>CAWUFW010001370.1:0-452500 GCA_963921515.1 Calotriton arnoldi
AGTACAGACCACCTGTAAGCACACATCGCTACACACATCCAGTCAAGTAGCCCATGGACACACTCCAACAGCACCAGAGCACCACCTACACATATCATGCCAACTCACATCATTGACATGACACCTCAGGATACTCACATTCAGCTAAAGAAGTTGGTGATGAGCTGTGTGCGGACATCACCCTCATCATCATCATCATCATCACTGGCATCGTGGTCCAGGCCAGGATCCTCCACAGGTGGCGGATGTTGGTCATTGTCATCCTGGATGAGAGGCAACTCCTTCCGCACTGCCAGGTTGTGGAGCATGCAGCAGACGATGATAATCTTGCACACTTTCGCAGGGGCATATGGGAGGGACCCTCCGGTCTTGTCCAGGCAGCGGAAGCGGCTCTTCAGGAGACCAAATGTCCGCTCAATCACTCTCCTGGTCCGACCATGTGCCTCATTGTAGCGCATCTGGGCTGGTGTCACAGGGTTCCTGAGGGGTGTCAGCAACCACGGCATGTTGGGGTATCCCGAGTCCCCTACGGACAGACAAGTGCACATTAGCTGACTTGGAAAAGTGGGCGGAATACTACAGATCAGATCACACACAATGGCACAAAGTCAGTACACACCGACAAGCCAGGCACGCTGGTTCTGCATCTGTGCCATCATCCTGGGGATGCGACTACTCCTCATCACAAAGGCATCGTGTGCTGAACCAGGGAAACGGGCACACACGTGTGTGATGGTCATATCTGCAAGACACACAACCAGTGCATTGACCGAGTGGTAGTGCTTGCGGTTCCTGTAGGCCTGCTCCTGGGCCTGTGGTGGTACCAAAGCCACATGTGTCCCATCAATGGAGCCAATGACATGCGGCATCCTCCCCAGGGCATAGAAGTCACTCTTCAAGTCAGTGAGTCGTTGCAGTCTAGGGAAATAGATGTACCGGTTCAGGAACAGCAACATTGCCACCAAAACATCGCGGAGCACACGGCTCAACATGGTCTGTGACATCCCACCAGCAGTCGCCACAGTATGTTGGAAGGTACCGGTGGCAAAGAAGTGTAGGGCTGCCATCACCTTCACCTTGGGGGTCAGCGCTGTAGGATACGGCCGGCCAGGCTACAAATGTGGGGCCAACTGCACTGCCAAATCCTCAATCAGCTGCCTGGTGAAGCGGTACCGTCGGATGCTGTCCCGTTCCACCATCGTTGCCAGGTCTGGGAATGGTCGATGGACAGCAGGAGCCCTGCAGTGCAGAGGAGAAGAAAGCAAGATTGTCAGTCAGCCCACATATGCGGCATTGAACACACTCAATATCCCAACATACATCATTATGAGGCACAACTACATGAAGTGTGCAGTTCCGTAAGGACATGTATGGTACATACATGGCCAACATCTGTCATCACGGTTCAACAAGTGGCATCAATAAGTCCCAGGTTGGCCCATTGGATATCATGAGGCCGTGTCACAGTTCCCATCGCCTGCTGCCTTGTCACAATTACCCCCCACAGTGACATGTGAGGACAGTTGTGCCCCAGGCATCACAGCTCAACGACAGTTACATTCCCAGGGACCCTGTATTGCCACATGGACACTGGCATTACATGGAGTATCATGTATACACCACAGCAAAACAACTATGACCCCCACAGGTAGTGGTCCCACTTGCCACTGCAGGACAGACATGGACGTCTGTGACACACACACGCACAACATCAAAGTCCATGCACAGACAACGTGGATGTGGAGACTGTCTCCCATTGTGCACATGAAATCAGAGACATTGTAAACACTACATGCACACAGACTGTGGAGGACCATCACTATTGTGCCACTGGGACACCCTGGCTCAAACATACCGTCCCACATGGGACTCACGGGGTATGTGACATGACATACACATACACCACCGTGAAATGTGACCATGGCACATGCACAGATATGAACAGTTGCACATCACAGTGGTCATGTACACGTAACACCCAGGATCCTGTCCCCATGAACACGTGCACAGCCTGGGGGTGGCTGCCCCCAGGTGACACCCACAGGACAACATGTACACCAACATACACACAATAGGAAATGCAGCCTTACATGCCTTATCATACAGTTTTGTATCGCTTATCATACAGTTTGGACAGGCTGTCGTGTTGTAGGTGTGCCCCTCACTCCCTGGGAGCTATCTGTGGCTGGCATATGTCCATCTGAGACAGGCATGGTGACATATGCCAGTCACTTGTACAGGGATGCGTTGAACAGCAATGGACCGATCGGTGCCCCCGGCCGGCCCATTGCATTCAATGTGTGCAGGTACGCGTTGTACCCCTGTACGCGTTGTACCGCAATGGACCGATCGGTGCCCCCGGCCGGCCCATTGCATTCAATGTGTGCGGGTACGCGTTGTACCTCTGTACGCAGTTGTACCGCAATGGACCGATCGGTGCCCCCGGCCGGCCCATTGCATTCAATGTGTGCGGGTACGCGTTGTACCCCTGTACGCGTTGATCAGCAATTGACCGATCGGTGCCCCGGCCGGCCCATTGCATTCATTGTGTGCGGGTACGCGTTGTACCCTGTACGCGTTGATCAGCAATGGACCGATCGGTGCCCCCGGCCGGCCCATTGCATTCAATGTGTGCAGGTACGCGTTGTACCCCTGTACGCGTTGATCAGCAATGGACCGATCGGTGGCCCCGGCCGGCCCATTGCATTCAATGTGTGCGGGTACGCGTTGTACCCCTGCACGCGTTGATCAGCAATGGACCGATCGGTGCGCACCCATTGACAATGGCCTAGCCTGGCAACGGACGCGTTGCAAATTCGAACGAGTCGGTTGCTGGAAATTCAGTTGGTCACCCACAACAATGTTGCAAAATCATGTATGTCATGAAGTTGAAGATTTGAAGGATGCTGTGGGCGTGTATTGGTGCTGCTATTCCATGGATTGGCCAGATTCAGAAGATGCAAACGACTTGGACCTATCACTTTGGACACAAGGGACAGTATCTGCCTCTCCAGCACATATATATTGCTGGCTGTGCCCCTGAGAGCTCACTTGCCTGCACTACATGCTCCAGGACGACATCTGCCACTGCACTGCTGCTGTCTCTGCCCCTCTGGACCCTGCAATGGCACGTACTGTGGAGAGAGCCCCAGCCTTCAGCCTTGAGGAGAACCAGGCCCTGCTGGACAGCCTACTTCCACAGTACAGCAAGCTGTATGGGACACCAGGGGAGCAGGTGAGTGTTCTGTGCACTGCCTTTCTGAATGTGCATTTTGTCTGACTAGCAAGGCTGAAAGTCTGCACGCCACTGGCTAGCAGGCTCACTGAGTAGTTGTCACCCCCCATAGTGTGTAGTGACATGCACTGGACAGGTATGGTGCAGTGACAGTGCATTTGAACAAGGTTTTACTTCCCATGCAATGATACCATGTAGTGACTTCTGGCAAACTGTCCATGGGCAGCTTTGCACTGCCTGTGTACATCATGTGCCCCTGTGATTGAGACATGTATATACAACTGTGTCATGCACGGATATGTTGCATGTGTAGTAATGGCCTTTTCACTTTGTCATCCTGACAGGTTAATGCCTATCGGAAGCAGGAGATCTGGAAGGACATCGTCCGGGCTGTCCGGTCCGTTGGGGTCTACAAGCGCCGGATCCGCAACTGCCAGAAGAGGTGGCAGGACCTTCGGGGCTGGACCCGGAGGATTGCACGGGTCCAGCTGAAGCTGCTGCCTCCTCGCAGGAGGGGCGGAACACGGACCCTGACCCCCCACATGCTCCAGATCCTGGCGGTGGTGTTTCCAGACCTGGATGGGCAGCTGAAGGCCAGACAGCAGCAAGGAGGGGTGAGTCAAAGACTGCACTGTGAACTCTGTATTACATGCTATGTGCCCTCCTCTGGCCTGGTTCAACTGCCACAGTACAGCAGTCATGTTGTCCAGGAGCCATGTCCCTCTATTGTGCACTGCCCACTCCTCATCTGATACCCAGGTGTGGCCCTTACATTCAGGGAATTGTGTCACTTGGGACTGTGTCCTTGCAGTTTGCTTCACTAAAGGTGGGGGACAGCATCTGTTTCCCTAACTCTGTTGTGGGCATCATGGGTGGGTCCATTGTTCACACAACGCCTGTGTTCGGACATGTAATCTGCGTGTTGCTTTGATATGCGGTCCACTTGCTGAGCTGAGCCACCACATGTGCCTGGGGTATGTGGCACACACCCATGCAGCGGGTGGGAACAATCTTTGGGCCCCAGGAGTGTGCAGATTACGTGTGTCACACATACATAGCCAGCTATCCACTGTCCAGGGCTCATCCCTCATTCATGTGGGGCAGGACAGTCATGCCTACTCCAGGCCATGCAATGCACACTGTACTCCCACTCCCGTGTATCAGCTGACACATTGTGTGCAGTGATTTGACCCCTCAGGTGTCTGCCTCTGTGTCAGTGTGCTGTGGATTTGTTGCCAGGACTGCTGGGGTGTTTCTCGGTAGGGGCTCAGCATGCCACTGGAGATGTGACCATAGGAGACGATACTTGTGTGTCACATAGGTGTTTGATCAGCTGCCCGTGCAGACTGGGGTATGCGAATGTGAAGTTCAGGCAGCTGTTCCCCATTCACAGCAGATTGTGAGGGGCTCAGGTTCAGAGGGTAGTGTCACAGGTCTCCCATATGTCCAATCGGTATGACCTGGACAGATGAGGGTTAAGATGATGTGTTGTGTGGGGGATGTACATGTGCACTTGTGCAGCTCCAGGACTTGCATTCCCCATGACCTACTATTGTGACACAGTGCAGAGTGTTGTTGTCTGGCTGCCAAGTCATACATCACTGAGACAGTGATGTATGACTTAGCAGTCATGCCTCCGCCATGGCATGTGTCTACTTATTGGTGATCCTGCAGGGGAGTGACATGTAGCTACATGCACACCATTGTGGCGATGGCTATCAGGACATGGGTGCATCATGGTGTCTGTCGCTGGTATGCATCACATGCATTTCCTATTTGACTCTGGGCGTCCCTTTCATCCGGAAACCTGTACTGACTCAGTGGCAAGAGTTGTGATGTGTGCATGTCCACATGCTACACCGTGTCCTCTGCACTGTCCAACTACTGTGTAGTTGGTGCATGTGTCCACACTGGGGTGTTGCTATCCAACAGACACCAGACAGATGGGTGCAAGGCCATGTGGGATGTGAGTGCCATGGTTGGCATCAGACTGACAATTGGCTTCTCCTGTTCAGTTAGGGCACTTTTAGCAGTGTACAACTAATGATGCCAGGGCTTGCTCTGTAATGTGCTGTGCTCACAGTGGTGTGTGCATTTGGTGCAGGTGACTGATGTCTGTCTGTTTCCCATTGTTTGCAGATACATCCACGGCCACGGAAGGGGACAGCTCCACGGACCAGGAGGAGCCGGAGAGCCAGACTGGGTCAGCAGCCGAGGAGTGGTCGGAGGGACCCAGTGGCACGGAGGGCGAGGGGAGCCACACCGAGGAGTCCTCAGCACCATCCACCTCAGCTGAGGACCAGAGCAACTCGGAGGATGACTCCCTTATGGAGGCGGGTGTCAGCAGCCACCACACCCCAGCTAGTGTTGCTGTCCCCGCCACCACCAGCACCACCACCGCCCTCCCATCGGCTCCCATTCCCCAGGTCCGTGGAGGCTCCCATGTTCGGGAGCGTGTCTCCTTTGGGCCAGGCACCGCACCCCTGCCCCTGTGTCCCCTGCTGCCCCGAGTGAGGAGTCTGTGTACCTCCTTCGCCAGCTCCATGTAGGCCAGACAGCCATGCTGAGTGTCCTCCATGCGCACACCGCTCTGTTGACTCAGCTGGTGTCGTTCATGGAGGGCATCTCATCGGGCATGTCTGACCTACAGAGGGGCAATAGGTCCATGGACTCCTCCCTGACGGCAGCAGTGTCCCTCCTCAGACAGTCCCTCACCCCTCCTGCCTCTGCTCCATCCACACTCCCCAGCACCTTACCCGTCCCAAGCACACACACACCGGCACAGGCACACACCAGCACACACACATCCAGCACACAGACACACACGCCACAAACAAAACGCACACGCACGCACAGTCAGGGGACTGACACCAGACTCACAGGGGATGGGGCCCTGGAACACACACACGCATCCACGAGCACTGCGCAGTCCTCAGTTGCCTCTCCCTCCAAAACACCCTCCCTTGCCTCACCTGCAACCCCAAAGACCCAGCGGCTCTTCCTCAGTGACCTCGGCCTCTTCCCCTCCGATCCAGCTGATACAGCATTCAGGGGAAGAGGAAGCCCACCCACACGGAGCAGAGTGCCCTCGCCCCAGGACACCCTCCCCAGGCGCAGACAGACTGAGGCCCCCACCCGCCCCCCCACAAGTCCCCCGGAGTCGTAAGAGCAAGACCCCGCCGCCGCCCCTGCAGCTCAGGCACCAGGTCTCCTTCCTCCATCCCTCAGGCCCCCACTCCACAGGTGCCCCCACCAAACCCTGCCCCAGGTTCCCCACCCACAGATATACCATCCCCAAGAGGATCCGGCCTTCTCCCCTGCCACTTGCTCTCCCGGCACCACACCCCCGCTGCGCTTGTCAGGGTGTCCTCCCCCTCTGTCCAGCCCACCTTGCCTGTTCCCCATTCTCCTCCCCTGGTGGTAGGCACTGCAGTGGAGTCCACTACCACCCTGTCTGACTTGGGCACTGCAGTGGCGGACCTGTCCACTCCATCTGCAGGGTCCACTGCAGTCGTGCCGGCACCCACAACATCTGAGTCATGCCCCCAGTTGTGCCGGCACACACCATGTCAGACACCTCCACTGCAGTTGTCAGTGGCTCTCCAGCACCCACCACCCCTTCCCTGCTTCCTCCTGGTGAGCCCTGATCCTGTCCCTGCGGTGCCTGGCCTGCCCCCCGGTTGCCCCTCCTAGTGGATTGTCCCTGGTTTTGTGCAGGCATGCGTAGGGTGACATCTGCCACTGTCACCCTGTTTGGACTTTGACAATGGACTGGCCATTGGCCTTTGTGTTTTTTCTGGACTTTGTTTTCATTACACACATATGCTGAATAAAGCAACTTTCTGTTCTCTAGTGCTTATGCTTCTGATGTACATGTTGTTGATGATGCTAACCATGCCCTTGCTGCAGTGATGGTGATATTTGGTCTCATGATAATGAAGTGTTACTGTGCAGGAACCCATGTGGTCCAGGGGAATGTGTCCTATCCTGTGGTGTATCCATGTCATCCATAGCAGCATCTGAGGGTGTCATGTGTTCAGTATTTGGCAATGGGATTTCCTACTTAGATTAGCTATTTCACATCTGTGGCTTCCACCCCTGCACATCTGTTGTGCCTGCCATTGTTCAATTCGCCTACTTCCCTGACCGTGTGGCCATCTCCACTGGACATGCAGGTTTGGGCATCAATGGGGAAGGACTCATCTGTGTTGTCGGTGCAACATTGCTATACAAGTGTGTTGGATCTGTGCTGATGATTTCGTTGGCACTTCCATGACCAGGCTGATGTGATGGGAGCCCTCATTTGGTGCTAATTGTTGATTGTGTGACCAAGTGCTCAGCTGACATGATGGGGCCCTACTGAGGCAACATATGGCACAGCTTTCCTCACACAGGAGTGGAGTCCCCTCATGGCAGTGTGTACTCCTGTGACATTGCCTGCGCCCAAGGTGTGTGTTGTATGTGCATGTCTGTGTGTTCACTTCCGTTTAGCTGTGCATGCTGTGATCCCTAGTGTTGTACCTGTTTGTGATGCTTGCTGAGTTGACCTATGTTCCCCCAAAGTCTTCTCCTGGGTTCTCTGTGATGTGGGTGCATGGCACATTACTGGTCATCAGGGTGTCACCCATAGGTGTGTTTGCTGTCAGGGCTGAGTTTGTGTGCAGACGCAGATGGGTCACAGTCAGGTTTCCCTTGGCACTTGTTGTTTGCCCCTGTCATGTGATTTCCAGTTTGTGTTATCTTTCAGTGATTGTGACACGTTGTGTGTGTGACTGCTGGCACTCCTCAGGGTCCGGGCTGCAATGTTGGTTGTTGTCTATGTGTGTTCTTTGTGGGTGACCTTGGCTTCTTCATTGGTGTGTGACTGTGGCTGGGATCCCATTGGTTGGTGTGGTATTGCCGTCATGTCCATGTACAGCGTAGTGTGCAGTGTGTCAGACATTCAGGAGTCTTGTTGAGTGGCCATGTGTGATGTGTTTCTGCACCTTGGTTCCCACCCACCACCCTGGAATAGTCATGGGTGCATGTGCAATGTCACCAGTGCATGTGTGCTTCACTGCTGCACATTGTTGGAGGTCGAGGGGTGTGGTGTTGAGTGTGTGCAGATGAGAGTTGTTGCCCGGCTAGGCCCCTGCCTCCATGTTGGCCTTGGCTTACTGGCCATGCTGATTGATTTGTGCTTGTGTAGGTGTGATGGTAGTTTGTTGCTCAGGACACATGACTGTGGTTCACAGTGTGAACGACATTTAGCTTTGTCATCACAGTGGGATTGTAATGCAGCCCAGGGTCACCACATTGTGGGGGCCCTGGGGGTAGTGCTGTGGTGTGTCTGTGTCTTGCTGTGTCAGTTGCTGTTCCTACGTGCCTGTGTGACATGTGTGATTTGTGCTCCCTCTCATCTGACAATGCCTGCTTGCCCACATAGGGGATTTGGATCCATGAGTTACCTTTGTGTGGCACTGTATGCACATCTGTATGATTGGTATTCAGGTCTCCTCATGTGTTGTGTGGTTGCCTGGGGACACTGGCACCCCCTCACCTGTTGTTTATGATGTGCAGTGTGGGTCTGCCTGTTTGTGTTTGTGCATCTGCACCACTGCATTGGCATATCTTGGGTGTGCCATTGGCTGTATGTAGTTTGGTGGTTTTCCCTGCTGTCCCTGGGACTCCTAGGTCATCAGTCAGCACAATGATCATGGTTTGTGTGTCCCATTGCTGCCATGGTATGGTATCTGTTCACCTCACATCTACAGTCTCCACAGGGTATCTGCATTTGTGTGCCCATTGGTGCAAATATGTGGGTCTGCATTCTGATGGTCACTTCTGTCATTGTGTCATTGATGAATGTTGACAGTGTCAGCCCCCATGGGTGTTGTTTGTCTGCACATGGCCAAAGGTATGTCTTATTTGCACTGCAGTATTTGGCTCCCCCAATTTATGTTGCAATGGGACACATGCACTACTTTGCCACTGATGTGTTTTATGTTCTGTGACCAGGAATCATCCATGCAGTTTGGCAGTTGCAGCTCTTTCTTTGTCAACACTTACCTTTTGGTCACTGTGATGATGGGGGTTTGGACCCAATTGCCACAATGTTCAAAATGTGCTTCAGCTATGGACCCCACACTTACCTTTTGGTCACTGTGGTGATGGGGCATTAGACCCCATTGCCACAATGTTCAAAATGTGCTTCAGCTATGGACCCCACACTTACCTTTTGGTCACTGTGGTGATGGGGCGTTAGACCCCATTGCCACAATGTTCAAAATGTGCTTCAGCTATGGACCCCACACTTACCTTTTGGTCACTGTGGTGATGGGGCGTTAGACCCCATTGCCACAATGTTCAAAATGTGCTTCAGCTATGGACCCCACACTTACATTTTGGTCACTGTGATGATGGGGCTTGGACCCCATTGCCACACTGTTCAAAATGTGCTTCAGCTATGGACCCCACACTTACCTTTTGGTCACTGTGATGATGGGGTTTGGACCCCATTGCCACAATGGTCATGGCCTGCTTGCATTGTGGGGGCCACACACATATATGTGTGGCACATGTGCTAGGGGGTCACATTGTATGTTCAAAGTCATGTTCAGTGTTGTAGGCATTTGACACAGTCTACACACGCTTGTCATGGTGTTGGGGGGATGTCTTTTTCTTGCATTCCCTAGGTTGTGGTGTGCTGGTTGTGTCATGCATTGTCCATCCTATGAGTGGGGGTGGTGTTCCGGCCAAAGTCATCGAGAAGACCGTCAACAGACAGCTTGCCGCCTTCCTCGAGACGAATGGATCCCTCGACCCCTCGCAGTCCGGGTTTCGGGCCAACCACAGCACCGAGACCGCCCTTATCGCAGCCACCGACGACATCAGAACCCTAACCGACAACGGGAAACAGCTGCCCTCATCCTCCTGGACCTCTCCGCGGCGTTCGACACCGTCTGCCACCGCACCCTAGTGAAGCGCCTCAGCAACATCGGAATCCGAGAGAAAGCACTGGAATGGATCATCTCGTTCCTCGCCGGAAGAACCCAGAGAGTCCGCCTCTCCCCGTTCAGATCCGAAGCCACCGAAGTCATCTGCGGCGTTCCACAAGGATCCTCACTCAGCCCGACCCTCTTCAACGTCTACATGAGCCCCCTCGCAGCCATCGCACGCCGACACAACCTCAACATCATCTCCTACGCCGACGACACCCAGCTGATCCTCTCCCTCACCAACGACCCCACCACCGCCAGAGCCAACCTGCACGACGGGATGAGAGACGTCGCCGACTGGATGAGGAACAGCCGCCTTAAACTGAACTCAGACAAGACGGAAGTCCTCATCCTGGGCTCATCACCCTCCGCCTGGGACGACTCCTGGTGGCCCCCGGCCCTGGGCACCGCACCCAAGCCAACGGACCACGCACGCAACCTGGGCTTCATCCTGGACTCCTCCCTATCGATGACCAGACAAGTCAACGCCGTCTCATCTTCATGCTTCAACACCCTGCGCATGCTCCGCAAGATCTTCAGATGGATCCCCACTGAAACCAGGAAGACCGTCACCCAGGCACTCGTCACCAGCCGACTGGACTATGGGAACACCCTCTACGCCGGAACCACAGCCAAACTTCAAAGAGACTCCAGCGCATCCAGAACGCCTCCGCACGACTCATCCTGGACATCCCCCGACACAGCCACATCACCGTACACCTGAAAGACCTGCACTGGCTCCCCGTCAGCAAGAGAATCACGTTCAGACTCCTCACCCACGCACACAAGGCCCTCCACGACCTGGGCCCAAAGTACCTCAACGACCGCATGTCCTTCTACACGCCCACACGCCAGCTACGATCAACCAGCCACGCCCTCGCCACCGTACCACGCATCCGCAGAACCACCGCCGGAGGAAGATCCTTCTCCTACCTGGCGGCCAAGACCTGGAACTCCCTCCCCACTCACCTTCGGCGAACCCAGGACCATCTCGCCTTCAGGAAGCAGCTCAAGACCTGGCTGTTCGAGCAGTAACTTACCCCCTCCCCCAGCGCCTTGAGACCCTCCCGGGTGAGTAGCGCGCTCTATAAATGCCATGATTGATTGATTGATTGTTGGTGGTAGGCATCCAGCCCCCCATGGGTAGAGGTGGTAGTAGTGACAGGCATCCAGCCCCCCTGGGTAAGGGTGGTAGTAGTGGTAGGCATCCAGCCCCCCTGGCTTAGGGTGGTAGTAGTGGTAGGCATCTGGCACCCCCCTGGCTAAGGGTGGTAGTAGTGGTAGGCATCCAGCCCCCTGGGTAACGGTGGTAGTGGTGGTGGGCATCTGGCACCCCTGGCTAAGGGTGGTAGTAGTGGTAGGCATCCAGCCCCCTGGGTAAGGGTGGTAGTGGTGGTGGGCATCTGGCACCCCCTGGCTAAGGGTGGTAGTGGTGGTTGGCATCCGGCCCCCTGGGTAGGGGTGGTAGTAGTGGTAGGCATCCAGCCCCCTGGCTTAGGGTGGTAGTAGTGGTAGGCATCTGGCACCCCCTGGCTAAGGGTGGTAGTAGTGGTAGGCATCTAGCCCCCTGGGTGAGGGTGGTAGTAGTGGTAGGCATCCAGCCCCCTGGCTAAGGGTGGTAGTAGTGGTTGGCATCTGGCACCCCCATGGCTAAGGGTGGTAGTGGTGGTGGGCATCTGGCACCCCCTGGCTAAGGGTGGTAGTGGTGGTTGGCATCCAGCCCCCTGGCTTAGGGTGGTAGTAGTGGTAGGCCTCTGGCACCCCCTGGCTAAGGGTGGTAGTAGTGGTAGGCATCCAGCCCCCCTGGGTAAGGGTGGTAGTGGTGGTGGGCATCTGGCACCCCCCTGGCTAAGGGTGGTAGTGGTGGTTGCCATCCGGCCTCCCCTGGGTAGGGGTGGTAGTAGTGGTAGGCATCCAGCCCCCCTGGCTTAGGGTGGTAGTAGTGGTAGGCATCTGGCACCCCCCTGGCTAAGGGTGGTAGTAGTGGTAGGCATCCAGCCCCCCTGGGTAAGGGTGGTAGTGGTGGTGGGCCCCTATGGTGCTGCTGTTGCTGGTGTAAGTAAATTCTGCATCCCTCTGTGTGTGTGTGATGTGTCGTGTACGTGTTGTATGTGTTTTGTGGTTGGTGTCTGACTTACCTTCTGCGCCGTACGCGTCCGTGCCTGTTCCGGTAGTAAATGTAGAATATTGGTATGATCGCGATGAAGGGATTCATGGTTGGTTCGTGTCGTTCGTCCTTCTCGTTGCTTCGCGTCGTCCTTGTCGCTTCGCGTCGTCCTCGTCGCTGGCGTGTTCGCCTCGTAGCCGTGGATCGTGTTGTGGTGCGAATCGGAGCTTATGTGCGCCTCTCCCGGATGCTTTGACGTGCCGTGCGTAGCGACGGGTTCGGCGCGTACGGAAAGCGCATCGTATTTGTTCGGCCGGACGGAGCAGCATTTTCCCTTCCGTGCGACTCGATTCAGCGTTTACGGATTCGCCTCGGTCGGAGAACAGGACCTGGATTGGGTGAGTACGACTCGGCCGGATTCTGTGCTGTTGTGCGCATCGTACTTACTCGTTCGGTCTGCTGTACGGATCGGTCGGGAAACAGGCATTCGCATGGCTTTTTTCCCGACCGAATGGTATTGGGTGCGCCTCCGACCGAGATCGGAATCGGCCCCTTAGTAGAAAATAGATGAGACATTATGACAATTATTACTAATGCACCACCTAAACTACCTGCTTGGAAATTACCGCAAGAAGGAAATAGAATATTAGAAGGAATGGTTACATTTGCTTGAGAGTGGCAACATAAGGGAAAACTTTGGGGGATATTTATGACAAAAAGTCAGAGTGCTGTGTTACGCCACAATAGGTAACGCCGTGCTCCAACATTTTTAAAATGCAGGGATGCGCCGTATTTACAAATACAGGGCATCCCTGTCTTTCCCCTAGCGCTGGCGCTAATAAAGCTGCCTAGCACCAGCGCAGGCACCCTTGCGCCATGTTGGAAGTGTGCTTGTGATGCAGGGGCGATTATTTATGTGCAGGAAGGGACGCCTTCCGTCACATAAACAATATTGAAAGGCATTTTGCTTTCCATGTGTGAAAGAGCAAAAATGGGGAGAAATTCAAAATTTCTCTTCGTATCACCAGTCTAAGACCAGTTATTCCCTGGTCTTCGCTTTTGGCACTGCCCCAGCCTTGTAAATATGGGGCAGCGTCGTAAAAGCAAAGTGTGTTGCACCGGAACGCCCGCTGCAACACCCATTGCACGACCCTTCCACGCTAAGTGAAGCATGAAAAGGGGCCTTATTTACAAGAGGGTAAATAAGGAGATGGGGATATCACCAGCAAAACATTGCTAAAAGTGACGTTCTGGTGCTTATATTCTCTTGTAACTATGCCCCTCGATATATAGGGAAGAAGAGGTTTTAGTGAATGTGAACATGCATTTGATGTTTATGGGAACCAGGGAAGATATTTAGAAAGTGTGGATCCTATCTTTCCTGGAGTGTATTGTATTTGTGAAAAGAATGCATTTTATAATTTACCAAAAGGACGGTATGGAAGTAGTATGGGTATAGTTTTTCCAAAAAGTTTTCACGTAAAACAAATTGAAGACCGATTAAAAGAAGAAAACGAGAGAATGAAGAGAGGTGTGAGTGCAAGTGAAATAGTAGGTGATATTTTTGGAGCTTTGATACCTTCTGTAGGCGTAACACAAAATTCACAGCAAATTAGAAAACGTTCTACTATTGTAGATAAATTAGCTACAGTACCACTGGAGGATCTTCTGTTGTAGAAACAATTTTTTAGATCAATGGTGATTCAAAATCAATTTGCCCGTGATATCCTTCTTGTAAAGGAGGGTGGAGTCAGTCCATTATTCAAGGTCCAACATTGTTGCACCTACATACCAAAAAAGAACAGAGACTTGGTGGTCCGACCTCCCCATTACAAGTAGGGTGGTTGGACCACCATGAGACCGCTGCTGCCGCCAGGGATCCGCGATCCCTGGTGGTCTTGCAGCGGTCTAAGGCCCCTAATAAACTGGCGTGCCGCTGAGGCACTGCCAAGCATATTAGGAGTTTCCTCACCACCACAGTTTTCATGGCGGTGATCCCCCCATGAAAAGTGTGGCAGTGAGAAAACAAAGGAGGTCCTACAGGGCCCCCTGTTGCCTCTGCGCCAGGGGGATGAATGCAGGGGGGCACATGGTGTGCCCCCTGTATGCATGCACACCCAGTTCCTGCAGGGCATGGACTTGACAGTCCATGCCCTGCAGGAACATGCAATGGCATTCCCATTGCGGTGCCTTGCTAAGGCTCAGGTATGAGCCTTAGCACTGCATCACCGTGGGCCAGTCAGTGCAGGACCGTCCGACCTGGATTCCAGTCGGAATCTGGTGCATGGTCTCAATATGGCTTTGGTGGTGTGGCAGTGGGGCGCTGGCGTGGCAGGCCACTGCCACACCGCCAAAGACATAATAAGACCCTTAGAAAGTTACATTAAAAGCATTACTGACTTAAACAAGGACTTGAAAGATTAAAAAGCAAATGGAGCCTGGGAAGTGACAGGTAAAGGATTGTCGACTGTTAGCAACTGGTTGGGTAACTTAGGTAATGGATTAGTGATTTCTATCTTGAGACCATTAGTGGTGATCTCTTTGTGCATAATGCTGATGAAATGTACACCACTGCAGAGGTGACTGAATCTCTCACCTTGCGTGGAACGCTGCTGACCTTCCTGAAGAAAGTTTTTCCTTGAAATCAGAGCTGTCTAAACTTTACTGCAACACACGGACTGGGTGAGGTTGCGCTGCTGCCCCTGCACAACTGGTTCTTATTTCCTCAGATCGTCGCCAGTGTTGTAAATAAGCCCAAGCCGTCACGAGTAGTTAGCAAGAGTAATTTATTAAGTTACTTGAGCGCAACCTCCAATCGCAGTGACAGTTGAACTGTCAACAACAGGGACAGTGGCAATGGAATGTTCCATGAACACTGGGGGAGGGGGAACAAGGAAGGGACCAAGGGGGTAACACATATTACTTAGACGACTGCCGTAGTAGAAATAGAGAAATATGCATTATTATAACAGGCGCTTTTAGAGTCATAGAAAACACAACTTTAGATAATTACAACAATTATCTATCACATTTTGTAGATATAAAATGAACAAACAAGGAGTGAAAAGAACTAGATCTGGTCTTGAAATAGAGGATAAACAATGTAAATACTATGACAAAATGAAAATTCTAGAAGAGAATAGAAGAAAAAGGTTAAAGACAACAAACTGTAATCTGTGATGAATCTGATGTGGAAGATTTATTATGGCTTGATTCGCCATCAGAGGGGGGCCTGATAGTGCTCAAAATCTGATTATTCTTTACACTCCATATTTATTGATTAATGCACAGAAACCTAAATGTGCACTTTGCACAAGTTGAGAAAAACGACACAGAATGAGAAAAGTTAAAGTAATAGCACCATAAAAGTGTGCTTAGGATGTGTAGAAAAGGAAAAAAAGAAATGCAAAAAGATTAATAATGTTTACTAATAGGGTGTTATAACAGATGACTTATGAAGATGATGATTTAAAATGTTTTTACTGACAAAATAATGCAATTTTAATGACGGGAGCATTTCAATTACCTTTCATTGTAATACATCATGCAGAAAATGTGGCACAAAATATAGGTGCAATGACCTACATAGATGAGATTTTCAGTAGTGATACTTGACATTATTAAGATCATAAATATGTAAAAACGATTTTTGTAAAATTGATTTTAAGAATAATTTACATGTATGAATTTTGAACATTTGTGGAAGTAGGCCATACCTAACTTTAGTCATTTCTTAGCACTAATAGACTGAACCCATTATCATTATTTCTTTTTACGAAATGCTTAATTTATTTTAATGTTTGATTCTAATTCAGAGTTTACTTTACTGAAAATGAAATGTTAGCTTTAAATGCATTACTTCATGTTCTTTCCTAAGCTGCATTATATCATAGCTTAATACAATGGACTTTTCATGTTTCTTCAAATGTTGCTTTATCTGATCTGAATGTGCAACATTTCGCACAACTAAGGACATTCTTTTAGTGTTCATTGTGCAGTGAATTGGTGAGATTGTAACCTCTGCACTGACACCATGGAACGAAACAATGTTAATTACCTTTGTCAACTAACTTTTGAAGACCGAAAGGACAGTTGTTTCTCATGACACGCATGGGAAACCATGTTAGAGTATCACAGTTTTGTACCTTATGATCGGATGAGCAACCACATGATGATCTGACCATTATGGTGTGATGACTGGTCACAAAAATCAACATAAAGACTATAAGAGAAGAGACCCCAAAGGAGGGGCAATGCTCACGCAATTTTGAGCGACACATGCTCTTTTTACCTTTTTGCGAGAGGACTGTATGCTTTCCTATGATTTAAGAACCATCCTCTTGGTTCTTTTTGGACTACCTTTGCTGATGCTAATGCTCTTAGCAGACTGGTTGTAATCCTTCTTTGCCAAAAGCCTTTTTTCTACGCCCCATGCTTTTTGTCCCTTGCCAATGATCTTGCTTGCTGAACTCTTTTAGACCTTCTGGTGAGCAATCAGATTTGCCCCATTTTCCTTTGAGCCCATGCCCATGGACTTGCCCTTAGTGGACTTTAATTTGATTCCCTTTTGCTCTTGCTATAGAACCTTTTGGATAATTGTTAGAAGAAACCACCCTTCTGCCCTTGATGGTGGTAGGAATCTGTAACTTGTACCTGATATGAATCTTAAACCATATTCATCTGGATTAAGATTTTGACTAAATATGTGGTTTCATACTACATGCTGTAAGAATCTTGACTGAAATGCTTAAACTGTTACTTATATGCATTGATTTTGGATCATTAATACAATAAGCAAATTATCTAAAACTGCCTGAGTTGGTTATTGTGTCCTAATGTTTTTCTTTAAAACTGTGCTATTTGAACTTAGATTCTAAATGAGTAATAGGGAGAATTATAGACTGTTTTTTCAGAACATCAAGTTCTGCTGCTTTTATTCTGTGTTGCGACTGTAGAATCTTTACTGTGTATATTCCTGGTTAGACTGAACTTTTTCAGGAGGTTGGGTCTAATCATTGTAATACTATACTCTAACGCAAGCTCTTGAGAGTGGTGTTTTCGAACCTTATCTCGAACTTCTGAGTTGGCTATCAATTAAATAATGGTCCTCATTGGATGGCCAACGTGGTTTTGGATATCCTAATTCCCACCCCTCACTATCGGCGGAAATAGATCAATCAGAGGACCATCGCCTCTGTGGTAATGTGTAGTGATGACAGTTGTCTAATCGTAAAGGGCCCAGTAAGGTTAGATCAGTCAGAGTTTATAAAAAAGCTTCAGCTGGATCAATCTGGAGCCAGCCTCTTAAAGATCTCACCGACTGGAAGTGCTGTAGAAGCACAAAGTTGTTCACTGCGTGGACAGTACCGTACTTGATACACTGGTCTTCATGATAGGCAAACCTGGTGTCCGTTTCGTAGATGAGTTCAGGAGTGAGGTCCTTGATTGGTATTGTTATTGATGATTTTTGAGCATGTCACAAACGAATATCCTCTGACATCTCATACTCTGTGAAACTGTACAACTAGACTTCTGCTATAATGGTTGGTCCCAGCTGATTATTGGCATTAATTGCCCAGATCATTAAACCATTTTCTTAGAAATGCGAGCGGTTTTCAAAATAAACCTTCTTCGACTTTTCTTTCTGGCAAAAATGCATTTTATTTAGTCAATTGCATTTATAAATAAGTGAAAACAATTATCCTTTTCCTTTGGTTTCTTAGTTATTGTAATCTTAACATCAGATTTATAGCACATGAAGGGCATCAACCCAAAATGTCACCAGGCGAAGTGTCTACTTCAGCAATTTGGTGAAGAGTGTTCCACTTCCTATTTCATACTTCCATGCCCTCCGCCCACCACCCATCCCCACACACTCATCTACCTGTTTGAGCAAATGGTCCATACAATTCAAAGCTGGTTTCGCAGCCACAGTTGACTAATCAGCACAGACAGAAGATGAAGAAAGGTCTTCCTCAGGTTCATCACTGGCAACGTAAAATCTCCCGCACAATCATGAGAGGAGGTTTAGATTCTATTAAAGACAAGGAAGCGAATATTATTCTTTACTGTAGACTCTATCAGCAAGTTTATAAAAACATTTTTAAAGTAAGACATTCACCAAAATGCACAGAAACTTGAAAAGCTCAAGATTTCAATAAAGGCTAAAATACTAGTCATTCGAACTACATTACATCACAGTAGGACCTACGGCATTACCGTACCTTGTATTATAGTCCTGACTGAGGGAGCATCTCCTCTTCTTTGACTGTGCTTGAGAGAACACATTCTTAATGAGAAAAAACAATGAACAATAATTCAGAGCCATCGTTAACACTCTACTGAATCCATTAAAACATTGACATGGAATATATTCCTTCAAACTCTCGCAGGAGGTACCCTAAAGATTCTCTTTGCACTCCAGGTAAAAAGCAAACCAAAGTGAGTTAAGGAGAGCAAGGGTGGGATAATCTTCTCTGCATCTTTAATAGAGTCTAAACGTCCTGTCATAATCGTGGGGGATATTTTACACTTTATTAAAAGACAAGAGGCTCATATGAAGAGACATATGAAGCTTATCTACAATACAGAGGGAAACATAAGCAATAGGTTTAAACTAATTTTAAAAGTTGTCTCCTGCGACCAGTCTATCGCTCTCATAATATCCTCCAGGCGTCCTGAGGAGATAAAAGATGTATACGCCATAGCCCGCCGAAAGAATGAGCCCCAAATATCGATGCACCTCTACCAGCCTCTCCCTTGATGCATTTCACCCGTCTGACCTGTGCAGAAGAGGTGACAGGAGACTACAGCTTTCACACAGATTGTAATACATGACAAGCTGAAAGAACACAGAAAAGTTCAGTCTGCTCTTCATAAAGTTTTAAACATTGCCCTCTTCATAAAGTGTTAAACATTCCACTACACACAACTTTTCAAAATCTGGAAAAGAAAGCTAAAACATAGAAGTTGACATAGTTTTAGGCCATCTTGGGGTATAAAAGGTCACACTTTGTAGAGAAAAAGATTTGTTATTTGCATCTAATGCTTTAATGTTCGAGAGTCTCCTAAAACAAATTAAACAAAGGAGCACAGTTATTTTTGCTGCAAGCTGTTTCAAGGATAAGGTAGCATTAAATGGCCGCTTCAATTAAGGCAGATAGGCTGCAATGCCCCATACCAAAAAATGTTTACCTTCTGGCTCTCCCTTTATTAGAATATGATACATCGAAATTGCCGACTGATATGTATTAATTGTTCTACAAACTTTCTCCGCAGAAAAAAGTCCAACTAGAGAGTTTATTACTTGGTCTGGAAGAGCCAAAATGGGATCAAGCTGCTGATCTGCACACCAGCCAACTCAGACTTACCATGCATATTCATAACTTGCTCTAACAGATGGAGCCCAGGAATGCCTGATAATGAGCAAAGCCAGGCCCAGGACAATACAAGACTCTCTGAAACCTCCCATGCCATCAACTGGAGATAACCCTATAAAACCAATTTGTGTAGGTTCCCTAAGGGGATCAGACAGGATGCGCAGAAAAGACGAAATAAGTCTGAGGTAATCACTGACAGTTCAAGAAGCTGAGAATACCATACCTGTGCAGTCTAGAATGACATGGCTAGCAATAGAGCAGCTTTCTCCATCCTGGTCTGAACTAATGTTCTGAGGATTGCAAAGGGGAAAAAGCACAATCTTTGAGATGGAACCAGAACTAAAGGAAAGCACCCATTGCTTCAGTTCTGGATCTAGACTCCGACTGAAGAACCAAGAAAGTTTGGAGTTTAGCCAAGAGGCAAACAGAGCAATCTGAAGGGGACCCTAGAAATGATCGAGTGGGAGGAACATAGACCTGTGAAGCAACCAGATGCCCTTGTCCTGCAGAAACCGAGAGCCCCCCCCATACACCATTGATTTGCTAGTCCCAGGGGGCGCTCTGCACAAACCATAATGTTCCTGTCCAGCCAAAAATGCCAAATGTCCCTGGCTAGATCTGCTAGATCTTTTGAACAAGCCCCTCCAACCTGTATATATAATGCACCATTGATATGTTGTCCATACATAAACGCACACAAGTAATTTATATGCTGTTATGCAGCTGAGCCTTTTTGCAAGACCCCTTTCCTCCTGATACACTCTGTGTGCCTCATGCCCCCCAACCTGACTTGCTTGCATATGACTCTAACATGATGTCGGGATCCGGGCCAAAGATGGATTTTTCAATTCCATGAATCGCTTGGGGAAAGCCAGCAATCCAATACCTCTTTTGCATCTTCTGATAAAGAAATTAAGTGTCTGAGTCTGGGGTCCCTTTTCTCAAATGCAGGATCTTCATGTTTTAAAGAGTCCTGTAATGGAGAGGTGTGGGAAATTAACTTGAATAGATGTCTACAATAATCTCATAATTCTGTTCAATGTTCGTAGGGAAAACTTGTCCGTTCTCAGAAAAGCTCAGATGTCCTTCTTTATAACATTGATTTTCTGAAGGGAAGGAAAAAGCAAAGCCCCATAAACTTAATCATCTGAGTTAGTACTAACAAAGGCTTCTTCTCATTTATCACAAACCTCAACAACTGTAACATGATCCAATCAAATCAGAACTTGCAACCAGTCATTTCTCCGAGACATAACCAACATATCATCAAGATACTCCATCACTGGAATACCCCTGTATCTCAACAGTGCCACTTCAGGTTTCAGGAGTTTTGTGAAGCATCAGGGGGAAGATGAGAGATGGAATGGCAGAGCTCTTAACTGAAAGATTTTCTGATGCAAACACAATGTCTGAAAACACCTGTGCTTGGGATGAAACAGTACTGACAGATAAGCATCCTTTAAATCTATTTTACCATCATATTCACTTGGAAAAGATAAACTCACATGGAATGCACCCTTTCAACCTTGAAATGTCTGTACAACACAAAACCATTCAACAACCTTAAGTTTATCAGTGGGTGACAACTCTCATTTCCTTTCCCCGCCAGAAACGGGTTGCTCAGAAACCACTGGGCTGACTCAGGAACGTTTTCCATTGCTCCTTGCCTCAACAGTTCCTTGCCCTCCTCCAAAACTAGAGCCCTCTCTAGTTTGAAACAAATATTAGCTGAGGGGGAACCAATTATACAAACAGGGAAAAGAACTCTATCTCCTAACTTTGCATTGTTTATAAAATTCAAGGGTCTGAGGTGATCTGCTGCCATTAGTAGAGAAAGAGAGTTAATCTGCCACCCAACTTTCTGGAGAAAAATAATTTAAGCATTGCTGACCTACCATTAACCTGACGGGAACGTCCTCTGGCTCTTTGACCTCTTCCACAACACTGACCCCACTTGCTGGAGGTAGAAGTAAACTCTGCTCTGTCACCAACCAAGACTACGTAGTCTCCCCCGAAAGCACAAAAGGCTGGCTTAAAGACTGAACTCTTTTGATGCTGGGAGCCAGAAGAGTGAGCTCTGCCTATAACAGTTTTATTTAACCTAGAGGGTAAGACCCTTCTCAAATTTTTGCTGGACTTTATCCATTGAGTGGAGGTTTGTACCTAAGAGGAGTACACCCCTGTTTGCTCCATCTACAGAAAAAGTACGGTCTGCCTGTCTCTAAAAGAGGCAGGTGGACCGAGGGTTTAGCGGACAAGCAAACTCTAAATCAGGTCCTAAGAAAAAACAACTAACAATATTGTACTAAAAATAAAAAAGTGAGCAGCTTCTAAAGGAAACTCCCTCAAATGAAAATACACTGTTTCATAAATGTGAATTTTAAAGATAGTGAAACACCTAATAACATCTTTTTTATATATATCCCAAAAAATATTTAACTCTACATTTTTCCTACAACTGATGCTACTCCCCACCTTCCACAGAACAAAAACACAACAAGCCTTCTTTTTAGGTCAAAGCTTACCAGATAGCCTCCCAGACAGCACAGCTCTCTAGTTTGCTAAAGACATCTTGGAGACAGTCTGCATTCCGCCCATTCCCTACCTTTGGCTTTGTGGTTTGTAACTCACATTTTCTGGCTTTCTATTTGCTGGCTATATTTGCTTTAGGCTGTCTTGCTTGAGTTTGTCTCTGCTGTTATCCAAACCTTATGCATTCAAAGAAGGAGGTCAAATGTCAAGCTCTCTCTTCTGAGGGAGCTTGTTGTTTAGTTTTCTTTCTCTGACTTCAAAATGAGAGAATTTATGTGACAATCCTGCTGAGTAGCCATGTAAGCAGAGAGGGTGTAGGATTTATTTTTTTTCTACCACACAAAAACAAAAAAATTGAACTGTGCTGATGTTTCAAAATACATCAGAATGTGTACAATAGTAGCACTTTTTGGGGAATTCTGAAGTGTGGTTTAAGCAAATATTTTAATACAGTCAAAACACATCAATATACTAGTCGATGACAGTTACACACATTATCGTTTGTGTGCAGGAAAACCAGATTTCGGTGCAAATGTAATGGTCATTTCAATTGAAAATGTGTTGTTTGTAATGGCAGTTTGCTACTACACCATGCATACTCCACACTACACCACTCTACTGCACTCTATGCCCTTCCACTCTGTGCCACGCTACTCCATTTTACGCTACTCCACTTTATGACATGCCACTCCACATTACGTCCCTCAACTTTAAGACACTCTATAGTACTCCACACCGTTCGACTCCAGCCCACTCCAATCTATGCCATTCACTCACCAATATGCCACTCCACTCCATTCCACTTACCCCACTCTAATCGACCCCACTTCACTCCAATCTATCCCACTCCACTCCAATGTACCCCACTCCATTTCACTACAATCTATTCCAATCTACTCCACTTCAATCTACGTCACTCCACTGTACCCAATCTACCCCAATCAACTCCAATCCACCTCACTCCAATCAAACTTACCTCAATTTACCCACCCAATCTACCCCACCCCACTCCAATCTACCCCACTTCAATTTACCCAACTACACTCCAATTTACCCCAATCCACTCCACTACGATCCAATCTACCCCACTCCACTACAATCTACCCCACTTCAATCTACCCCACTCCATTCCACTCTACCCCAATCTACCCCACACCACTCCTGTCTACCCCACTCCACTCTAATCTACTCTAATCCACTCCAATCTACCCCACTCCACTCAATCTAACCCAATCAACACCACCCCACTCAAATCTACCCCACTCTATTTGAATCTATACCAGTCTACCCCACTCCACTCCAATCTACCCCAATCCACGTTATACCAATCTACCCCAATCCAACCCACTCCACTATAATCTACCCCACTCCACTCCTCTCCAATCTACCTCAGACCGGTTTACCCCACTCCATTCAAATTTATCCCACTCCACTCCAAATTCCACTGCAATCTTTCCAACCGCTCTCCACCCTACTCCAATCTACTCCACCCCAATCTACCCCACGCCAATCTACCCCACTCCAATCTACCCCACTCCAATTTACCCCTATCTGCTCCACTCCAATCTATTCCACGCCAATCTACCCCAATCTACCACACTCTGCCCCACTCTATCCAACCCTGCTGCAATCTACCCCACTCCAATCTACCCCCTCCAAACATCCCCACTCCAATCTACCCCACTCAATTTCAGTCTACCACACTCCATCCACCCTAATGTACCCCACTACACTACATGCCAACCTCAACTCCAATTCAATCTATCAAACTCCACTCCATTCCACTCTACCCCAATCTATTCTACTCCAATCTACCCCACTCCACTCTACCCACATCTACCACACTCCCTTCCACTCTACCCAATCTACTCCACTTCACCCCAATCTACCACATGCCACCCAAATCCACCCCACTCCAGTCCAATCTAACACACTGCACCCCAATCCATCCCACTCCAATCTACCCTACCCCTACCCCTCCACTCCAAACTACTCTACTCCAATCTACCCCATCCAATCCATCCCACTCCAATCTACTCCTCTCCAGTCTACTCCACTCCAATCTACCCCACTTTAACCAAATCTACTCCACTCCAATCTACCCCACCCCATCCCAATGTACCCCAAACCACTCTATCTAACCCCACTCCAATCTACTCCACTCTAGTCTATCCCACTCCCATCTTTCTCACTCCAATCTACCCCCACTCCACTACAATCTTCTCCACCTAACTTCACTCTAATCTAACCTACCATAATCCACCCAATCTATCCCACTCCAATCTACCCCACTCCACCCTAAGCTACCCCACTCCACCTCAATCTACTTCTTTTCACTCCTATCATCCCCACTCCACTCCAATCTGCCCCACTCCAATCTACCCCACTCCAGTCTACCCC
This sequence comes from Calotriton arnoldi, assembly GCA_963921515.1. Classification (NCBI taxonomy): domain Eukaryota; kingdom Metazoa; phylum Chordata; class Amphibia; order Caudata; family Salamandridae; genus Calotriton; species Calotriton arnoldi. The sequence continues at coordinate 24,631 of CAWUFW010001370.1, forward strand.
AATCCACTGCACTCCAGTCATTCCCAATTTTCCCCACTCCACTACTGGACCCCAATATATCCTACTCCAATCTACCCCACTCCAATCTACCCTACTTCACTCCAATCTACCCCACTCCATCCCAATCTACTCAATTTCAATGCAATCCACCCCAATTCAATCTACCCCACTCCCTCACTCTAATCTACCCCAACATACCCCAATCTAACCCACTCTAATCTAGCCCACCTCATCCCAATCTACCACACACCACTCTAATCTAGTGCACTCCCCAATTCCATTTTACGCTACTATAATCAGTGGTTTCTGGTATTTAACAGCGGTGAATGAAACACTTACCTGTGTGCCACTGCCGCCTCTCGGTAGTCTTCGCCCACTTCCAGGACTCCAGGTCAGGAAGCAGAAAGCACCGTGCTCCCAGGCTCCCCATAGCAAATCCCAACGCTGCAACGCAGCGTTGTGATTGGTCTGAGCACTGTGGTTCAGCGCTCAGCCAGGGAATGGGAGCCTGGGCATGTTCCCCACCCAGGCTGTAATGAGACAGCCAGCCAAAGCCTCATGTGCACTTGGAGTGGGCAAACCACTCCTCCCCTCCCCGTGAGCAGAGCCACCCCTACCCGGCTGAGCAAGGACGGAAAAATAAAATGATAACAACAATGAGTTATTATCATTTTATTTTTTCCTTTGTGACCTGCTCAGTGGGGCGATGCTCCTCCCCCTTAGTGGAAGAGCCACCCCTGACTATAATCCACCCCATCTACTCCACTCCAATCTACCTGACTCCACTCTAGTCTACCCCACTCCACTCCAATGTACCTCAATTCACCCCAGTCCACTATTCCCAAATCTTCCCCACTCCACTCCAATCTACCCCAACATATCCCACTCAACTCTATGTCAATCTACCCTGATCCACCCTACTTCTATCTACCCCATTCCAATCTATATCACTCTAATCTACACCAATCTACTCCACTCCAATTTACCCCTCTCCACCCCTAGCTACCCCACCACAATCTACCCCAATTCAATCTACCCCACTCTAATCTACCACAGTAATCTACCCAACTTCCCCACTCCAACCTACCCAACTCCCCCACTCCAATCTACCCCACTCCAAGCAACTCGGATCTACCCCAAACCCCCCCGCTCCATTCTACCCCACTCTACCACCACTTCAGTCTACACCAATCTACCCCACTCCACTTTACCCCAATCTACCCCATTCCACTCTAACCCAATGTACCGCACTCGCACTCCAATCTACCCCACCCCACTGCACACCACTAACTTTTAGCTCGTGTGCTTAATGGCTAAAACACATTGCCAAAGACAATAGCTCTCATATAGGCAGACCTATGGGCTTTGCCAGTGCCTGATGAGAACTGTCAACATGCAGGCCTACCGCCATACTGCAGATACCCAAGGCCAAAAGAGAAAACTTCAAAGGGAGCGCAATCACTGCTCTTTTGAACTTGTGGTTATGCTGCACTCTAAAGAAACAGAGCGATTGTGCAATGCACTTAATATTACGCTTGTCTTTGCTGCCTGAAGGAAAATGAAAAACGCAGGCAGAGTAATCAAAGAGATTAACAGAAAACACGAGATGCAAGAGCATTTCACTACCTCAACAGCCCAATGCTAGTGAACAGAAAGCTTTTAACATGAAAAAAAATAATTAAGAACAGAAAGACACTTATCTTCTGCAGGAGTAGCAAAGAAGCGGAAGTGCTCTCTCACCTAGGACTATTTATACAAGGGATGGTGATGTTATAGGCCCCACTGTTATGTCATGTTGTTCAAATGACTAGTATGTCAACCTTTATTGACTTACTAATCTTTGAAATCTTCCATATTTTTGATGAACTTCTTACTTTAAATATGTTTATGTAACTTTGCTGCTTTGCAGTAAAGAAGAATAAGTTATAATCAAGCCTCCAGTCTCGTAGTTGAAACCTAAATAAGTCAAAAATGTCTCTTGGCTGTAATAAAGGAAGGGATTGCAGAGAAACTTATGGCAAATTTTTATCAAGCACCACAAAAGAAGAGAAATAACTTGACAGTGTAAGAGGAGTCAATGGGGGCAAACTAGAAGTTGAAACTCTTTCAAGTTTTTTTCCTATTTACTGAGAGTTGGAAAAAATATATAAACTTCAGCTGTGGGTGGACGTATGGACACTATAATCCCGATCAGTCACAGTCTCAAGGGCGGTAAGCACATACACATTACTTTCAACAGGACAGTCCATATCATTAGATCGTTTGTTCTTCTTGTGGCTATGCTGTTTCCCTCGACATAACACATATTTCCGTAGAGTCTATCATCCCACTCTATGTGAGGTTGCACTCCTCAGACCTCAATTGTATCACCATGTCATTCAACTTTACTGTGACTAACCCTTGAAGTTAAGCCTGCCCCCAAATACATTTCACAATACTACACATGGAATCTCCAAATAGCTATTACGCATTATTAATAAACACATTTCTTTTAATTCATTGATATCAAAAATACATTACTTCTCACAAAACAAATTCTCTATAAAGAAATGACAATAGAAAGTCATTATGTTTTGATCACAGTGATACAATCTTTAAAACCATCACACTCTATCTTTCCTAATCTTCTGAAGTTTGCTCACCTACATAGTTATTACTTTCAGCCTCCCTAAAAATTCTAAACATCTCGACATTTACGTTTCCAACATCAAGCTTCCATATTTTGTTCATATTAGGTGAAGGGAACAAGGGGGTGGATCATGCAGATCGTAAATGCAGACTTCATTTGTTCCTATTGATTCCTCCAGGTTCATCAGAATACTTACCTCATTAACAATAAAATATATCTTGTCCTTAATCATGGGTAAATCACTGCACTGAATTATACCTCAGATCCCAATGGTCTGTCTATTATATTCTCTTTTTCTCTCCATTTCGACAGGAGAGAAAAAGAGTCCTAAGCTCCAACCATGATCGCTGTTATTTTGTACCTTGTGCATCCAAGGTACGTGGCCATGTGATTTAATAATTCTTCTTACATTCGTCCTTCTTTCGCCAAAATTATGATTTGGTCCAAACATTACATGGCACCATTTTATCCATTTTTTTAAACTGCTCTGTAAACTTAAATCAGACTCTCTGATTGGTCTCCTAATATTGTGGTATCTTTCCTTCACATTATTGTATTGCAGAGGGATATTGAAGGGCAATTTAGGGATAGGAGCCCTTTTATAAAACAAATCCCCACAGCCTTTATGGGCACTTTCGAATGAAAAATCCCTTCTCAAACACTACAGGAATTTTGTATTCCTTATTCTTAATTCAGAGTTAGATGTCCTTTCCTTGACAGAGACCTGGCTCTAGGAGTGGTCAATCCAATTTTGGCTTTGACAGTACCTCCTCGATTTAATATAATCAAGCTAGATTGCTGTAAGGAAAGGGGAGTAGGCCTCACAAATATTTTAGGGAATCTACAATAATAAAACAGATTCCCTTAGAAGAATTTAAATCAGCTGAACTCCTGGTCATCGAAGATATTTTATCACCCCCTTCCTCATATACAATTGTGGTAGGTTATAGTTCACCGGGAATGGACACAGATTTAATTAGTCAATTCACTGAATTTCTATCTCCCATTGTTTTATATTTGTCTAATTGCTGTTAATTATATTTTTCTGGGATGTAGGTGTATATGAAAGAATACAGGCCAGAAAGAACTGTTGAAAAACAAGCTTGGCACAAACTCTCTGCAGATGCCCAGGTGGCTCTTTTGGAGTAAACAGCCAGCCAGCTTGATTTTGAGGAAGTTTATGAAGAAGTTTTACTTGATTCGGAGAATAAATGGATCACAACATCTTTAGATACTGTAGCCCCAGTAAAAAGAGATATCATAGAACAGGTTATTAGCACCTTGGTTTTCATAGGAACTATGCCTAGCCAAGCAGAACATTGGAAAGATTGTGATGGAGGGGCTATTCATCCAAGAAAAAAATATTCTTATGTGGGGTTCTTCACAGATATAAAAAATTAATTTGATTGGGAAAAAAAAGTATTATTCAGGCCATATTTTGGAATCATCTTATTCAACTAAGGAGTTACTTGAAATTGTATACTCCTTTGTTAACCTAATTGTGTGAAAGTAGGAATCGACAATGTACAAAAGACACATGATAAGCTTGCAACTTTCTTTCATGAGAAAATTAGTAAGGTCTGTGAAACAATAAATTCTGTTAAGGTAGAGACCAAATTCAGCTTAGACCTTAATACAAGATCTAATCAGTTAGATGTAAAAGGATTCTTTGGGTTTGAGTCACTTGAGCTGAATGTGATACAGGATTTATTGCTTTTGATGAAACCTAGATCTACCGAGAATCCTTGCCCTGCACAACTTTTATATCTAGGTGCTACTATCTTTAGACCAATCCTGATGAAACTCTGTAATATCTCATTAAATTATGCAGTGATCCCATTTAGCTGAAAGAAAGCAGTTATCACCCCTATTTTAATGACATCTACAGCAGACCCAGTTGCCCCTACTAATTACCAACCAGTTTCTTTGCTCCCGATGCCAATTAAACTGTTAGAAATATAAATAAATACCTCTCTTTCCACTTATATACAAACCAATAACATACTGGGTACTGTTAAGTTTTGAATCACTGCAATGCATAGCACTGAATCTGCTCTTGTGTCAGTGGTGGACGAGGTTAGAGGGATACTGGTTCAAGGTGGTAATGCAGCTCTGATATTGCTTGATCTCTCTGTCACTTACAATACCATCTCTCATAGGAGTCTACTTGATAGGCTCCCTGAGAGGGGTGTTGGAGAACAGACACCAAGTTGGTAACCATCCTATCTTTAGGGCTGCATGCAAAGTTGAAATCAATTCACCCATGCCTGAATTACTTCCAGTCATACACAGAAGAGGGGCTTATTATGATGTCGGGCGGACGCGGATACGGGTCCAACCGCCTAATTATGATGCAACCACACATGGTGTGGTCGCATACTCACATTTCCCTATGGGAGCATGTGCTATGGCCGTAAACCAGCAGTAGCACAAGCTCTCATAGGGAAATGGGAGGTTGTGTTCATCCCTGCACCGCGTGGCAGGCACCTTGTGGTGCCTGCCACACAGTGCAGGGATCGGCCCCCCAACCAGACCTAAGGTCGGAGGCTTTCAGACCGAGATTGTAATATGCCCTAGAGTCTCACAGCGACTTTCATTAAGTTCGACCCTTTTTAATTTGTATGTTACCCCGCTAGCAGAACTGATGAAGGTCTTTTGGATAGAGTTTTGCAAAGTACACCAGTGATCCCCAGCTTATTCTTAAGCGGTATGGGGACAAGTGGCTAAACAGCTTATGATTTAAGATTTGTATTGCCCCTACAGCTAAATGGATGCACAACAATGCTTTGAAATTTAACTCGTGTAAGAAATGGTGTTATTATTTTGGGTGAGCAGCTGCATACCACTAGGAATAATCACAACCACTGGCAGGGTGAACCCTCCAATTCTCTAAATTAACCTGAACCAAACCACCTGGTAGCTGTGGCACAGAGGTGACAGACTTAAATTAGAGCAATGTGTAAAGTATTTATGCAGTAGCAAAACAGTAATAAAGTCAAAACATCAAACAATAAACATCCCAAACCAATTTAGAAAATAGAGAAAATGTAATGAATACATTTACACAAAATGACAAAAATCCAACAAGAGGAACTGGAGATATGAATTATTAAAGATTTAAGTGAAAATAGCACCAAAAATCACAAAGAGCCAATGATAGTTAATAGTCAAGGTAGACCTAGACCTAAGCGCGATTTGAGGCTGACCTTGATGGGACCCTGGTTGGATACATCAAGTGGACTGGTCCCGGTGAAGGGCTGGAAGTCAACAATTCAAAAAGGTTTCAAAGTCCTAATCCCGAAATGGACTTTGTCATTTTTTCAGTAAAGCTGATGCCTTTCAAGGGGATGAATCTGAACTGTTAGTTGGGTATTTTTCATGGTAAATCTCCTTGGCTCTGGAGCTGTGGAGCAAAAGTTTCCAGAGTTTTCCAAGTTCCAATTGTCACATGTAAGCCTGGAATTGTAAGAAAAGGGTCTCTTGCAGCTTTTTCTGTCCCTGTAGGCATTCAAGAGGTCAGCCAACAGACAATTGGAGTCCACTTCGTTGTCCCGGTTAAAAGAGGGAGCACGTCTAGTCCTTCAGAGCTCCTCACAAGTCACAGACAGCTGTTTCAGTCCTCTTCTGTCTTTCTGCAAGTCCAGGTGATGTTCTGTCCAGGTGCTCTGGGTTGGCACATTTATGTCTGGAACCAGCTAGTGGGGGATGGTGACTCCTTGGCATGCCTGACGAATGGGGTAAAATTTCCCATGCAATCCAAACCATTTTTCAGTAGTTCCAGTTTGCTTTACTGCAAACAGGACCCAAATGTCATGTGTCGGGGCATTTTCACGATGACAAAAGTCTTCAGCCACACTAAACCTGGGCTCTGATGGTGTGGGTGTGTAGGGGAGTGCACTGTGATAATCACTAGTGTCCTCCAACAACTAACACTAAAATTCTATTTGAAGCAGGCACTGTACCTACAACAAAGCCAGTGACAGAGATCTGGCAGGACAAAAGCAGGGTCCTTCAGCAACCAGACAGGTGATACACACAAATTAGACTGGCATCCTGTTCTTTCTCTTTCTAGTGAGCCAAAGTGTTACATGTGGCTCACCATACCTGACAGGCTGAACTTGACACTGTGGCATCAACCAAGTGCACACAGCACCCACACTGCATATCCTATTTAGGTCAGAGGAGTCATCTCTACCCATACAGGACAGCCTATGGTGTGATCCAGGGAGGATTTTTACACTTCTTTCACACTACTTCACAGACTGATCACAGGCAGCGAGGTGCTGGAGAGTATATGTTAATTAGATTAGCCTCTCTGACCTTCAGGAAGGAAAAAGGTAACTTTTTAAAGATGTGTTTCCTTAATATTTATGAAAAATCTGACTACACCTATGAATTGGATTTTTATTAACTATTAAAAGTAGTGGTTTAATTATTTTTCAATGTAGACCCATTCCCGAGATACAGTATTAGTATATTAATCTATGTTTAGATTTTCTACATAGGACAGCTAGGCCTGCCACTGTGAAACAGCTTTTAGGGACTTGTCACTGTAGGACATGGTAATATTAGTTTTCTATCTGTCCCGAATTTAAATACTGTGCACCCTGTCTTGTATGCTACAAGGCCTACATATGGATGACTTAATAGTAATTAAAAAGGAGGTTTTACCTATCAAAAAGGGTTATTTTGACAGGTTGTACTAAAGGTTTTACACTGCAGCAGTCTGGCTACACAGGGTAGGCCTTTTCCCATGTTTGCACTGTCACTGTAATGGATGGCACAATAGGTTATGCAGTTCACAAGTGACTTTTAGCTTCCAGGCCCTGGGTGCACTTTCTACACCATATGCAAGGGACTTATAGGCAAGTTGTAAGAAACTGGCTCTATATATACTACACCAAAATGAGGTATAGTGTGTATAGGGTCCAGGTGACTCCAAAGGTAGGCAGAGGTTAAAGTTAGATATAACCTTACTCTCTACTTGTGGTAGCTTGGTCGAGCAGTAAGGCAGTATCAGAGGACAGTGTTAAGCATTTGATGTACACACTCAGTCAGCAAATGAATTCACACACTCAAGAACTGAACTCTAGGCCAATTGTTTTTGTATAAAAATATACTGTTATTTTATTTTAGAACCAAGCAAGCCTGATACAGGTAATGTTAGAAATGGGGGCCTCTAGTTGGCCATGGCTGGCGCCAATGTCCAAATAGGGACCCTTCTTCCTAAGTCAGGGCAAGTGGGCTACCCCCTTTGATAACCCCCTGCTCAACCCTGTGGTAACGTAGCACGAGCAGTTAGGCCTATCTCAGAGGCAGTGTGTGAAGCATTTATGACCATGCACAACAAGGCAGTAATGATACCACAAAAGGACACAACTCAAGTAGGTATAGAAAAATTGTATCTTTATCTAAGGTTTAGCACGAGTCTCTCAAAAGCGTTTTAACCAGTCACAATGCACGTAAATCAGTAGGGACTTAAAAAGGCAATAACGTATTCACCAGAACGTGGCACTGGCTGAGTTCAAGGCCTGGGTCTACGCGACCCGTTGCGCACCAGATACCTGCCGTTGGACGGGGACACAGCACGTAGCTTCTCGAAGAAGCGGAGACGGTGACAGGCGGACTCCCAGCGACCACAGTTCTCGGCTGCAGTGGTCCGCAACATGCACTCACAATGATTCGGGCACACGGGGACAGGCGGGCCCTCAGCGGCAGCAGCACGCGGCTGCAGCGGCCCGGGCTGGTGGTGGCGATGACTCTCGTCATGCAGCTCCGTGGTGGGCTCACAGCGGCAGCAGCTCTCTCCTAGCTGCGGCGGCCCACAGGACGACTCATGATGATGCAAAGTTGCCAAAGGTGCGAGCACTCAGCGGCAGCAGCTCTCTCTTAGCTGCAATGGCCCACAGGACAAATCACAATGATGCAAAGTTGGCAAAGGTGCGAGCACTCAGCGGCAGCAGCTCTCTCTTAGCTGCGGCGGCCCACAGGACAAATCACAATGATGCAAGGTTGGCAAAGGTGCGAGCACTCAGCGGCAGCAGCTCTCTCTTAGCTGCGGCGGCCCACAGGACAAATCACAATGATGCAAAGTTGGCAAAGGTGCGAGCACTCAGCGGCAGCAGCTCTCTCTTAGCTGCGGCGGCCCACAGGACAAATCACGATGAGGCAAAGTTTGCCAAGGTGCGGGCACTCAGCGGCAGTAGCTCTCTCTTAGCTGTGGCGGCCCACAGGACAAATCACAATGATGCAAAGTTGGCAAAGGTGCGAGCACTCAGCGGCAGCAGCTCTCTCCTAGCTGCGGCGGCCCACAGGACAAATCACGATGAGGCAAGTTGACAAAGGTGCAGGCACTCAGCGGCAGCAGCTCTCTCTTAGCTGCGGCGGCCCACAGGACAAAGGATGACCTCGACCAGGCTGGCACAACGGCGGGCACTCAGCAGCTACAGCTCTCTCTTAGCTGCGGCGGCCCACACAGATTCAGCGAAGGTTCCAAAGGTTCAAATTAAGGCGGGCGCTCAGCGGCGGCAGCTCTCTCTTAGCTGCGGCGGCCCACACAGATTCAGCGAAGGTTCCAAAGATTCAAATTAAGGCGGGCGCTCAGCGGCGGCAGCTCTCTCTTATCTGCGGCGGCCCACACACAGAGTTCACAAGGGTTACCAGTCCGCGTTCCTCACAGTAGAACTAGAGGTTCCGGATTACCCGACGGAGGCCTCACCTGCAAGTAGAATGCCTAGCACAGGAATTCAGACGGCTGATGGGGTGAAGTCTAATGTCCCTGAGACTTCAGCAGGAGGCGCTCTCAATTCAGGCCCTCGGGTAGTTTCTTCAGCAAGCTTGGTGAAAGTTTCAAAGTCCTTTCCTCTGTTCACTCGGACAGAGTTTCGTCTTGACATCCAGAAGGAACACACTTGAAAAAGGTTTCAGCGCAGCGTTTTATATCTAAAAAGTCTTTGTTCTCTGCAGTCACAAATCACTGCATCCAGCCAGAACCAGTTCGGTGGGGTCGGGGAGCACTTGGTTTACGAGGCAACATCCTGCCCTTTGAGAATCTGGGGGTCTGCTATCAGACGCCCAGTGGGAGGTGGAGCCATCATTCACCTTGCCAGGCACGGCCCTGCTCAGATCAAAGAGTCACTCCTCCCCATACTCTAAATGCTGATCTCTCTCTCCAGCCAGGTCTGACCCAGCTGGCCATGCTGCTCCAAAACCAGACGGCCAATACACACGCTAGCAAAGCCTACAGGAAAGCTTAGGCCAGAAAATACCTCGTTTCTAGCAGAGGCATTTTCGAACATGGGTTACGCAAATAATCCTTACTAAAAGATGTATCTCAATGTCCTGAGCTTAAACATATCAAATTTGACGTTCCTATCAGGTTCCTGGGGGCAGGTAGGATTAGGGCATGTAATACTCAGCCTGCCCATTCTGGCCTATGAGAAGGGATAGCCTCACAATAGTAAACAGTGAAATGGAGGGTAACTCGCTATTAGAACATGCTACACAGACATACTTTAAAAGCTGCTTCGGTGGGTAGCGCAAATCAGCGCTGCAGGCCCACCAGCAGTATTTGGTCTACCAGCCCTGGGCACACACAGTGCACTTATACTAGGGACTGACAGGTAAACCAAACGAGCCAATTATGGTTATCCCAATTCATACAGTTATCTTTACACAGGGAGCATTCGCGCTGTGGCACTGATTGGCAGTGGCACAGCGCCCAGAGCATCTAAATCCAGCCAACATAAAAGGTAAGAAGCGAAAAGAGGAAGGGAGACCCGCGCCATTGATGCCAGGTCTAACAGGTAAGCATTCAATTCTTTTCAGTAATAAGTTACTTGTTGTACACAGTTTTAAAAAGCAATGAAGATTGTACTTGATTTGATTTACAGGGGATGCAGTAGGTTGCAATACTTAGTAAATGCAGTACATTGAAATGAATGGCTTTTTAAGGTAAATGCAGGTAAAATTACTTTGCGTTACTTTTGTAATCCAGTGCTGGACTCCTAGATTCAGCACTGGGACATTTACTTAAAACAGGTAAGTAATTACGTTTTTGTAGTTTGTACGATTTTGAGAGAATATTTTCAGATTTCAAAGTCCACACTTCGAAACTTTTTGGACCAGTACATTGAAATACATAGGCTTTTCCTGTAAATTGCAGGTAAGTGACTTTTCGGATTACTTTTTCTAACACAGTGCTGGATCCTAGATTCAGCACTGGGACATTTCCTGAAAACAGTTGAGAAAATGCGTTTTAGTTAGATGTACGATTTTTAAGGAATATTCTTGTATTTCAAAAGTTGACAAACTTTTTCACATAGAACCACCAATGTTATCCTATGGAAGGAAATTCAATTCACAGGTAAGTTACTTTTACGTTACTTTTCCTACTCAGTGCTGGATACCTAGATTCAGCACTGGGACCTTTCCTGCAAATAGTTGAGAAAATTCGTTTAGGTTATTTGTGCAATTTTTAAGGAATATTCTTAGTTTTCAAAAGTCGACACTTGGAAACTTTTTGGGAGAAAAAGTGTCAATGTTATCCTATGAGGAAAAACAGGTTATCAGTTTCGAGGTAAGTATTCGGTCTTTGGAGTTAGGGTTCTGGGGTCAGACTCAGGGGTCTCCCAGGGTCAGTGATGCACTGTTGTTGCACCCTCAGCGGCACTAGGGCGGCCGGGTGCAGAGTGTTGAGGCCCAATGTTATCCTATGGAGGATAGGGGGTCTCCGGTTGGTGGCTGCTGGCAAGCAGGCCACGAGGTTGTGGGAGCAAAGCTCCTAGGTTTAAGCTCAGGGCAAGTTGGGGACCAAGTTAGCACAAAGGGGCACCCTCAGCGGCACTAGGGGCGGCCGGGTGCAGGGTGCTGTTTTGAGGTCGGGTGCCCTGTTGATTTCAATGGAGATTCTCCGGGACAAAGAAACACTGCAGGCTCGGGGACGAGGATCTTCCAGGAGCTACCACCACTTCGAGGGGTAAGTTGGGATGTAGAGGGATGGTTAGGCACCGCTGGGTTGGGCACACAAGGCCGTGGGGCATCGGGTGCAGGGGTGCCTTTGGACGTCGGATTTTCTTACCCGCTCTGGTCGCGGTAGGGGGGGTCCTCTGGATTGAGGCTGCAGGCGTCGTCTGGAGGCTTGAGGCAGGTCAGGGGTCACCGGATCTCGGGTCAGGATTGCCGGGGGAACCTCCTCGTGGTGTTTTTCCACTCTAGCTCGGGCCGGGCTCGGCGGGTGCAGAGTGGGCTGGATTCGCGGTTCCTGGCTGGCACCAGGAGCTGAAGTTCAAACACGTCCGGTGTTCATGGGAGAAACAGCTTGGAAAGTGAATGCAGGCAGGTCCTCCGGGGTTTTTGAGGTTGCTGGCCGCTGGACACGCCGGGGTTTTGCAGGAGCAGGTTCGAGGGGAGACAGGCCTGTAGGGCTGGGGCCAAGTCAGTGGGCATCGTCCTCTTGTTAGCTCTGCACGGCTTCTCGTCCTTTTTCTTCTCTTCTTTTTCTTGTGGTTGCTGGATCTCCTTCCTGGTTCAGAGCTGCCCCCTAAATACTGTATTTAGGGGGCGTTTTAGGGGTCTTGAGGTCAGTAGCCAATGGGCTACTGACCTTAGGGTGACTACACCCTTGGTGTGCTCACCCCACGTGGGGGAGTGAGCACAATGCCTAGTCCTGATTGGGGAGTGCCTGCCATCTGCAAGATGGCGAGCACTGGAGAGTGGGCTTCACCTTGCCTCCCCCACCTGAGGGGTGGAGTTGGCAGAGGTGGGCACACCTCTTGGGCTGGTTAGTTTTTCCCACCTGTCTTCCTGCCGAAAGGGAGGAGAGACAGGAAGGGGGCCTGCTCCTGATAGCAGGAGAGGCTGGGGGGTCGCATTACAAAGGCTGCCAGGCCTTTGAAGCTCCCCTGCCACAGATGGCTCTTCCTGGCCTGAGGGAGGTGTGTACACCTCCGCCCAGGAGAGGCTTTGTTTCTGGGCTCAGGGAGCATAGGCTCCCACCCTAGGGGTCCAGAAACATGTCTCGTGGTGGCAGGCTGGTGTGTACCAGTCAGGGAACCCACCAGAGGCTTGTTTTTCAGGGGGCATCTCAAAGATGCCCTCTGTGTGCATTTTTCATTAAATCCCACACTGGCATCAGTGTGGGTTTAATGTGCTGAGAAGTTTGATACCAAACTTCTCAGTTTTCAGTGCAGCCATTATGGTGCTGTGAAGTTCGTAATGACAAACTCTCAGCACCATATAATGGCAGCACTGCACTTACAACGTCTAAGAATGGACTTAGACACTGTAGGGGTACAGGGCTCATGCACCTGTACCCTCACCACTGGTATAGTGCACCCAGCTCGAGGGGTGACTGACCAATGCCAGGGCAGTGGGTTGTAGGCATGGCCCACAGAGGTGTGTGCCATGTCAACTCTTCACTTTGCTCTGCACCAAAACACGCAGCCTGCAAAGGCAGTGTGTGTGTGTAAAGGTACAGGGCCTCTAAGGGTGGCACAATAAGTGCTGCAGCCCTTAGAGGTCTTCCCTGGTCACAGTGCCCTGGGTACCTGTGGTACCAGAGGCTGACCTGTGGCCAGAGATGCCAATTGGGTATAGTTTTGGGGAAAGAACACAGGCCCTGGGAACCTGATTGGCAGGGACCCAGGGCACATCAAGTCAAAGTGCATCAGTGGTCTGGCAAAAAGTGGGGGGGTTACTGCAACAGAAACCCACTTCCTTACACAAGTGAAATGCACCAATGAGGTATAAGCCTATTTAACCATGTTTAAATGGGTAGCACACACACTTTACTCCTGAGTAGCCAACAAAGATAGGGACCAGCAAACAGCAAAGAAACTGGGATGGCCACGATGAAAAGGAGGATTTCCTACAACTCACACAAGAGTTCTTTTTTTTTTTTTTGCAGAGTTTTATATAGCGCGAACTTGACCCGCAACCGGGTATCAGAGCACTTTACATAGCACCAGTTACGTTACATGAAGATGTAACTCTTGTTATTATAGATGTTATTCTTTGGCCAAAATAAGGCTATCTGGTCAGATTATTGGTCATCCAGGGAGTTGGTAGCCATTTTGACAATGCAAACAATGGTAAAGAACCTAGGGATTTATTTAAATAAGAAGTTAGCCTTTGCTTTGTAGGTCAATAAAATTGTCAACAGGTTTCTTCCATCTTAACTGTTGAAGAAATTTTTCCATTCTCAACTCCAGAGAGTGGGAAATTAGCTGAACAACCACTCATTCTGTCAAGAATGGATTATTGCAATAGTCTCTATCTTGGCATTTAAAAAGCTTGGTTGGTCAAACTAGAGGTATTACCAAATTCAGCTTTTTAGCTGATATTTGGATTAAGGAGGCAGGAGCATGTGTCAGTTTTCAGATGTAGATTACACTGGCTGCCTATTGAGAAAAGGATTTTATTTAAGTCTTTGTGCCTGGTACATAATGATGTCCATCGAAGAGGGCTTAAGTTACAGTGGTATCATCACAATCGCCTGCTCCGCTTGGACAGTGTCCATAATCTTGTACTCCCTAAGATTAAGAAATCTAAAATAGGAGGTTCAGTTTTCAACTATTTAGCAGACAAAAGATGGAATTGTTCACTCGCTGCACCTGTCCTTTAGAAAGACTTTGATAACCTTGCCTGTATGCAGGTCTCTTTGGACAACACCAGGATGCTCCTTTTGAGTAAATGTTTGCTCTTAATAAGAATCATAATAAAACAAAATGTCTCCGTCCAGGCAAGGAGTCTGATTCACAAAGATTTTGCTAAGGCTGACTCCTGTAGTCACCTGGCTAACACCTGAATTCCAGACATAGACATAAGATCATCCAATCTTAAGTCACAGTCAGTTCCCTACTTGGCTTTATCATATTCATTTATAGTGGGCTCATGTTCAGCATTTCAGGCTTCTCCCTTTTACGCCGTGGCAAACGCCTATCCAGTACCTCTTCAGATTAGTCCATATCATTAAAGGGTTTGTTCTTCTTCTAACTTTGGTCTCCCTAGGCCATTATTGTTTTCTTTTCAGCATCTTCCTGGTAAGAGCTTCATAAATACACCAGAGCTCATAGCCAGAACAGTCCTCTGGACACAGTGTTATGTCACTGATGTCATAGGGGCCGATTCACAGAACTAATGTGAGATAAAATCCTAAACTTACTACTTTTGGTATTCACAGAAGGCATTTAGTAGTAGTAAAGTTAGGACTCCTAACTTTACTACTACTAAACTGAGATAAAATCCTAAACTTACTACTTTTGGTATTCACAGAACTAGTAGTAGTAAAGTTAGGACTCCTAACTTTACTACTACTAAATGCCTTTGTGAATACCAAAAGTCGTAAGATTAGGATTTTGTCTCAGTTTAGTAGTAGTAAAGTTAGGATTCCTAACTTTACTACTACTAAATGCCTTCTGTGAATACCAAAAGTAGTAAGTTTAGGATTTTATCTCAGATTAGTTCTGTGAATCGACTCCATAGAGATTGTGAAAAATTCAAGCATCACACCATTCTTGTTCTTTAATAAGGGTAGCGAATCAGCCACACAAGTTCAGCAGGGGAGTGGTAAAAGTGCTGTATGTAGCATTTTGGAAAACACTGTCAGAGCTATATTACTAAAGCATGGTGTGATAGCGCATTGTCCACTGAAATAGCCACAAAATTTGCATAGATATGTAGTTTAACTAATAGAAGCATCCAGCGCACAAATGATAATGTGTGGAAATAGGGTTTCAGCGGATTTTTATCATTTGTGTGTGATCAAGTAAAGGGTCTTGATTTGTTTTGATCCTCATAAAATAATTGTTTCCATCACACTTCAGAATTCCAAAAGAAAGTGCTTCGTTTGTGCTTTCCTAGCTGTTGAAATACTTTGAAATGTTTCTTCAGTCCACGTTTTGTTGTGTGTTAGGAAAAAAAAATAACATCCTACAGCTTTTCGTTTCACAGCAAGATTGTCACATAATTCATATTACAAACGCTTCTCACTTTACAGTCAGAGAAAGAAAAGTAAATACAAAGTACATGTTAAAAAAAAAAACATGTTAAAAGAATAAGCAGCAATTGGTCAAAATCCAGTCTAACATTTAACCTCTATGACAACATAAAAACAATTTAAAGAAGTCTTAGGGGCCGATTCCGATTTCGGCCGGAAGGGCACCGAACGATGGTCGGAGCCCTTCCGACCGAATCGGAACTTGCCGGCCGGATTCCTTTCCAACCGAGCCATTCCGATGGGCTCGGTCGGAAAGGAATCCGACTGGGATTTCTGGATGGCTTACGACCGGCTCGGAGAGCCGTCCGCCGTCCGGAAATCCTTCAGTACTGCCCGGCCGCCTCTTCACGACCGAGGAGTACGATGGCAGTATTTCACTGCCTTTTCGTGCCGGTCTTTCTGGCACAAAAAGGCAGTCGGTAACTGTCTTTGGGGGCCCCCAGTAGGGCCCCCATGGGTGCGAGGCCGCCGAATGGTGCCCCTCTGTTGATCCCTGCACCCGGTGGCAGGCACCTTGGGGTGCCGGCCACAGGGTGCAGGGATGAACTGCACCCCTGCTTTCCACAATGCAAGCATGCATTCCGCTCGGAATGGATGCTCCCATTGTGTAGTATACGAAATGCGACCGAACAGGGTTCGGTTGCATCGTACTTGCAGTGCCGTAACCGACGACAGCAGGTCGGTCGGTTATGGCTCCTGACCGATGTCGGACGGACCTGAGTCCGTCCGACATCGGAATCGACCCCATAATTGCTAATTCGGCTTCTGAACTCCAGCATGATTATTTTGGGGGTGCTGCAACACCCCTAGCGCCTATGATCGCACATCACCAGAATTGTAAAAGGAAATTTCAAAGAGGTATTTCCATCCTCTCATGAGCATATAAGTCAGATCATAAGTAATTAGGTAAATTGTATGGATATCTTCACTGTTCATTCTCCCCATACTCAGGGGCCTCAACTCAGTGTCACACTTTTGGTCTATGCTCGGCACCATAACAGGTTATTGTCTTACATTCTGAATTTCTTGTTTTGTGCAGTATTTCTGTTCTAAATGTTAAGGATGCTAACTAAATAGGTATATAACCTCGCTCAGGGGCGGTGCGTCCATTGGGGCGTTGGGGCGTAGCCCCCCCGCCCGCAGCTCCCTCGGCATCTTTGAACCTAAGTAAACTGAATCAGTTTACTTCAGTTCAAAGAGCCGAGAGAACTGTAATCATGTCAGTCAGCATGACGTCGGACCGCCCACCCCCTTCAGAGTCTGAAGGGGGTGGGCGATCCTAAGGTCATGTTGACTGACATGATTGTCAGAAGGACCAGGGGCAGCAGGCAGCACTGCAGCACAAGTGCGCATGAGTGGGCAAGGGCACCGAATTTTCGCGCCGTGCCCAGTCATGCGCACTTGTGTGTGCACTGAGCTACGCATGCCCATTAGGAGAGCGAGGTTGAGCAAAGGCTCAAACCTCGGTCTCCTAATGGGCAGGCGGGCGAGAGGTAACCGTGCCCTAAGCCAATCCTGGCGCTGCCAGCAGCGCCAGGATTGGCTGAGAGAGGAGCTGTAGGGCCAAGCGGAGTCGGACCCGAGGCGGCGCGGACGGCGGACCTCCTCAGGTAGGATTTTCTTTTAATTTAAAAATCCCCGGCACTCCCGAGCCGCGTCTGATGAGGGACTATGTGGTATCGTGAAATGTGATGATGGAACCTGTGTAATGCAAACTAAAGGTCAGTTCCTCCAGCGCCTCAAGAAGACCCTCACAGGCGATTGGCTGTTATTTATAAATGTTGGTTGATTGATTTGAACCCTGGCTCTGGAGAGGGTCTGTGGACGGCAGTCGCTGGGCGGGGTCTGTTTAATTACCTACTGGCTGGCTGGGACCGCGGTAAACACTTCGGCTGGCCCTCCGCGTGCAGGGGGCACCCTGGGCCCGGAACAGGCTGGCAGTGTCTGCCGGTGGCATCGGCTGCGTCACGCGCGCCACTTGTCATCACCGGTAACTGGGTTTGTTGTTTTAAAGATACCGCTGATATTTCAAGATGTAAACTGAGCAGTTCGTGAGATCAGTACCACCACGCTGCCTGAAAGGTACAAAGCATTTTACTTTCTGTGCCATGTGCTTTTTGGATGCTGCCGACAACTCTCACAAATTTAAAATTGAAATTCTTAAGTCGCCAAAATAGCACACATGATCCGGCCAGTGCTACAGCCAAATTTAAATATCGCCGAACTTAAGAGACCTCTTTTTTCCAGCTCTGTTCTGGTATTAGCGTGAAATTAGGTGTCGCTTCTTAGAGAAGGCCATCTTACCAGGTCAGATGTGGCACGCAAGGCTCTTACTTATTTATACTTTGCAGTTTTATTTATCTGAGCATCAGTTACATAACACACGGTCATATTTATTTTTTAAGGACAGGGAGATTAGGTGCTTTGCCCAGAATCACAGGATGTTGAGCCGACGCCGGGACTACAAGCTTGGTTCTCCAGGCCCAAAGTCGGCAGCTCTGGCCCTAAAGTCACTTCCTCTCTCACTGCAGAAGCTGTGTTTACACAGTGTCTGAGATGCAACCCAGCCTTTACTTTGCCCTCTTTTGAATGTGCTAATCTGGCGAGAGGTAAAAGGAGTCGTAGGAATCGCAGAAATCCAACTCTCTTAATATGAACAGGGCGGGAACCCTTGCAAACGCCTGTGAATGCAGAAATGGAGTTCTGCAAAGGACGGCAGACCGCATCTCTACTTTTAAGTGCTGGGAATAAGATGGCGTTAGCGACTGTAACCAAGGCAAATCAGCTGCATTTAATGGATTGCTGCATTTTAGATATAACTTTAGTAGTACGATCAAAAGGTCTCGGCCAACCAGGATCTAAAAAACAATGTAAAAATGTTTTTCTTTTTGCAGCGTCTAAGCTCCCATAAGGTTCGTGAATAATTCATTTAGGATGCAGCACCGCAGTGGGCGCTAGGCGAGATTGGGGAGCCGGGAGGGGCTGGCCGCGCGATGTGTTGGCAACCCCGAACTTGGTAGCTCGATCACAAACCGGGAAACAAACGTGTCAGTGGCAAACTTCCCTGATGATGAAGAGGAAGGGACCACACTTTTCAGCTGATAATCAGTTAGAATGAGCTGTGCTGCACAGGCCTGATGACCTGTCTGTGGCCAGCTCCCTGCATTTGAAAGCAATGGTTGCAGTAACATGAATAAAGTCGATGCCCACACAACAAATTTAGTGGGAGGCGCCTAAAAGATCACCTAGAGCTTGGCACTTCATTTGGATACAAAGACCTTGAGTGGACCCCTGAGAGGTAGTGGCCCTGTGTACCACTGGAGCTTCAATGGCCTGATACAGGGTCCCATGAGAGGTAGTGGCACCCTATAGCACGGGAGTTCAATGGCCTGTTACACCCCTGGTGTATGACCTGAGAACCCTATAAGAACAGTCAACAAATCCTGGCTTTTGCCCACTGAGGTCCCCTTTGCTGCATTAACAGTGTGTGCATAATGGAGTGCCCCCTGGGGTGTGTGTGTGTGTCCTGAGATCCCAGAGTCTCCCATATTCTGTATATGCTACAAAGCTTTTTTAACGTCTTTTTCACTCCCCTCGAGGGTTCCCTGATGCATTCATAAGGAATTTTGCAGGGTGTTCTGGTCATCCTGCCGGTGTTTGGGGGCTCTGTAATTGTATATTGTGTTTCGGGGTCCCAGTGATGTCTTCATTCTGAATTCATGTTGTTGCATTGGGGTTCCCTTGGCCCTGCTATTCATACAAGGTCTGGATGAGGGTCCCGTGAGGAGAGGCTCCCCTGTTGTATTACGTGTTAATCTGATTCCCTGGTACCGCACCTGCCTTCTTTATAACGTGTACATTGGGGCCCATGGGGTTCTGTTCTGCGTGGATAAGAGTCCTCATGGGCCTCTCTTGGTGTATTCATACTTTGTGTTTTGGGGTTCCCGCTCGGGGCCTTGCTTACTGTGCTGTACTGTATGGACTGTGGCTCAGGGGTGACTGTCTCCTGCTGTATTGGTTCTGTATGTAGATTGGGTTTTCCTCAGGTAGTCCTTCCTTCCTTTTGTATTTAGGAGTGCATGCCGGGGTCCCTCGAGGCCTCTCCCGCTATATTCACTCTGCCTTCCATATTCTATGTGCTCTCTTCACCCTGCGTCTGCTGAAGGCTTAAGGTGGGAGACAGATGGGAGGGCGGCAGGCATGGCGCAGGAATAAGGAGGGCTAGCAGAAAACTGGGCATGGCGGTGCCAGTCACTTGGCCATTGGTCAAGCAGCTCGGGCATCAGGGGGCATAAGTCATATGAAAGAAGTGGAGTGTGTGGTAATTTATCCCTCGGACTTTCTCCGCCTCTTAATTGCTTCCTGTGACCTTCCACTCCCTCCCAAGCCCTCTCGTGCACCAGCTCTCACAAGTTCTCTCTCCGGGACTAGTTGCACAGTGGTTTGGTTGTGACTTGTTATTTTCTGTGCTTTGCTTTGCGTACACAGTGATGCGACATTGCCAGGTGGTTGCTTCCCTTTGCAGTATGAGGGAAGGGACAGATGCTCTACCAAGAGATGTTCGCAGGCCTTCTACTATGTACATTCCGAGGGCAGCAAACAGATAGATGATGCTCACCATGTGTCGCTATTTTTTTATGTTGGTGATAGACTCGGCTGTATGTAATGATTTGCACAGCACATCTGTTCTTTATCGTCTCTGAAAGGCGCCTGGACCCATACTGTGTGTTAAACAAAGATGGCCCTACTGAGGGTGTGAACAGATGTCTCTATCGTAACGTTGAAGAAGCCCACAACTTTTGTGTTTGCGACCATATTGTGTCAGTTGTGCCTCGTAAAGGGTTCTAGGCGGCAAGTTAATCCACCGCCCTCTGGCATTTAAACATCAGGTGCGATCTGGCAATATTTCTCACCTGGTATATGTGTTTCCTTTGCGGAGAAGTCCAGTAGTGCCGTAGAAGGGGCCTTCTTTTGGAAAACCAAGTGTAGAAATGTTCCAAGACTGTGAATATTCATTCACTCGTTGGTGCATTCCATAGATGCCATCTGTATTGCTACAGCTCTCCTTTTTACTTGTCGAATCCGAGTGCTTCAAAGCACTTGCTGTATACATTTTGTTTGCAATGGATGATTGTGAAGGGGTATGCACATTAGATTGATGCAGGTGTATCAAGAGATAAACACGCTGTGCAGTATCCAGCTTGATCGCACCTATGAAACTTGCCATATTGGCGCAGGGTCTTGACTTTGTTTTCTGTGACAAATCTTTTCCCAGCAATTATGGGATGTGTTTCAGAGTGGAGGTTCTACCTTCTTGTAACAAACCATTCTACCAATAATATAAAACACTGTGGTATAGATTGATGTGACTCGTGCTGCACTAGTTGTTGGAAGAGACGGGCACTAAGGAAACGACAGGGATAAGAAAACAGCCGGAACAGATGCGGGAGAGAGACAAGCAGCAAAGAGAGCGAGAGATAATAGAGGAGGAGGGAGTTGGAAGAGACCTAAGAGACACAGAAAAGACCGGGAGTGAGGCAGTGACAGGGAAACAGAGGGAGTGACCGAGAAGCTGCAAGACCGAGCGAGAGAGAAATGAGAGAGGAAATTGGACAGAGAAAGAGACAGCGGAATAGAGATAAGAGCTGAAAGAGCAGGGAAGAGACAGTCAGTCAAGGAATTAACTTGAGTGCAGAGAGAGTAAGACAGAGAAAGAGACAGGCACAGACAGACTGGTTGCCGTGACAGGGGAGAGCAGAGGAATGAGCATGAGGCTTTGAATAGAGGGAGGAGACAGTTGGAATCATACTACAGTCACAGATCCGAGGCAAGGAGGGAGACATGGGCAGGAGAGAGACTGCCAGGGAGAGAGAGACAGTGCACAGACAAGCTGAAGGGAAGGGTAGTGAAACATGGAAGGAGAAGGGGGCATTTCTATTTACTTTTCGAGTTTATGAGTGGTTTCAGGCGCGCACACTGAATATGGTCCCCAGAGTATCAATAGGGCACATTATCAAGGATAAAACATCAAAAAAATATAGACAGGTGTGAGTCTAGATTTTCTACACCTAACACCACATATTGTATTAATTGTATTTATATAGTGACTCTACAATAGTCTACAGTGATGAGTACATATCACAAGAATTACCACTTGCTATTGTTTAATATGCTAAACTGAGGGAGACATTAAATGTACTGTGTTCTGCTATAGGTGATGAACTTGCCACAGAGAATTTTATGGCGTTCCGGAGCATGAGTTGTGTTTGAGTGTTGCTTCCTTCTTTATTCCTTTTTGTTTCCTTTGGCTCTCATTCATAGTATATGTACAATTGCTAAGTGCTTGTATTCATAAACCTTCTACTCTATTTAAAGGTATTTTCTGTATTCCTGGTATGAATGGCTCCAAACTAAATGGCCAAGAATGAGTTCTGGTGTTGGAATATGCAGAAGGGTTCAGGTTTGTGCAGTAGAATGTGATGAGTTTTCAACTTCCAGAGAAAATATAGAGAGGACATGAGATGAGAGAACTCTCTTAAGGGCATACTTTTGAGGAGGCCCTCTGCTTTTGATTGCAGTGGCTCAGTTTATTTGGTGATTCACAATTCCAATCATGGGTAAAACATGGCTTGTTGAACATAGATGAGATGTACTTGCAAATTGTTTGATTGCATATTGCATTTCAGGTTTTCAATTTGACCAATCCTTTGACTTCTTACCAACGAAATATGAGTGTCTTCCTGGTCGAGGACCACACTGCTTTTTCTCTTATCTGTCTTGTATCAAGACCCTGCTGGACTATGGGGTGAAAGAAAGCTTGAATAAGCAGCTACCTATGTTATATGACATCTCTTTATTAATGTAATAACTGCACTTTCACAATTGCTTTATTAACCATCCTGCTTTCTCAAATTTGCTTGAAAATGCACCATTTGTCCACTCTTTTTTCAAAATTTTCTCGGGAGGAGAACCCCCCCGAACCCCTCTTAGGTTGTTCAGGCTCGCTCGCTACGCTCGCTCGCTGCGGTGCAGTATGCCAATAATTTTACGCCCCACCACTTTCAAATCTCACCAGCCACCACTGACCTCGCTGAACTTAATGAAAGCATCCCCACAGAGTTCAAAACCACAGTCATCATCACTTCTAGGACATTGATTGATTGATTAATTGACAATAACGGTCTTCAACGCTGCGTAAAGCTGTGGACTATTAGGGGTCTCTAGATGCAAATAGGTGAATAAAAAGGTAGACTAGATGGACCTGACAGTCTTTCAATGCTGTCACTGTATACGAAGCCATAAATCTATGCCACCAACAAATAGATATACCAGCAGTGGCACACATCCCAGAACAAGAGCATTATGACTAGTTCAGTTCTATGTTATTTGTGATGCTGCATCACCCATTACCTTATTTACAGATCCAACAAACCCAATGTTACACTAATCTCCGGATGTCCTATTCTATTTTACAAACAATCACTATCGTAAATGATAAACTATTTATGAAATATCGGGCGACAGTACACTATTTGAGCATTTTTTAACTGTAATGCCTACTCAATAATGAAACGTAAATATTATCTTCTTACTAAATGCATGCTGTGTGCTTTCTGGTACAATGTGTACACTAGGTTATGCACTGAGTTCAGTAACATTGGAACAGTCTGTGCCTATCAATAATGAATGACCTGACGTTAGCAAATTAATGTTCTGTATTCCTTTGGAAAAAATACTTAGGTCATTACCATTGACATCACCTATGACATTAAAGGTACAATTTACCTTGCAGTTAGCAATTTCCTCAATGTTTGTGTTTTTTTGAGTTAGACCTAATGGGGCGCATTGCAGAGTTTACGCTACATTGGGTGCAGCGAGATTCCTGCTGTGCCTCCTTCACTGTCATGGTCTCACAATCTGGAGTTTGTGAGCTGCATCAACACCTATTATCCATATGCTCCAGGGGGGCATCCTCCCTATAATCTATTGTGATGTCCAGGGGGTGCCCTCATTGCTAGCACGGAGGTTAAGATACTACATTGACCAGACTGCATGGCGCTTGGGTCTTGGTGTTTCACTGAGACACAGAAATTTCAAAGCCTCACAGGAACACCAAGATCTCTGCTGCTATTTTTTGGGCCTCCCTGTTTAGCTACACCAGTCCGACATTGGTTGTCATCTGTCCTTCAATGGCCCAACTTACCTGACAAGACTGAGTTACTCCAGCTTGCAGCTTTGAGGATATTCCGACTCCGGCTTCTTCTTTGGGATCATCTTCACCCAGAAAAAATAGGGCATGGTACCTAAAAGAGAAAACAAGAAAAGTCAATCAGGTCAATGCATTGTGAATGCGTGCTAGAAATGGGGTCTCTAGTTGGCAGAGGTTTGCACCCTGTCCAAGTAGGGGCTAACACCCTAGTGAAGGTAAGTCAGATACACACCCTAAATTAACCTCTGCTTACCCTCTGGAAGCTTGCCTTAGAGCAGTCAGGCTTAACTTAAGAGGCAATGAGCAAACACTTAAATTACAGTACCTTAATGAAAACACCACAAAAAGACTCCCCATAGATTTATAAAAATAGAGAATAGTTATCTAAATAAAACAAGACCGAAATGAAAAAATCCAAACAGTAGGAGTCAAGATATGGATTTTTAAAGAATAAACCACAAATAGTGCTTAGAAGTCACTAGCGGACAAAAGGTTACTTGAGGTCACAAGGGACCTGTGCAGAGTCAAAGTTCGGACTGACCGCGATCAATGGCAGGCCGGCTACAGGACCCAGACAGGTCCCGATGGAGATTTTGTTGACACCGAGAGTCAACTGCGTCATCAGCGAGGTGTGCAGAGAGGTTTCCGCATCATCGTCAAGCTCCGTTGAAGCAAATGCAATGCTTTGTTGTTGAGCCGCGCAGGGCATGGATTCTTCATTGTTGAACAGCCTCTGCATCAGTGTGGGAGGGGCGATGCAGCAGAAAGTCTCACACAGTTAAGGTAATGCACCAGTTTCTGCAGTAATCAGCTGCAGAACCCACTTCTGAGACCCAGGACTGGACCTCAGTCAAGGGTAGGACTCACAGATGGCAGAGTCAACAAGCACTAGCAGGATTGCAGGAAGTCTTTTGTATCCCTGAGACTTCAGAAACAGGAGGCAAGCCAGCAAGCCCTTGGAGTCACTCTGGATTCAAGTGAGAGGGGCCTGTCCTTGTCCAGTCCTTGTTCAGTCCTTGTCCTCAGCCAGGCAGAGATCAGCAGGCAGCAGGGCTGCTCAGCAAATCAGGGAAGCAGTTCCTCAGAACAGTCAGTCACAGCAAAGTGGCAATCCTTTCAGCACAGCAGTCTTTACTCCAGCAGAGTTTTTCCCAGGTCCAGCAGTGTACTGATTTGAAGACACCAGAGCCCTGGTACTTATACCCAAAAGTGCCTTTAATGTAGGGGGTGACTTTGAAGGAGTTCTCTGAAGTGCACAAGGATCCATTTTAACCCAGCCCTGTCTGCCAGGCTATCTGTGGGGGTGATCAGTCCTTTGTGAGAGGACAGGACACAGTCTATTCAGATGTAAGTGTGAGCTACAGCTCCCCCTTCCTGCCCAGGAAGGCTATGAGTATGCAGAAGAATTTCCTGTCAAAACCAGCCGTTCCTGTGCTGTGGCTGTCTAGAGGAAATGCACAAAGTGTAGCTGTTACCCAGACCCAACGTGTTTTGGAGACAAACTGCAGGCGCACAGAGCAAAGTTAAGAGCAGAGAAATGTCCACTTTCTAAAAGTAGAAAAAACAGAAAAAACAGAAAAAACAAGTTGAGTATGCACTCCTTCTCTTACAAAAGACACCATATTTAAGGAACTTAGTTTAAAGAGTGCGTGCGAACAGTAAGGTGGATCGCCCCAATCCACAAATTGAAACTGCAATGATGAAAAACCGAGCTCTATCCTTGCGCTCTTTTACTGTCGCACTGCGATAAGCGGGAACAACTCCCTCCAAAATATCATATTCATCCTGGTATTCAGCAGTACTCCTTTTAAACCAACTTTTTATTTGCCTTCAGATTTTCAATCTTATTCTTTGTAATCTTCACCACAACGGAGACAGAAGGATAACTTCTATATTCTTTATTTTACATTTCTAATACTTGCTGTACGCCATTCCAGACTTTATACAACAGTACGACGAATCAATCCACATATGAAATGAGCTCTACTTATAATGTCCCAATGCATTTCGAGCCTGAGAGGCTCTTCGTCAGGGAATCTAAAACACATAAAATGAACAATGTGACTGAACCAATTCAATGCAATTTATATCTATTATCAAAAATAAACAAATTATTATTGAACAGTGATACACAAAAGCACACCTCCTACTTAAAACCCTTACCCTCATTCATGGTGGCAAATACAACATCCTACTGTCCTCCCATCATACCCAAGCCTGCAGTCACTCTAATCTTTGCAGCAATATCAGTAAACGCCTACTTACCCCTTCCTACTCGAGCTCATCTCACCTCATGTTATACTTCTCATACCTCTCCCTACTATCTCTCTCTCTTAACTCACCATTAACACTCTCCTGCCTACTCATCACTCCCAGTCTTTCATCCTATCCCTCTATGTTATGCAAATAACTCCCTTCATCTCCCTCTATCACTCACTGATTCCACATACATCAATCCTTATTCCCTTGTTCACCCTATACCTAGCTATCTGCATATAAACACCTCCAACAATCTCACCTCCTTTTGCTCATCTACGTGAAAAACGACTCCTTCATGCTTCTGAGTTGTTAACCCGTGAATTTGTGCTGGCTTCCTCTTAAATACCGTCCTCCAAACTCATTAACTGCTTCCACGTGACCGCTTCCCCCACCACCTCCTCACGATGTTTTCAAAGGGCTACACCTGAACTCTCCGCCTAAAAACTTCAACACCCATAATGCTCTGCCTTTTCACAAGAAAACCTAAACCCACTGCATTCTCATGAAACTCCAACCCTCCCGAAATTTGACTAAAAGTAGAAAGAATACCCCTCAATGTCTCTGAAATAATACTATCAGTAACATACTGTGCTATCTTACATAGCCCTTGTAACTACACAACGTAGCTGTGCTCAATAAAAATAACCCTTTTACAAAACGTGCTGTGAAACGAAAATAAAAATACATGAATCAGCAACTCTTGTTCGTTTTAAATGTCAAGAAATAAAACAGTCCTTTTCATTTCATTTTGCTGTCTCCGTGGTGTGAACTTAATCTTGTGACTTTCTCCAATCTTCCATCACGTGTATATGACCACCGGGGTGCAAAAACTCGATGAGGCGGATGCTTCAAGCAGAAAAACAAGTTGAGTATGCACTCCTTCTCTTACAAAAGACACCATGTTTAAGGAACTTAGTTTAAAGAGTGCGTGCGAACAGTAAGGTGGATCGCCCCAATCCACAAATTGAAACTGCAATGATGAAAAACCAGAGCTCTATCCTTGCGCTCTTTTACTGTCGCACTGCGATAAGCGGGAACAACTCCTCCAAAATATCATATTCATCCTGGTATTCAGCAGTACTCCTTTTAAACCAACTTTTTATTTGCCTTCAGATTTTCAATCTTATTCTTTGTAATCTTCACCACAACGGAGACAGAAGGATAACTTCTATATTCTTTATTTGACATTTCTAATACTTGCTGTACGCCATTCCAGACTTTATACAACAGTACGACGAATCAATCCACATATGAAATGAGCTCTACTTATAATGTCCCAATGCATTTCGAGCCTGAGAGGCTCTTCGTCAGGGGAATCTAAAACACATAAAATGAACAATGTGACTGAACCAGTTCAATGCAATTTATATCTATTATCAAAAATAAACAAATTATTATTGAACAGTGATACACAAAAGCACACCTCCTACTTAAAACCCCTTACCCTCATTCATGGTGGCAAATACAACATCCTACTGTCCTCCCATCATACCCAAGCCTGCAGTCACTCTAATCTTTGCAGCAATATCAGTAAACGCCTACTTACCCCTTCCTACTCAGGCTCATCTCACCTCATGTTATACTTCTCATACCTCTCCCTACTATCTCTCTCTTAACTCACCATTAACACTCTCCTGCCTACTCATCACTCCCAGTCTTTCATCCTATCCCTCTATGTTATGCAAATAACTCCCTTCATCTCCCTCTATCACTCACTGATTCCACATACATCAATCCTTATTCCTTGTTCACCCTATACCTAGCTATCTGCATATAAACACCTCCAACAATCTCACCTCCTTTTGCTCATCTACGTGAAAACGACTCCTTCATGCTTCTGAGTTGTTAACCCGTGAATTTGTGCTGGCTTCCTCTTGAATACCGTCCTCCAAACTCATTAACTGCTTCCACGTGACCGCTTCCCCACCACCTCCTCACGATGTTTTCAAAGGGCTACACCTGAACTCTCCGCCTAAAAAACTTCAACACCCATAATGCTCTGCCTTTTCACAAGAAAACCTAAACCCACTGCATTCTCATGAAACTCCAACCCTCCCGAAATTTGACTAAAAAGTAGAAAGAATACCCCTCAATGTCTCTGAAATAATACTATCAGTAACATACTGTGCTATCTTACATAGCCCTTGTAACTACACAACGTAGCTGTGCTCAATAAAAATAACCCTTTTACAAAACGTGCTGTGAAACGAAAATAAAAATACATGAATCAGCAACTCTTGTTCGTTTTAAATGTCAAGAAATAAAACAGTCCTTTTCATTTCATTTTGCTGTCTCCGTGGTGACGAACTTAATCTTGTGACTTTCTCCAATCTTCCATCACGTGTATATGACCACCGGAGTGCAAAAACTCGATGAGGCGGATGCTTCAAGCAGAAAAAACAAGTTGAGTATGCACTCCTTCTCTTACAAAAGACACCATCCGCCTCATCGAGTTTTTGCACCCCGGTGGTCATATACACGTGATGGAAGATTGGAGAAAGTCACAAGATTAAGTTCGTCACCGCGGAGACAGCAAAATGAAATGAAAAGGACTGTTTTATTTCTTGACATTTAAAACAAACAAGAGTTGCTGATTCATGTATTTTTATTTTCGTTTCACAGCACGCTTTGTAAAAGGGTTATTTTTTATTGAGCACAGCTACGTTGTGTAGTTACAAGGGCTATGTAAGATAGCACAGTATGTTACTGATAGTATTATTTCAGAGACATTGAGGGGTATTCTTTTCTACTTTTTAGTCAAATTTCGGGAGGGTTGGAGTTTCATGAGAATGCAGTGGGTTTAGGTTTTCTTGTGAAAAGGCAGAGCATTATGGGTGTTGAAGTTTTTAGGCGGAGAGTTCAGGTGTAGCCCTTTGAAAACATCGTGAGGAGGTGGTGGGGAAGCGATCACGTGGAAGCAGTTAATGAGTTTGGAGGACGGTATTTAAGAGGAAGCCAGCACAAATTCACGGGTTAACAACTCAGAAGCATGAAGGAGTCGTTTTCACGTAGATGAGCAAAAGGAGGTGAGATTGTTGGAGGTGTTTATATGCAGATAGCTAGGTATAGGGTGAACAAGGGAATAAGGATTGATGTATGTGGAATCAGTGAGTGATAGAGGGAGATGAAGGGAGTTATTTGCATAACATAGAGGGATAGGATGAAAGACTGGGAGTGATGAGTAGGCAGGAGAGTGTTAATGGTGAGTTAAGAGAGAGATAGTAGGGAGAGGTATGAGAAGTATAACATGAGGTGAGATGAGCCTCGAGTAGGAAGGGGTAAGTAGGCGTTTACTGATATTGCTGCAAAGATTAGAGTGACTGCAGGCTTGGGTATGATGGGAGGACAGTAGGATGTTGTATTTGCCACCATGAATGAGGGTAAGGGGTTTTAAGTAGGAGGTGTGCTTTTGTGTATCACTGTTCAATAATAATTTGTTTATTTTTGATAATAGATATAAATTGCATTGAATTGGTTCAGTCACATTGTTCATTTTATGTGTTTTAGATTCCCCTGACGAAGAGCCTCTCAGGCTCGAAATGCATTGGGACATTATAAGTAGAGCTCATTTCATATGTGGATTGATTCGATCGTACTGTTGTATAAAGTCTGGAATGGCGTACAGCAAGTATTAGAAATGTCAAATAAAGAATATAGAAGTTATCCTTCTGTCTCCGTTGTGGTGAAGATTACAAAGAATAAGATTGAAAATCTGAAGGCAAATAAAAAGTTGGTTTAAAAGGAGTACTGCTGAATACCAGGATGAATATGATATTTTGGAGGGAGTTGTTCCCGCTATCGCAGTGCGACAGTAAAAGAGCGCAAGGATAGAGCTCGGTTTTTCATCATTGCAGTTTCAATTTGTGGATTGGGGCGATCCACCTTACTGTTCGCACGCATCTTTAAACTAAGTTCCTTAAACATGGTGTCTTTTGTAAGAGAAGGAGTGCATACTCAACTTGTTTTTCAGCTTGAAGCATCCGCCTCATCGAGTTTTTGCACCCGGTGGTCATATACACGTGATGGAAGATTGGAGAAAGTCACAAGATTAAGTTCGTCACCGCGGAGACAGCAAAATGAAATGAAAAGGACTGTTTTATTTCTTGACATTTAAAACGAACAAGAGTTGCTGATTCATGTATTTTTATTTTCGTTTCACAGCACGTTTTGTAAAAGGGTTATTTTTTATTGAGCACAGCTACGTTGTGTAGTTACAAGGGCTATGTAAGATAGCACAGTATGTTACTGATAGTATTATTTCAGAGACATTGAGGGGTATTCTTTCTACTTTTTAGTCAAATTTCGGGAGGGTTGGAGTTTCATGAGAATGCAGTGGGTTTAGGTTTTCTTGTGAAAAGGCAGAGCATTATGGGTGTTGAAGTTTTTAGGCGGAGAGTTCAGGTGTAGCCCTTGAAAACATCGTGAGGAGGTGGTGGGGGAAGCGGTCACGTGGAAGCAGTTAATGAGTTTGGAGGACGGTATTTAAGAGGAAGCCAGCACAAATTCACGGGTTAACAACTCAGAAGCATGAAGGAGTCGTTTTTCACGTAGATGAGCAAAAGGAGGTGAGATTGTTGGAGGTGTTTATATGCAGATAGCTAGGTATAGGGTGAACAAGGGAATAAGGATTGATGTATGTGGAATCAGTGAGTGATAGAGGGAGATGAAGGGAGTTATTTGCATAACATAGAGGGATAGGATGAAAGACTGGGAGTGATGAGTAGGCAGGAGAGTGTTAATGGTGAGTTAAGAGAGAGAGATAGTAGGGAGAGGTATGAGAAGTATAACATGAGGTGAGATGAGCTCGAGTAGGAAGGGGTAAGTAGGCGTTTACTGATATTGCTGCAAAGATTAGAGTGACTGCAGGCTTGGGTAGGATGGGAGGACAGTAGGATGTTGTATTTGCCACCATGAATGAGGGTAAGGGTTTTAAGTAGGAGGTGTGCTTTGTGTATCACTGTTCAATAATAATTTGTTTATTTTTGATAATAGATATAAATTGCATTGAATTGGTTCAGTCACATTGTTCATTTTATGTGTTTTAGATTCCCTGACGAAGAGCCTCCCAGGCTCGAAATGCATTGGGACATTATAAGTAGAGCTCATTTCATATGTGGATTGATTCGTCGTACTGTTGTATAAAGTCTGGAATGGCGTACAGCAAGTATTAGAAATGTCAAATAAAGAATATAGAAGTTATCCTTCTGTCTCCGTTGTGGTGAAGATTACAAAGAATAAGATTGAAAATCTGAAGGCAAATAAAAAGTTGGTTTAAAAGGAGTACTGCTGAATACCAGGATGAATATGATATTTTGGAGAGAGTTGTTCCCGCTTATCGCAGTGCGACAGTAAAAGAGCGCAAGGATAGAGCTCGGTTTTTCATCATTGCAGTTTCAATTTGTGGATTGGGGCGATCCACCTTACTGTTCGCACGCACTCTTTAAACTAAGTTCCTTAAACATGGTGTCTTTTGTAAGAGAAGGAGTGCATACTCAACTTGTTTTTTCTGCTTGAAGCATCCGCCTCATCGAGTTTTTGCACCCCGGTGGTCATATACACGTGATGGAAGATTGGAGAAAGTCACAAGATTAAGTTCGTCACCGCGGAGACAGCAAAATGAAATGAAAAGGACTGTTTTATTTCTTGACATTTAAAACGAACAAGAGTTGCTGATTCATGTATTTTTATTTTCGTTTCACAGCACGTTTTGTAAAAGGGTTATTTTTTATTGAGCACAGCTACGTTGTGTAGTTACAAGGGCTATGTAAGATAGCACAGTATGTTACTGATAGTATTATTTCAGAGACATTGAGGGTATTCTTTCTACTTTTTAGTCAAATTTCGGGAGGGTTGGAGTTTCATGAGAATGCAGTGGGTTTAGGTTTTCTTGTGAAAAGGCAGAGCATTATGGGTGTTGAAGTTTTTAGGCGGAGAGTTCAGGTGTAGCCCTTTGAAAACATCGTGAGGAGGTGGTGGGGGAAGCGGTCACGTGGAAGCAGTTAATGAGTTTGGAGGACGGTATTCAAGAGGAAGCCAGCACAAATTCACGGGTTAACAACTCAGAAGCATGAAGGAGTCGTTTTATACGTAGATGAGCAAAAGGAGGTGAGATTGTTGGAGGTGTTTATATGCAGATAGCTAGGTATAGGGTGAACAAGGGAATAAGGATTGATGTATGTGGAATCAGTGAGTGATAGAGGGAGATGAAGGGAGTTATTTGCATAACATAGAGGGATAGGATGAAAGACTGGGAGTGATGAGTAGGCAGGAGAGTGTTAATGGTGAGTTAAGAGAGAGAGATAGTAGGGAGAGGTATGAGAAGTATAACATGAGGTGAGATGAGCTCGAGTAGGAAGGGGTAAGTAGGCGTTTACTGATATTGCTGCAAAGATTAGAGTGACTGCAGGCTTGGGTATGATGGGAGGACAGTAGGATGTTGTATTTGCCACCATGAATGAGGGTAAGGGTTTTAAGTAGGAGGTGTGCTTTTGTGTATCACTGTTCAATAATAATTTGTTTATTTTTGATAATAGATATAAATTGCATTGAATTGGTTCAGTCACATTGTTCATTTTATGTGTTTTAGATTCCCTGACGAAGAGCCTCTCAGGCTCGAAATGCATTGGGACATTATAAGTAGAGCTCATTTCATATGTGGATTGATTCGTCGTACTGTTGTATAAAGTCTGGAATGGCGTACAGCAAGTATTAGAAATGTCAAATAAAGAATATAGAAGTTATCCTTCTGTCTCCGTTGTGGTGAAGATTACAAAGAATAAGATTGAAAATCTGAAGGCAAATAAAAAGTTGGTTTAAAAGGAGTACTGTTGAATACCAGGATGAATATGATATTTTGGAGGGAGTTGTTCCCGCTTATCGCAGTGCGACAGTAAAAGAGCACAAGGATAAAGCTCGGTTTTTCATCATTGCACTTTCTAAAAGTGGCATTTCTAAAATGTAATGTCCAATTCAACTTTACCATTAAAGAGGATTTATCACCATGAAGCCCGGAGAAGATGACTACCTAAAGTGGGAGTTCCGACAGCCGAAGAGACTCTACATCCAGCATAAACCTCAATCCTCTGTCTTTCCTCTACAAAATGGCAAGATAAAAAGGGCATACTTATCCCACTGCATCCGTGAGCGGTTCGATTTCCAAGTGCAACGCCAAATCCGCACGAACGGCTATGATGGGAAAATGGCACCAGTGGAGCCTTGAGGACTAACCCAGGATGGCGAAATGTACCCCGGTCCCTCCGACACACAACACTCAGAGGGGTAATAAAATAAGGACTAAGGTACTAAGGTAGGGTGCCTACCCGCCGCTGCACCCACTGCTCTGTTTTGCTCTGCCGACCACAAGCTGCAACCTGCTACGCACAACCTGCATTATCCAGGGCCTGCTGGGGGCTGCTGGAGATCTGCCATTTTGTGCAGCGCCTCCTTATCCAATTCTAAACCATATCAGAGAGTACGTTGCACTCACCCGAAAACTGCCAACAACTGCGACAACCCACATAGGATGCCCTGCATTGGTCTGCTTGACTTTGCCTGACCCTACGGTAATTGAGTCTGCTGTTAGGCTTGCTGCTGTCTCTCCTGCACACTCAACTCAGCGAGAACCATCAGGCTGTAGCCTCTCAGCATGCATGGCGGTGGCGTCTTTCCTGTCTTGCTCAGCCTTCTCACGGAGCACAGTGAGAGCGAAGTCAAGGCAAGGGGATTGCGGAAGCCGCAACCTAGCTTTACGATTGTCTTTCTTGCCGCTGTAGCTCCCGCACCCATGGACTAGCGTGAAACGGCAGGCTGTAGTTTGAAACCCCTATCCCTCCAATTCAGAATGTGGTTGGACACCGGACTTACTACCGCCCAAAAACAAATAATATCAATCTCAAGCTGTGTACAAAATTTTAAAAAGCAGAAAATTAAAGAACAACAAAAAGTGGCACAGAAACATGATCCAACAAGGGGATTCAACAAAAGGATTGTCAGATAACAATAATATCAAACTATGGAAAACAATGATAGACAATAAACCGTGATCAAATAGAAAACCAGGATCTAGCAACTGCTGCTTTACAGATTAAGGTGTAACTGCCGCCTTATTATCCTACTAACTTACAACTACTGCAACTATTTTCAAGGCTACAGCCACTCCCAGTGTACTCTCCCATGGTACAGGTAACCGGCCCAAAGTCCCATCTGCCCAGTGGTCCCCTGTAGGTCTGTGTAGGCCTGCTATCTCCAATCCCGTTGCTCTCCTGTACCTAACCCTGGAACTAGCCTGCTGCTTGATAGTCAACAGTGAGTAGGCAGTCAACAGTCAGTAGGGTTATCAACAATGTCGATCTGCCCCCCCATAAGTAAGTGTCCAGGTGAAGCTGAAGGGTAATTGTCTTCACAACTGTTTTGTCAACACAAGCACTTCTCACCAACATACTATAAAATAGAGGCACCCGTAGGTGCTGATGCAGCCTAAGCCTGCAACGGCCCTCCTCTTCTCCATCGTCGATTCTGCTGATCGTATCTGAACCTAAGTGCTAACATATGTTAGAGAGCTCCTACACTCTACCCAACTTGACATACTGCACCTCTCCTCAGTAAGGAGTGTACTCTTTTGTGCCTCCTGTGAGTGCAATTGGGCTGCTCTGTTGGTTTTCGGGGTAAGTCACTACAACACCGGTACACAGGTTGATTCGTGTACCGTTAACATCAGAGTGTTGGTTGTAACCACCCAAACGGGTCTAAAGACTTATTACAATGTCCGACAGAAAGGACTCCAGAGATGCAAAGGATCACAAAGACACCAAGGATCAGAAGTCCTCTCTCAAAAGGGCTAAACAAGACCCTCCAGTCGTTTAATAGCCTGTCAAGCATAAACAATCTCATGACATTAATGAGTATATGGACCTAATTCTCTGCAATATATCCTCCCTTCAAGAACTGGCATAAACCACCACAGCGAACACTGATTTCTTAGAAACTGAGATGTATGCCATGCATAATGACCTCAAATTCCTACACATATGCACTGGTGAGGCTGTATCAAGAATAAGTGTGCTTGAGGACAAACACCACAAAGATAAAAAAAAATCCGCCCAAGCCACAATCAAACGAATCAACACACTCTCCAGAACCATCACTCACCTTGAAAACAGGAATAGAAGAGGTAATCTGAGAATCTTTGGACTACCTGAGGGGACTGAAAGCCAAGCACCCTCTTGCGTCTCCTTCTTAGAACAACTGATCTTGCAAACCCTTGGCATCACTTTCGAGGGACCATTCAAAATCAAAGAGCGCTCAGAGTGCCCACTAGACCTATCTGAGGCACAAAAATCCACAACCTCTCATCTTCAGACCGCTCAGTTTCCAGCACTCTGAATCTATTCTATCACACATGAGAAAGTCAAAAGCACTAATATGGAATGACAACAAGATCAGAATAGCCTCACACTATGATAAAGAGACGTTTTTCAGGAGTAAAGTTTTTTTAGCCGTGCAAAACTTACTCACAGCTTTGAACATCAGCTTCTCCTTCATCGGTCCAGGCAGATTCAGAATCATCAGCATGGGGAGGTCACTCATTTTTGATGATCCCTCTGAACTTTAATCTTACATCCATAACCAGCAACAACAGGATATGCCCTCTTAACTCACCGCCCAACTCTGATCCTAGGCAATGATCACTCAAAAATGGATTTGTGATCTCTCTCTTTGCTCACTCAGATAAGACTAGTCTCAATATTCTCTCTACTCATGTTTGAAATATTGCGAGACTGATATTGCTTGTTGATGATGCCTCTCTCTGTAGATGAGGAAGATGAGCTATCTGATCTCCAGATTTGGTAGCATCTCTAGCACTTAACCTGCTGCAACAACCCATGGATCTTGATGTAGCTGCATACTCCTACCACAACTGGATTGACTCATCTCTTAATCATATAGCACCAGTCAAAAATCGCAAAAACTGCAGAACCTCACCTTCTGAAACATGGTTTTCAGGGAGTCTTAGACTCCAGAAGCAGACCTGACGCAGGCTTGAAGGAAAATGGAGGCTAAGCTATGGTCCCACAGAAAGGGAATTATATAAGTGATCTCTTGTCACCTGCAAAGATCGTATTAACAAAGATAAAACACTTTTCTATACTCACAAAATTAAAGCTGCTAATAATTATTTCAAAGAATTCGTTACGATAAAAAAAACTTTCTAACCCACCTGAAAATAAAAATACAAATGCAAATCAGGCCTTCTGCAACCAATTAGCTTTCTTTTTCCAGGATAAAGTAAAGGTATGTTATTGTCACTTCTCTACAACCCACACTGCCATTCATAATTCTGATGGAGATGCTACTCTAGGGTATTCAAGCTCAGACTCTGTAAGGGCTTCTCCTCAGTCCACTATCAACTCTATAGGAAATTTCCCTTTCACTACTGAGAAAAGACCGTGATATGTTGTCTTCCTTTTCGCTTCTTTCTTCAGGACAAGTTCAGAATCTACTCAGTTACACTAAATCTGGATCTCCTCTTGATCCTTGCCCCTAAAATAGTACATCTATCTCCGGAAATTATCACAGAGCATTTGACTTCCATCTTTAATCAGAAGTAGTCCCAATTCCGTGCTAAATGGAAATTAGCTTCTGTCCTCCCGCTTGTGAAAAAAGCTAACTGAGATAGCACAGAGCCTAACAATTACAGGCCCATCTCCCGGCTTTCACTTCCTGCAAAAATCATGGAAAAATTCATGAATGCAGAACTTACCTCCCATATCGAGAACCATGGACATCTCGATCCCATACAGTTCAGTTTCAGAAGCCACAATGAAATTGCTTTTAATACAGTTTCAGAGCAAAACCAGACAGACAGTCGATGCTGAAGATAATTCAGCCCTCGTTCTATTAGACCTCTCAGGAGCTTTCAACGCGGTCAATCATAACATTCTCTTAGACCGTCTCGCATCTATAGGGATTATGGACCTAGCACTCACCCTCCCCAAATCATTTCTCTCGAACCGAGAGAAGTTTGTAGCTCTGGATGTTTTAACTCACCCACCTTTTTACTTCCTTGTGGTGTTCCCCAGGGTTCATCCCTGAGCCCTACCCCTTTTTAATGTCTGTGTCACTCCCCTGGCCAAATTAATCAAGTCTTTTGGGTTCTCTGTAGTGTCCTATGCTGATGACATCCAAATTGTGGTAACCAACATCATTTGAAAAAGTAGCAATTTACGTACAGTTCTCTTCCAGCTCGAGTTGATGGTATCCTTTGTTCAAATCAAGATGGGAGAAGGCTTAGGCGCCATTCAGCTGCGCAATCATATCCGCGAAGTGTGGACGGTGGATGTCTTTCTCTCTCGATTGCTTTGTTGGCCTGGCGCATATGAACACCAATGCACACTGCACCCCTACTGTACTTCTTGGGCACCACCACGATTGGTTGGACCAGTAGAGCGCTTGATGATGTCACGCTTTAATAGTGTTTCTAGTTAATTCTCAACAGCCTCCTGTAAATTAAAAACAATCTGACGATGTCGCTGAGCAACAGGTCAATTGTCCTCATTTATGTGCAGTTGTATCTTCACTGAATCTGAATAGTATGTTATTGTTTCAGTTAATAAAAACCATAACAATTTCACAAATAACAATATAGTCCACATCATAAAATTATTAAAATTGAATTTCATAACAAAATCTACAGCGTTGCTATCGTTTCTAATTTCAATATAAAATACAATACATTGAATCCATTTAAAACCAATCTGTGGGTCATTTATCCTACCTAACATACTAAAAAGCAAACTAAATGATCCAATTCCTATTTACCATAATAATAAAACGAGCTTCCATTACTACTTTTTCCAATCCCAATATAAAATCCATTGATACAGTTCAAGAGCCTATCATAATGATTGCTTTTTGTTTTTTAACTCCTACAACATCTTCTTACTTATACAAAAATGAGGGACTTAGAATTCCGGTACTCATAATTACTATTCAGTCAATGGCACAGTGGTTTGTTTGTCCTTTTACATTATTAACTGTTCATAACGTATCTTCACTGTTTTGAGTTTTCCTAGTCCATGAAACAACGACGGGAAAAGACTCACTATTTCAGAGTGTGCAGTGAGATTGTAGTTTATGAATATCAGTCCAAGGTCAGCAGCAGTGCTGAAAATGACTAAACATGCAACCCAAGAAGTACTGTGGAGGACATGAATTTGTGCTTGCACTGTCGTTTTCTTATGCTTCATGGTCTCTACGAATGACCTTTGACTTTTCAATGGCATGGAGGCAGCCCATATTAGCATCTTTGTTTTCAACGGCGTTAGATTTGCACAGGAGACCGTTTGTTGTACTGTTCTGCAGGCAAAATGTTGATCGATGGAACACTATAATAAAAATTGTAGGCAGCCATTCACCTTTAACGTGATCTTGGGGCAACGTCCAAATAGATTGGGTCACTTCAAGTGGGGATCTTTCTTTGACTTGTGTTCTTCCTTGCAAGCAGCCAATCCTACATGTGTTCGTCTTTCAGCGGTCGACATTACCATTGCACATCCATCTTCTTCACAGTTGCTCAATGATGAAATTGAAGAGTCTTTGGAAGATTAATTTGATGACGATAGACTTTGTTTAGTCTCAACTTGCCTCAGTTGATGTTGCCGTTTGGCCTTGCGAGCATGGCTAGGCCGTTTTCTCTTCTTGTGGTGATGTATCTACACATAGAAGTTTCAAAACGCCATTTCAGATTGTTTATGTGCAGGAAGGGACACCTTCTTGCACAAAAACAATCATTCCCCTCAATGCAGGCACCCTTGCACTATGGTGCAAGGGTGCCTGCGTTGGCGCTAGGCAGCTAACTTAGCACCAGCGCAGGGGGAATCGTAAGACTGCACCGTATTCTTGTAAATATGGAGCACCCCTGCGTTTCAGAAGTGGCGGAGCATGGCGTTCAGGCAAGGAGGCTAACGCCGCACACTTCCTTGGAAATATGCCCCTGAGTATCTCCTTCAGCTTTCGTCATCTGAACGAACCGAAGAGGCAACTACTGATGACTCTGAGATGCAAGGCTTCTTCATCATTGAATTTACTACATTTGAAGTGCTAGATGAGGGAATTTGGCAGATGGCCTCAGAAATAGCAAAGAAACTTCATTTTGTACCTGACCACTGACTAAAAAGCAGATATTATATACTGCTTGATGAGCAACCATGCAAATAGAAAAGAAACTTCATTATTCACCAGGTGGCTGGATAAATAGCAGACAGGAAGAACAACTTGGCCAGTAGCTATGCAAATTGTAGCATCCTCTCCAGCTCTGGAGCATGTAAATGACCATGCCATACATGTAGCTCTGTAACACACGACTTTATTCTTCATTATGCAACTGTTAACTGAACGTATTGCGTCATAAACTTTTTGCCCACAACCAGACACACCCCAACAGTTTCCATAATGATTTAAGGAGTCTTCCGAGGACCACAAGCGTCCTACTGCACATAATCACAAGACAATACACAAATAATACAAAAACATCACTATTTACCCAGCTGCTGCCTAAACATCTTACATTTTGTATTATTATGCCTTATGCAGATTTTAACAGGCACTTACCACTAGGTAGAAGTGCATACAAGGAGTGAACACAAATAGTATTGTCTCATTTAAGCAAGTTAAGGGCCTGACATATCATTATCCCATGCACACAAAGTGGTTTCACATTGCGCACAAACTTTTTGGAAATTAATCATTATTTTGCAAACCGAACTATGTACTAATAGGTTGGTTCACCAATTAATGAATCACAGTGGGTCACAGAACAACCTACTTACCTAACAGTCATGATGGTGGCAATTTGCAACCCTCTGTGATTGGCTGTGATCACATGGATGGTGGCTTGGAAGGGCCAACACACCACCATCTACATGACTGACTGCATTCCAGAGCAAAACCCTTTTTTTTTTAAAAAGCAGCCCATGTTCGTTAAAGGATCAAGTTCTTTTAAAAAAAAAGTTTTCTGTTTTGGAAAACTTCAGGGGGAAGTTGTCAACATGGCTGCCAACATAATTCCAAATAGAAAGGAGTCCTAAGGGGACCCCATCTACTTTACAAATTAGGTCAATAGCTCATCGATGTTTTGCAACCACAAATGCGATTGTAAGTCATCAATAAATTCCTTTCTGAATCAGAAATGGGATGAGGGACGCCCCTTTCATAGCAATACAGAAAGGACCACAAAAGGCCTTTTAGGGGTCAAAAGAATTTTACAACTCATCAAATGGCTTTTGTACATAATGATAAGCACATTGGTGGTCACAAATACTGTGACCCTTAGTGCAAAAACTAGCTTGCACCCTGAGCAATAGCTCATACGTCTAAAGGTCCCAATGTTTGAATGTTTCCAAGTTATTCTGACATACATGGCACAGCATGTCACTTCATTATACTATGGGCCAAGACAAAGAAACTTGGAAGGCCATTTATGAAGCAGTCCCATGCTCCACTAACACTTGTACTTCTTTATGTTTCTCTGCATAGGTGCCTCTTGATGAAGTTGATTAGAACCTTTGGAAGACTAGGTGAAGCTGTTTACTCTTCTACAACTATGTACTCGCTCTTACAAAGTCACAGGAATGTACCAGGGCCAGTGTATTCTGGAATTATTAATTCTAGTTCAGTTCAATTAAACAAATCCGGCTAAAATTCCTGAAAACAATGATTTGTAAAAGCATAGTCCTGAACTGGAAAAGTTGACTCCCAGTGGCGCTATCTGATATTAAGGATCATCTTATAAAAACAGAAACAATTGTATAGGGCCCCTTACGCAAGTCACCAATGCACTATAATTGAGAAACTTCATTCCAATCTTATGACAGATGGAAGAAAAACTATATATCTTCAAAAAAAATAGAATCTATATACCTAGCCAAATGTCAGTTAATGTTTTTGACACATGCCTTTGTAGCTATGTTCGGACAGTAAGTATTACATTTGACTGACTGTGTGGTTGATAATAACATTATCATTTGAGACTAAATCCTTTAAAACGAAGTGCCAAGCACTGTGTATCAAGTGTATGTCCTGCATAATCAAATTTCCAGAAATGTCATTGTTAAAAGGCTGCCTCTATGCATTACATTTACAAACTTGTTGACATTCTTGATGTTCCATACTTGTCGGCATTGATTATCCTCTTGTTAAATATTTTATAATTTTTTCGTAGCACTGATTGCATACAGAATACATAGTGAACATGTAGAACCACACAGGTGTGCTGCGATTGAGCCCCAGCACCTTTCTGCATGTAAATAAGATTAATGCAGTCTTACAACAGGCCGCTTTCTGTGTCCCATAGACTGACAATGAAATGATTACATCTCTATGCAGGTGTTGTGGTACGTGAGGTATTAACAAAGAATGTATTGGGGAAACTTCTGGAAGCATTTGAAATGTTCTTAGAATAATAATCATGATGAGAGGTTGAGCTTATGGTAGTGAAGGAGTGTGGTTATTTAATTGCATTCTTAAGATCAGAAGAGATTAACTAAAGTAATAGGAGGAACGTCCTCTGCATGGCTTGCAAATGCTATACCATCCTAGTCTGTCAGTTATTCTGGCTTTCCCTGTGTTACCCACTGGTGTACTGAACAATCATCCTCTGCAAGTGCTCCATTCTTTTTCGTTACAATTTGGTGTTTTTTCCCCCAAATTTACACATTCTGAGTGTGATTGGCTATTGGCCCTTCAACCTTGGCTATACAGTGACAGGTCCTTGTAGCAGCAGATTAATATTGCATTGTCACAATGCCTTTAACCTGCTTCACTGTGAGGATATTGGCAATTGGCTATCCAGCTCTCCAAACTTTGGTCTCTTGCCTTCATCATGTATGGAAGCTCTGTATGTGTGGTTTATTAACACTGGGTGAATTGTGGGGTACATCGGAGCCTGGGTGCATGCTGCACAAGTTGATGGTTCTCCAGCAGTAGGTTTCATTGTGAACATGCCTGTGTCCACACTCTGCTTCCTAAGCCCACCTTCCTGAAACAAAAGATAGTTGGTGGATGAGGAGAAAGCTGCACACTAGTTTTCTTCCTACTCTATTGAAAACCATGTATCCCCTGCTTCCTATATTGCCATTGGTCTCTGAAGTAAGGATAACAGAGATAGGGGGCTGTCTGGCCTGGATTCAACAAAAAAATTGACCTGTTCATACTGATCTAACCTGTGATTCTTAACTTTGGAGTCTAGGAAATGTTAGACAACAGGATTGTACTACTTTGTATTGCAAGATTTGTATAGTTTTTCTTGCACCTGATAAGGCAACTAAGCACTTCTGGGTCATCAGATAAAAATCAACCTTGTTTGTTGTGCATTGTGGATGTTGTGTGGCCTATGTGGGTATCACGTGTGAGAGTTGGAATGTGCTCCAAGCCTTTCATAGACAGAGATTTGCATTTTCAGACATGTACCTTCTTCTTTGTGTATGTGCTTGGTTGATAGGCAGTGGGTTTGTAGTATTAGGTTTCATGTATCCAATCGTTTGACAATAATCTTGAAGGAGCGTGTACTCATGGATTTTGGCAGAAAAGTGTAAAATAGAAG
Source organism: Calotriton arnoldi (assembly GCA_963921515.1). Taxonomy (NCBI): domain Eukaryota; kingdom Metazoa; phylum Chordata; class Amphibia; order Caudata; family Salamandridae; genus Calotriton; species Calotriton arnoldi. The sequence goes on from CAWUFW010001370.1 coordinate 67,322, forward strand.
GAGTCAAACTGTGGGTACCTACCATGAACCTGTAGTCTGACCTATGTATAATCATGTGTGTGGGAACAGCAAGGGCAATCCCTCCAATTTAACTAGAGCTACACCATGCCCTAGGCAAGATTCCTTTAATGTAGCAAACAATCAATAAAACAGAGAACCTTCCACAGCATAAAGTGGTACTATCTGACCAACAATACCCTTGTCATGACTCGGGTTCAACATAGATATGCAAAGAATGTGATGGATGGCAAAGTAGCCTGGTCCTAAACCAATTATATTGCTTGCAAATCTCACAGTGACTGTCTCAGCTTCTACCCCAGTTCCCAGTTGCTTTTCCATTATTATGGCTCTCAATATGAGGCACTAATAAATTGAAACTGCTTTCTGAGAAAAGGTTGATACTATAATGACTGCTCTCCAAATGTTAGTCCATTTGTGCATCATATTCAACTTCCCTTCTTGGGGAGGACTTTGGAAGTATCAAAATATTGATGGAGTATTCATATATCCAGCTGTAACATAACCAGTTCTCAATCAGATAATCTTCAAAAGCAGAAACCAAAACCTTTTCAAATATGTGATTATTAATACTGTAATTGCAAACACAAAAACTTTGGACGTACACAGTCGAGATAAAGAAAACATATTCATATTCAAATGTAAGTACATTTTTAAATTTTATAAACATTATACATTGGTCCTATTACTGAGAGAAAACTCCCAGAACACAAGAGCTCAGAACTCAGCAATCAAGCAACAGATAAACTAATGTGTTCTCTAGTAAATCAAAAGTACTTTATTCTCACATGAAAATGAAATACTGAACAGTTCAAATAGGAGTCCAATTACCAGGATGCAAGCTCATCTACAAACATCAGTGAAATACTACACCCCCTTTGGCACCTTCTCCGATCTCTAGAAGTTCTCCTATTGTCTACTGTCCCTCATATGAAGTGTGTGCACAGTCCTTAATTACCTGGCAAATTCATAGATCAGTTTAACAGTTTGTGGTGCTATGAGTTTACACAAGAAAAGTCTATAGTTCCTAATGGAAGATTTGCTTCTGTGTATGTTCATCATCATCATAGTTTATTGTATGATTAATTAAAATCTTTACAAATTTCCAAAAAATAAAAATATATCTTTATATTCACAATTAAAACCAGACAACATTAATGATGTCCCATTTGTCCCATCGGTTATTTAGCTAAAGTGCGTGAGCGTAACCATCAGCATAAAATGTTGTGAAATGCATTGTAAAGATGTTAACTGAGTACATCGTTTTCCTTGCTAGAACCTTGATAATGCTTTAGTCCTTGCTGTTATATAGTCACTCCCACTCTAATGAATGATAACATATGAGATATACTATCGGTGAGTCAACACAATGTAAAGCTAAGATATATACTACCTACTCAAAATGTTTTTTTTTTTTTTTTAAAACAACCAGCTGGCTAATTAGAAAGCCCTAAAAAAAAATAACAGGAACCTGGAAAAAAGTGCAGTTATACAGTAAAATGTAATGGATTTTAAAAACCAACTTCTATTGTCCTGCTCACTAAATAGTCTCTTTAATAAGTTTTACATTCAGTCCATTTATTACACAGATGAGTCAGCTTGGCCCATGCTGGCTTGGTCATACTTCTTTGTTTTCCTCCAGATTGGCTTGCCGTAAAAGTTTTCTTACCTCAGCCAGGTATTTTACTCCCCGGCAGACCAAAATTATAGAGGAACCATCCAACCAGCGTATCACGGCTTGCCTGCACGTGCGACTCTTCAGTTCGTTAAAAATGGATTTTAAGTACTGTCTCCTTAGGACCATGACTACTGGGCATACACATAGTAGATGAGTTAAAGATTCCTTGTAAAAGCCACATAGTCGACAATGCGTTGTTTGTTGGGTGTTTTTCCAAGAAGGCTGTAGATCTTTTGAATCGTGCATGCCCATCCGATAGTCTGTGTAGCTCTTTTTTAACTGCAAGCTAAAATGAGTTGTTAAATATGCTTGCGGCTTTAAAGATTTATAAGAGTTGATGACAGTCCACCCATGCCGACGTTTGGAAATTGCTTTTTTATCTTCCAGAAAAGATTTCTTTTTTGCTGTATCATTGACAGCTTTACTGATGCTTGCTCTATCTGCCCTATTTTCCCATGCTGTTTGTATTTCCAGGTCGGCCAATGATGTTCTCAAATAACTTCCCCATGAGTTCAGTGTTTCTTGATCCATCTGATACTTAATTTCTTCCCAGCATAACCTGTTCATTGTGTCTGGATCGGAAGAGCGGAATTTATGACATAGCTTAACAAAGCCGCTCATGCCCCGGAATTTCTGATTCTTAAGGCCAAATTCCAGCCGAACCTGAGCTGGGGAGGCAGACTTTGGCAAGTTGAAAACGGCCTTATAAACCTTCGTCTGAAGTTCATTTAATAAATCAGCCTCCTTGCCACACCAAGTGACTAAGCCATATGACAAAGTAGGCAGAATTTGCGCAGCCATCACTTTTAAGAGGTGATTATGGTTTGGGCAATCTAATTTTTTATATAGTAATCTGTATGAGAAGATTAGCGATTGCGCTTTGGCTTTTATGGCCAATTTATGTTCTTTATGTGTTATGCCCTGCCCTATTGTTATACCAAGATATTTGTAAGACCCTTGCTCTTCCACCATTACCCCTTTCACCGACCATTTAAACTTAATTTTTTTTAGTGTCCACTAGGCGAACGACTTTGGTTTTCTCTTTATTTAGTTCCAAGTTTTCCTGGTCCAAATAGGTTACTAGGTTATTTATTGCTCTTTGTAGTCCAATGGGGGTTTGGCTCAACACTACGATGTCGTCAGCGTACTGTAAAAATGAAATTGGCTCGTTGGCCATATTCGGCGGATGACAATCGGCTGCTCCCATATATTTACTAATATCTGAGAGAAACAAGTTAAATAGGCTTGGTGCTAAGACGCAGCCTTGTTTTAGACCTTGCTGCGTATGGATGCTCGAGGTTGTACTGCAACCGTCGCCTAATTTCACTCTTGCCCAGGTGTCACTATATAAGGCAATTATTGCATTCAGTAATGAACTCGGCAATCCCCATACATTTAGTTTTTCCCAGAGACGCTTTCTACTCACTCGGTCGAAGGCGGATTTTATATCAACAAAACATGCGTACAGCCGTGTTTTCTTTTTACCGCTTTTTCCGTTAAAAGCGCCAAGATGGCCAAATTTGTTGATGTGCCCATCCCTTGCCTGAAACCCGTTTGGAACTTGGGAATTATGTTCTTTTCGTCCATCCAATCTCGAAGCTGGACTAGGAGACAAGAAGCGTAAAGCTTGGCCTCTACATCAATTAGAGATATCAATCTGTAGTTTCCAGGCTTACCGTGATCTCCATATTTAAATATTGGATGGATTATGTTCCCTTTCCAGGAATCGGGGACGTTGGTCTGCGTATAAATCTGATTGAAGAGCGGCATAAGATGATCCGACCAGAAATCTGGGTCATTTTTAAAAGCGCATTGGGAAGCTCATTTGGACCTGCCGCTCCCTCGGTCTTAAGTTTTTGTATTATACCTCTTAATTGTTTAATATCGGTCAGGGTATTTTGGTCATTACTACATATCTCTTGTCCTGGGTCTTTACATTCCATCCTATCCTGAATCGGTATTGTTTGCGTTTTTTTCAGTTCGAGGAACGGCCCTAGGGACCCTTCTACGGCCCCTGATACCGTGCTACTGTACATGTTTTGCACGTGTTGAGTCCACATTTCCTCTCCGATTCCTGCTTCTTGTTGCAGTCTTGAGCCCTTAGACAAATTATTTATAATGCCCCAATAGTCCCTGGTGTTTGGCAGTTTGCTTGCACCCAGTAGTTTTGTCCAGATGGTTTCCTTATACGCTGTTTTCGCATTCCTCAACATCTTCCTGTAGTTGTTCCTTATTTCATTCAGTTTACTTTTATCGATCTTTCTGCCCATTCTTGCCGCCCGTGTTTGTAATCGCACCTCTCTTGCGATCCTTCTCTTTTGATCTCATAAATCAATATTAAACCATGGTTCCCTCCTGGAGTCTGATCTTTTTTGGCTACCAGGAATGGCTGGAAATTTTCGGATGAGGACCAGGGCCAGCTGTTCCCAGTTTTTTACACGTTCCTCCTCTGTCTGCGGACCCAGTTTGCTCACGTGTTCCCTGACTGTCTCCTGTATGATTTTCAAGTCCGCTCCCCGCCATTTTAATTTCCTTAAATTGAACTTTTCTGCATGTCGTATAAGGGAATTTATTTTTTGGGCCTGCGTAAGAGAAATGTTCATTCTCGTAATATTTGGGAGGTGATCGCTTTCTATGCGCGGGTCAATTTGAAATGTATCAATACGTGGGACTAACTTATTGCTGGTAATAGTGAAGTCTATTGTTGAATGAACTTTTCCACTTAAGTGTGTTATTGCCGCTGGTATATCTCCCTTTGTGTTACCGTTCAAAATTGTCAGTCCAAGGCTTTCTAATTTCTTCGTTATTATTCGTGCTCCCCAGTTCTCCAGCCTCTTTCTTTCATTCCGATTTTTAGTTATGAGATTACAGTTGAAGTCTCCTGAGATGAACATAGGGCATCGCTTGTGAGATCTTTGCATTACTTTTATCAAGTTCATTAAAGTAGTGTATTTTTCTTTCTGGTTCTTTCTCTCTGGGTGAGTGTAAACATTAACCAATAGTAGTTGCCACTTTAATTTATTAAGCGGGGGCTTACCACTAATTTTTATCACTTGAACCCAGTTAACCCCAGCATCCAGTTCTTCAGTTAACCAGTCATACTTTTGAGCAGCATATATCGATAAGCCGCCTCGCGGGTGCCCGAAGATTGAAAATCTTTCTGCAAGAATATGGTGTTCTATGAATCCTGAAATTGAGACTGGGATCATATTCCAAGTTTCCTGGAGCAGGATTATGTCTTGCTGTTGGAAAAAGGATAAAGTTTCATGGTCCTGACCCATGTCTTTAAAGCCGTGGACGTTCCATGAGCAGATCATAATACTGTCCGGCCGTACCTCCCCCCAGTTCTGGCCCAGCTTCTCTTCTTCTGTTATTGGTTTCGGCTCTTCATTAGGTATGCTTGTTACTTAACACCTTTGGCACCCAAGACCAATCCATCCTGTCCAATGTTCGGCTTTCCGCATTTAAAGGGCTTGCTGTTATGTTGGCCCTATTTACGTTGGGAGGCATTACAGGAGTGGTGGATCGTGCGCCACGTACACATGTTTTTTGGCTTTTCCCAAAAGAGTCTTCCTCTTTTAAGTTTCTATAATTTTTTAGGAGGGGGTAGGGGTACCTTGGGCATTTATGTAGCCTCAGCATGATTCCCCAGGCTCCAAACCTTGATCTCATTGAATATATCTTGTCTACTATTTCCTTTGAGAACCAAGTTGTCAAGGATTCTTCAGTGTCTGGAGTTGATCTTATTTGTTGAAATTCCACAGCTATTAGATCTTGTGAGGCTATTCCATTTAGTTCTGGGATTTCTTTAAACAGCCTTAACAAGTTCCCTCGATTCAAAATGTCTTGCCTTCCTTTAGTTGAATATTCGGGCGCGAAAGTCAATTTTAATTCAAACACCTCTAACTGGTTTTGGTAACTACTGGGAGATTGTAAGCATTCATCTTTTCCAGCTGCATGATTTCTAGTTGCTACTATGTCTTGCTCCACTAGTTCTACATTCACCTCCTCCTTTTTCTTCTCTACTTTTCCAGGGTTTTTTATTATCCGTATCCCTATTGGCTCAGGTTCTGGTTCCATGAGAGGAAGCCTGCAACTTCGACCCTTTCCGATTATTGTGACCTTTATCGGTTTATGCTTGCTTTGCGCTTTGATGTTTGTTTTCTCCTGCCACCTCTTGCCTATCAAATCTTCCCGACTTCCTGGTTCATTCCATTTTTTACTCTCCTCATTCTGATTAGAAGATTTATCTCCTATATCCGCGCTTGGACATATGTTACTCCAAGATGCATTTTTATTTAGGATTTGAGATGTTTTTTCTTGCCCTGCCCCTTTCTCAATTAATTGATTTCTTTCTGGTAGCCATGTTTCCTGTCGATACTTCTGGTCTGCTTCTTTTACTAGTGGGCGTCCTGCATCTGTGTGGAGATCTTGATTCGTCTTTTTTTTTTGGGTGGTGGGGCCGGTGGAGAACGAACTATCTTGCATTGGTTTGGGTTCTGATATATGTTTCAATTGATCTACGGCTATTAGTGGTGCCCCACACGTGGACACTTTCAGTGATTTGCTTTTTTCCCCTTGGGATGTTTTTGTAAATATTGAGAAGTTTTTCTCCGAACCTAAGCTTTGTTGTTTGTTATATTTAAGCCTGGCCTTCCTTGCACGTTTTCTTTGCCTTTTTGTTGGTTTTACAGTAGGCGTGGTCTTGAGGATTCTCTGTATTTCTTCCATTTGGTAATCTGTTATGTCTAGTTGATCATCAAATTCCACCTGCTCCGTTTCACCCTTGGCTTTGCTACTTGACTTTGTCATTGATTTATTGCCTGTTGCTATTTCCTTCGTTTCAGTCTGATAATGAGTTTCCATGTTCAACTTGTTGTTACTTGTTAGTTTTACAGCCCCTAGAATATCCATTAAGATTTTGGGGAGACTTGCCAATTTCTCAATTATACTGCCACAGCCGCAATTAGGCAGTTGTTTATCATTATTTATTTGAGGCTCCGGGTTTCTCCTGCGTGTTAATAGGGACGTGATTAAGTCCATCTTAGTGTTTATGCCTGAGATGTGGCCGGCAATTAAATTTATGAGGTCTATTTGGACTTCCATTTTATCCGATTGATAATTCAGTACCTTTATTGCTTGATCCAGTGTGCCTAACAAGGTTTGACTCCATTGTGTGTTCGGATAATCTCCACGGCACTTCCCCGTATCCCCTAGCTCAAGATCTATCCTACTGACGGATGAAATTGTTATTGGGGATGACAGGTTTAATTGGTTTACTTTTGTAGAAAAACTACTGCCGTCCTCTGGTACAATCCGTTGTTGGTCATTACTGAGCGACGGGCTTAATGGAGTGGATACCGCCATTCCCAATCTGCTCTGTTGTGCTCCCCTGCAAGTTTCTGGTAGCGAGACGTTCCCTTGGGTGTCTTTTTTCTGTGTTTTGATTTCCAGGATTTCTAAAAGGTTGGAATCATTCGATAAGAAAAGTGAGTTTGACCAGGCTTCTTCCGCGAGGCCTACCCGCTCTGCTGATTTATTTATCTTTAACTTTTCCTCCATAGATTCCTTTACGTTTACGTTTCCCTCAATTACTACGCTTCTGGTTGCTACGCTTCTGGTTGATTTGTTTAGCTTTAACTTTTCCTCCGTAGATTCCTCTACGCTTCTAGTTGTTTCCTTTACATTTGTTATAGACTTAGACTGGTGCACCTGTGCAGTTACGGTTACCTGCTTTCTCGCTGGTAGATCTATCATTAATTTCTGTGGGACTGGTTTCCCTGTTGGTGCGTCGTTGGTGTTTACCAGTACCTGTAGAGAGGGAGCATTTGTTCTATCTGGGAAAATGGGGCTTGGCAGCTGGGTGGCCTCGACTGTTGGTGCGTAAATCGCCGCCATTGGGTCCTTTAAAAAGAAGAATTTATGAATCCCGGTTTTGCTTCTCGGGCTCAGCGTTGTTGTTTCCAGAGTCGGCGCTGAGACCAACCTCTCTCTCGATCTTGAAGCCTTTCCTTTTCGGCTTGATGCTAAGCCTTCTTCAATAGATTTTTTAGATTTGGTTTTATATGTTTTTTTGCCTGTTGCCACTTGACGAATTTTCCCCGATCTCATTTCCTTTGTGGGGGAATTGAATTGAATGTTTACAAAGTTTTTTGCTATTGGGTATTGAGGGGACTGAGTGGTTCTGTGTATTTCCCTCTTGGGTGCACTGAGAGCTCCTATGTACTCCTGTGTACTCCTGTGGACTCCTGTGCTCCTGTGCTCCTATGCTCCTGTATGGTCCTGTGTGATCCTGTGTGTTCCGGTTATGCCACCTACTAAGCCCGAATCTGCTGGCCCTCCGTACCTCCCTTGGTGGCTGCTGCTGACGGGCTCTATTGCTCTGTTACCGGTACTTGCTCCCTGCCGTTGTTGCCGCCGTTGTTGCTGCTGAAACACACAGTTTGCTGAGCCAAAGGGGTTCGTGAGGGTCGGGTTAGCCAAAACTAGCACCAAAACTAGCGCCTACCCAGCCTCTTTACTCCTTGTACTCCTTATGCTTCACCTTTACTTTTACGTTTAGTTTTAATGGTGGTGCTTTTGCTTTTACTTTTACTTTTGCTCACTTTGGCCCCTAGTAGCCCCTAGTGACCTCTTAGCCTCCGAGCCTCTGTGCCTAAATGAAGCCAAGATGACGCAGCAATGCTGTGGTGAAAAGAGGGCAGCGGGCCCGGAGTGGCTGCTGGTGGCTACAACGGATGGCACTCTGGAGCTGATCGCCACTGGCTCCACCACTACCACCACTACCCCAGAACAACCATACCAAGTCACTTGCCACCCGCAGCTCACCTCAGCCTCAGCCTCAGCCTCCTCTCTGTGGTCCCGGCAGTCTCTGCTACCACTGCAGCCCCCTGCCCCCCTAGCAGGGACTGCTGGGAATAGGACTGTTGGAACCGCTGCCTCCTGATGCTCCCACGCTGTTCCCACGCTTCAGCCGCACGGCCTTATGGTGGCTCCCGCAGTCCTGTTACAAATCCCGTCTCCCAGCTTCCCGCGTCGCTGCAGCGGCAGGCAGGCAGGCGGCGTCCCCACTCTTACGCATACGCTGCTCCTGCTCCTGTAATGCTTCACCTTGCTTTCACCTTACTTTTTCTGCGGCGGCTCACGGCTTCTCCAGGCGGGTCTCTCCAGCGGGTCTCTCTAGCGGGGGTCTCCCGGTCTCCCGCTACCGCTTCGCTTCGCCCCACCGCGCCGCACCGGTCTCCGCTTCACTGCAACTACTGCTCGAACTCGTGCTCAATGATGCAAGACCCGGACTCTGTGTATGTTCAATCTTTCAGTCTTCTCGCCAGACCCTATTTTACCACTTCAGTGAAGATGTGGCTCTTTTGCGATTGGTGCTTACATTCTGCCACCCCAGTGACTTTGATGATGCGGGACTGTACAGGCAGTTCCACTCGGCATAAGGGCTGCTGGCAGGAGATGAGTCCAGCAGGCCTGTATAGGGGGTGCTTCTTTCCAGCAGGTGCAGCCTTCCAGACTGGATGTAGATGAGTACGTGGTTTGAAGAGTTGCAGCTCGCTGGCCGAATTTTCAGCGGGTGTTCATCTTCAGCAGTTGTGGCCTCCCGAGACAGATCAGAGCTTCTGCATTGGTGGCTACGACAATTCCTCTTTGGTGGCAGTCCCAGCGTCTAGCAGCGGCACATAAGTCTCTTAACACATGGCAGGAATGCCGGAAGAAAAAAAGTTGCTCTTTAGCTGAATGTCTTGACTCACTTCACTGTGGAAACCCCTCAGGGAAACTGGGAGACCGTTCACTACACAGGTTGACTCATGTCTTTGATCCTATCTAGGCGTTTCTCATGCCAGGAACACGCTGGCTTCTCCAACTAGAAAACCTTTCTCACTGCAGGGTCAGGAACTCTCATTCTATTCTGAGAAAGCAGACTGACAGACTTCTGGTTAGGCGTGGGCAGAAATATAATTCTGTGAAATTCAGGAACTGCGCTTTGCATGTATTGCAAAATTCCTGCTAAATTCCGCCATCCGGCATGTGGCAGAATTATTTATCCGTTGGGGGGCGCAAGACTTGTTTTGACATGCACAGGCAAGCTCGACGAGATTTGCTGGCCACTAGCAAGCGCACGCAAGATTTGCTAGCTGCTAGGGTGGCTTTCGGTGGGAGCTTTCCGCCACCTTCATGACACCAGCGAGCGTCCACGGCTGCATCTCGAGCAGATTCTCTACTCGAGAAGCAGCTAAATCTACTCGAAAAAGTATTTTCGAGTTAATATTCTAGTCCAATGGTGCCAAAAGCATTTTTTTAATTTACTTTTTATTTCAATAAGAAGTAAGCGCCCCAGAGACTCCAACTTCCTCTTCCTGTCCAGCAGGCCCCTCCCAGTGCTTTGTCCATCTCCTGGTCACTTTTCATTTGGATTTCCAGGTGGAAGGATCACTCTCTTTGTCTGCTGCATATATACCACTGGATTTAAGGACTTTGATTTTGTGATATCACAAGTAAGTTCAAAAACTTTTGTATAAGTGTGTTGTTGTTTTTTTTTATAGAGGGCATGCACCAGAATTTATTTGTATATTTTATTGTGATGGGTGGCCTGGAGTTTCAGTAGAGACCTAGCAATTTTTTTGCATTTAATTTTTAATCTTTTGTAAGGGAAAAAGGTTGCACAGTTCAGTACATTTTCTCCATGTTTGTTAAATTTGCACTATTCATTTATTTTACTATGTGGCCAAGTCTGCCCATGGGCCATCCAACCAGTAGGCCTAGTACTAGTCATGGATACATGAAACAACTGTTTCTGTGGTTTATGTTGTTTTAAAACATCATTTAGGACAGGAATGGCATGGTGTTAAATTAAAAATGTAGGGGGTTTTGTATTTCATGTTTTTTTCTGCAAAAAGTGTATTTTGGTGGGGTAATATTTGATGCCTTGTGAGGATGTGTGTTGTTGTAAAAATGTTATACTGCACTTAATTTTTGTTTTTGGAATCGCTGAACTAATCGTAGTGTTTTCTTCAGTGTTAAAATTTGCATCCTTTGCCTGGTCAGTGTGTGTGTGTGTTTCTCATAGGCCATCATTTGTCTTTGTTCTCCGTGCCATGGGGCCGGGGGCAATTTTTTTGTAGTCATTGTCCATAAGCCTCCATGTGTTCTTTGTTGTCCATGCCTCCTTGCTTGCTGTTTGACTATGTGGCTGGTGACAATTTTGTGTAGTCAGCCAGTGTGCTTTTGCCATAGGCCTGTATGTGTTCTTTGTGGTGGTCATACCTCCTTGCTTACTGTTGTTGTTTGGCCATTTGGCCAGTGGCCTATTTCCGTAGCCAGCCAGTGTGCTTTTACCATAGGCCTATATATGTTCTTTGTTGTGGCCATGTCGCCTTGCTTGCTGCTGTTGTTTGACCATGTAGCCGGTGGCCATATTGTGTAGCCAGTCAGTATGCTTTTGCCATAGGCGTGCATGTGTTTTTTGTTGCCCCCCCAAAGAAAGGTGCTGCCAAGAAAGTGGCCAGTGAGGAGGAGAAGAAGAAGCAAATTGACACCACTGGCGTGCTGCCCTCCACCTTTTTCAGGAAACATGGTGTGTCTGCCGCACATTCTTCTGGGGAGTAAGCTGGGAGCAGCACTCTTGCATCAACAGCTCCACCCCAACCTAAGCCCAAGGCCATGTCTCTCAGCGAGGCAGCCACTGCATTCAAGGAGATGAGCAGTGAGTCTGAATTGGATTTGTCTCAGCCACAAACTAGTACCCAATCATCGCAGGAAACTGAGCAAAGTGGACAAGAGGAGCCGCAGCCAGCAATAGTAGATCTTCCTGAAGTAGGAGCAGAACAGGAGGTTGAGCTTCCTGCTGAGCAAGATGTTCCTCTTCTTCAACAATTGGCTTCCACCAGATCTCCAGTTAGAAAAAGGTAGGGTACTCCACCATCTTCTCCTAGCATCCCTTCTGATGATCTGGACATGGATTGATGCCCGCTAAGTCTGAGACATGCCATGAGAGACAAAAGAAAAGGAAAGTTCCTGAAAGCTTTCCAATTATGGAAAGAGAACGAGCCAGTCATTGGCATTTAAGCTAGCTCAGAGGACACAGGCATTACCCTTCTTATTCAACGTGACCAACATTATCCCTCTTATTCAACTTTCTCCGAGGGATATGGCACTGGTACCACCACCACCACCAGCTTCCATATTTCTAAGGACTCCGCTGATACCTACATCCACCACTACCTCAGTTGGAGTGTGCACTGCAGCGAGGCAATCGTCAACACACCCACCTACCGCCAGTTCTTCAAGCATTGTCAGTGGCACCAATGGCCCACTGAAAAAGTTCTCCTCCCGAATTTAGGACTTCTTTACGTTTAGCAAGCTGGAGGATAACATTTACAATGTGCGCCATTTGTTCGTCGAGGTAAGCCTGGTTCACACTATCATACTGGATGCCAAACGATCCACATGAAAAAAGATCACACAATCTGGTGGGAGGCACACCTTAAAAAAATTGCTGCACATGTTGGTGCTGGTAGGAGAGGGGATTCAGCTCCTACCACAGTGGAAGGTGAAGGTGATGAGGAAGAAGAGAGTGGCAGCCTTACACAAAGCAGCCCTGTCCCCAGCAGTGTGCCAGTATCATCTGCCTCAGCATCCTAGAAAAGAGTCAGATGGAGACACCACTGCATACAGTGACTGCCCCAAGACACACATTGAGTCTACCACCTCCTAGTTCTCGCTGGAGGCTGCCTGCATCAGTGGCACCACGAAAGAAAACAATCCAGGCTACTATTACGGGCATGTTTAGGCTGGAGGGGCACTACGAGCACAACCAATAGTTGGTACAATAGAAAGCTAGATAAAATGTTAGCACTGGACCTCCTTCCTTTTTCTTTTGTGGAAAGAGTGGAGTTTTTAATATTTGTGGCAGCCATCTGCCCGAAATGGAAGGTTCCCAGATGAACCTACTTTGCCAGAGTTGCTGTTCCAGCGCTCCATCACGATATGCTGCAATTGGCTGGACAAGCTTTGCAGCAGAGTGCTGTTGACACTATCCACCTGACAACAGACTTGTTGACCAGCTGTCAAGCAAGTGATCACATAGAAATCACTGCACACTGGATCTCTTTGGTGGGGGTTAGGCAACAGCTATCTACAGGCTTCAGCGCTGTAAAAACATTTGAGAGCATTGGGTGGCATGCCATTGTAGCTATGTTTGCCATGGAGAAATCCCATACAGCTGCAAACATCTTGGAAGACTTTAACAGCAAGGTGTTTGAATGGCTGTGACCCAGAGGTCTCAGAATTGGTATTTGTTGCCACAACAATGGCAGTAATATAGTAAGGGACATGGCAGATGGTGGCTATTTTAGGGTCCTGTGTGTGGTGCATTGCATCAACCTGATTGTGCAGGGCGTTTTAAAAAAAGAAGACATAGTCAGCAATATTCTAACCACAGAAGAATCTGTACTCATTCCAGCCATTCTTTTAAAGCCTAGAAACTGTTGAGGATCATTCAGTTGCTAAGTTAAAGCCCTCATACATGAGGTGCCAACACATTGGATCTCAACATGTTGCACTGTCAAGTTAAGCAGTACAAACTGATCAATGACTATGTCATTCAAAGAGGAGGTGATGCAACTTGGAAAAGCATGACCATGGAGGTGGGCAGATGGGGCCTAGTCAAATGCCTGACAGAGATGCTACTTCCTTTTGAGGTTTTCACACAGGAAGTCAGCAAGGAGCACAATACGATGAGCCAAGCTATCCCGTTGTTGAATCTGCTACAGGACCAGTTAAAAAATGTGTCGCAAAGGTTTGCAGGTGTGAATGGCAATGGAGAAGTGCATGGCTTGGTTGAAAGCCTAATCCTTTGCTTGGCTGTTAATTCAAGGCTGTAAAGAGACATTGTGTTGTCCAAAGAATACATGCCACAATACTTGATCAGTGGTACAGAAAATATTGCCCACTTTCATTCCTTTTTCAGAAATGGATGTTGACGGGGATTGTTGATCAAGCGAGAGACCTGGAACAAGAACGGCTGGAAATTAGAGTCCCGGGTAGAAGTTCTGGGGTGCAACCTTCAACTTCCAGAGAGGGCAATGCTGTTGTCTCACAGCAGCCAAGACTAGCAACAAGAACACCGGCAACAACAACAACAGAAACAGAAGAATTGGACCCAATCTCTGCATTGGCTTGCTTTCAATTGGCTGGGTTTAAGTCAAGTGCAGAGGAGAAGGCAAAAGAGGGTGAGCTAGTGGCAGCACCAAAGTCCATTCAGAAGATGTTCCAGGGCTATCTGGATGAACCAAAAGAGATCTACATGGATCAAAACCCATTGGTCTATTGGTGTGGGAAGATGCATTAATGGCCAGAGCACAGCAGTATCTGGCTTGTCCGGGAGCCAGTTTGTCTGCTGAGCATGTGTTCAGTGCAGCTGGCGCAGTTGTCACAGTAAAAACGACCAGTCTCTCACCTCAAAATGTGGAGAGATTGACCATGATAAAAATGAATCAATACTTTATACCACACAATTTAACTGTTCCTGAAATACCACAGGAGGCTGAGGAGGATGAGGGTGATTGGTCAGACTTAAGTGTGTTAGCTGCCATACTTCTGGGAGAACTACCTGAGTTTGAGGACAAACTCTATTTCCCTGACTGAGTAGGCCCCCCATAGAACTTTTTAACTATTTATCGTTGAACTGCTTTGCCACAAAAAAAATGGAAATAGCCTGTGGAACATTATATATTTTGCTTGTGTCTGGCTTATGCAGCCCCACCATTTTAGGCACATGTATGGCCGGATTGGAGTTGGATCAGTGTGCAGTGACAATGCCTACCCATTCCCTTCAAGGACATTCGAGACAATGCCTGATTCTGTCCTATACACATCCTTCTTTTTTTCATCCTCTAGCAGGGCTGCCCAATAAAGATCATTTGATTTACAAGACTGCCTACGTGTAGCGTCCATCAAAGAGGAGATACAATTGTGTTCCACCGTGCTTGGATAGTAACAGGTAACTATTGAACCAATGAGTGATATCATATTGAGTGATTTTGATTGATGATTCATGTGGTGGCAGACAGTCAGGAAGGGTAATCAGCTACTTTGTAAACTTGATTTCAATGATTTGCAATGTTTGGGGCCTGATGTGTGATTTTTCCTGACGATGATTGGCCCTTCCACACTTAGTGAGATTTACTTGTAGGGTCCACTCCTTGCTGTACTTTTTTTCTAGTTCTTCAGAGACCATACCAGTCAGATTAGTTAAAAACAAATCTACACAAAATACTCAAATTATTTTTCTCTTCTTGTTCATCAATAGCAGTGTACTATAAGTCTATCTCTCTCAACTCAGACACATCCATACTGGTAGACAATTTAGAAGGTTTCGGTCTTACACAATTGGTTTCGGAACCTACACACAAGGCCCAACATACTCTTGATGGTATCTTTACCAATAACCCTAATATCTCAGTTGAGAAGATACCACCCTTAACATGGTCGGATCACAATGCCATCTTCTTCAAACTCTCGCACATGGAGAGTGATAGGTTCCAGCCAAAGAACCTACCTCCTATTAAACCAAGGCCATGGCATAAAATCAGGAGAGAAGATCTAGCAGAGTTGTTGGATATAAGTCCTCCGCTGCCAGGGCCAGATGTTAATGAGGCAGCTGAAAATATGGATGGATGGATCAGCTGTCCCCGCTAATACTCAACAAACAACGGCGAAAAAGGGCTTCTGCCCCTTGGGACAATCCAGACCTTAAAGCCATAAAAGTCAGGTGTAGGCACTTAGAGAGGGCCTGGAGGGTAGCTTATAGCAAACAGAGCAAACTTCCCTATAAACTCGCCTTAGGGAGTACAAGGAAGCTATCAAAAATGCAAAAAGGAAGTACTTTACTAGCAAAATTGAGGGGGCTAAAAACTCCTCAAGAGAGCTTTTCAAGACTGTCACAGCTTAATCCAAACTAAACCAAGAAAATAAATTTGTACCTGACCAAAGCCTTTGCGACAAGATGGCAAGCTTCTTCCAGACTAAAGTACAACTGATCTATGACGAACTGGTAGGGAAATTCCCAAATTCCAGTAATACCAGGACACCTGAGCCAGCTGACCTAAGCAGGCTGACCATGGCAAGTCAGTTGAGCAGTTTTACCCCTCTATCAGTGGATAAAACAAATGATCTGTTATTAGCGGCAAAATCCTGGTCTCCAACAGACGCTTGCCCTCCGGCTATAATACATTTGGTCTCAGATAAGATCAGTTTCCAACTCTCTCCACTTCTGAGTAACATCATGAGATCAGGAATCTTCCCCACTTCTTGGAAGAAGGCATGCATTAGGTGTTAGAAGGTGGTTCTGACACTATGGGCCGCCCGGATTTTTCGCTTTTTGAGCACCTATTTCTTGAGCTTTTACTGAGGGAGAGCCTCATAAGTTGGGACTCACCCACAGGGAACTCATGATGAAAGAGACTGCATGTGGATTTTACTGGTGTCCCCCTGGCTTGACTAGGCCGCTGCGCAGCAGCTGGAGTACAGGGCACCGGGCTGGTTACATGCAGACACCTGTGTACATGCGTGTGCACACGTGTAGGGGCTGCGCAGAGGAGATTCCTGGCGTGCGCAGTCCAGGAGCAGCTACAAAGTGAATGGTGTGGCAGGACTTATGCCGAATTGGGTGGTGACATGGAATAGGCTTTATACACTGGGAAGAAACATGCCAGGGAAAGTCAGTGTGTTTGACTGTGTTTTTCACTTCATTATTCCCTTATGGGGAAGTGGAGCCCATGGGCTAGTGTCACTTTCCTAAAGCCTACAGATTCCAGACACGCACTAAAGTCCACTGTAACGGGTGTGAGAAGAAGTATTCTGCAGAGTCCAACGTCATATTTGTACTGCTTTTGGGTCATCCAGAAATGTCACATTTCTCTGAGTCAGTCATAACCAGGGCCAGGCTGAGGGCTGACCTCAGCTGTTTGGATTGATAACCTTTTTTTTCCACAAGCGAAGGCCTCCTCTCCACGAAGAAGAAGAAGATAGGTGGGGCTACAGGCCCATCCATCAGCAGCTATCACTGGTGCCAGGCACCAGGCTGCACCAAGGAGGGAAGGGCTCGTGTTTCAGAGACCATGTGGCCAGAGACCCTGGACGACGCCATTTTGAACCAGCCCAGAGGCTGGACAAGAAGGAGGGAGCAGGGGCAGGGAAGTGATGTGTCGCTGTTTGATAGGACCAACAGAGACTTCCTGCCAGCCCCCTACTCAACTTTTAAAAAGTGCTTGCACAGGAAGAGAAGCTCTCTGGGGTGTGGTCTGCAGAGGCTGAAGGTGCTGGAGCCTGGTGCAATGGGCAGCTGGAAGGAGAAACCCCCTGACTGCCCCCAGGGCCCTCACAGCACCAGAAGAAGAGCCCAGGACTGGTGCGCAGAAGCAGGGGCCTCTGCGCAGGGAGAAGAGAGGCCCAGGAGGAGAGCAGGTGAAAGGCTGGCGCAGGGAGCCAGTGAAGACAGCTCCCTGCCGAATCCCCCCTCTCAGAGACCCCAAGGGCAAAGGAGAGTGTTCCCAGTGGCGGGGGCTGGTCAAGAGGAGCGAGAGGAGACGAAAATGAAGAGAATCGGACTCCAGGGGGCCGAGATATGCCCCCCAGAAGGTGAGCGACCTTTGACCTACAAGAAGACCAACGACGAAGCACGTGGGGCTCCACCGCCCCAGTCTTGCATGTGCCCCCGGGGTGGATCAGGTCCCGGGGGCTGCCCCCAACATGAAGCCAAGTCGGGGAGCACCGTCGTGCTCCCCGTGAAGGTGTGGAGGGGGAGGGGCCCGGGATCCCAACTCCGGGCCCCTTGTGCCGAGGAAGGGGGCGGGGAGCGCCGTCGCGCCCCCGTGAAAAGGTGCCCAAGGGGGCCTGGGAGCCCATCCCCGGGCCCCGAAGCAAAGTCGGGGAGCGCCGTCGCGCTCCCCGTGAAGATACACCCAAGCGGGGCGCCAGGAGCCCACCCTGGCCCCCGCCGCCGAGAGATGCAGGGGGAGCGCCGTCGCGCCCCCCTGAAGACGTTTGGGGGCCCGGGATCCCATCCCCGGGCCCCGAGAGCTGGAAGTGAGGGGGCCGGAGGAGCTGGCGAAGATCTGCGCATCCACCCGCTGAAGCGGGCGGACCAGAAATGCCTTGCCGGCTCCCGCGGCAGCACGCGAGGGTGCTGGCCGGGCGGGGAGCCGGCGGGGGCAGCTGGGGGTGGGCTCCCCGAGCTGCCCTCCATCGAGGGAGCATGCGGGGGTCCCAGGTGGGACCGGGACCCCGGAAATGGAAAAAGGTGCCCGGGTGGGACCGGGCCCCCGAAAAATGGCAAAGCGGCCGGGGGTGGGCTCCCTGGGCCGTTAAACTCACCTGGGGGTCCGGGTGGGACCGGGCCCCCCACCGAGGCTGGGAAATGCGGCGAAGCCGCCACGAGGGCAGCGCGGCTCTCCCCGGCACAGCGGGAGAGCCGCTCATCTATTATTCACTGAAAGGAGCTGGAAGCGCCCCATAATGCCTTGCAAGGCATGGGGAAAGTATCGTTTTTGGCACCTGGTGGCCCCCAGAGGAGGGGGTCACCTTCAAGTGTGAAAAGGTGCTGGGGGGAGCTGCTGGAGAAGCGCAGTCTGCCCCCCAGCAGGAAGAAAAGTCTCACCCTAAGTCTCATGGGGACTTCAAAAGAATAACCCCTCCAGGGCTCAATCAGCATTTAACACCTTCTAGGCTGGAACTTTTGTTCTACAGCTGAAGGTGAATGAAGAAATGCATGAAGGAGTGAAGGGCGGAGTTGGGGATGTCTGGA
Organism: Calotriton arnoldi; assembly: GCA_963921515.1. Classification (NCBI taxonomy): domain Eukaryota; kingdom Metazoa; phylum Chordata; class Amphibia; order Caudata; family Salamandridae; genus Calotriton; species Calotriton arnoldi. The sequence continues at coordinate 85,828 of CAWUFW010001370.1, forward strand.
GAAAGGCATCCCCTGGAGGTGAATAGGTGTAATTGCACCAGAAATGCGTTTACTAACGGTTATTTCTTTTAGGGGGACTGAAGGTCACATGTGCAATGTGAAGTATCTGTGTAAGGTGATGTCATAAGCAAAGTGCGGTTATGTTGCCAGACATTCCTGCTAGGGGGTCTGGCTGTATATGCGTAATCCTGTGATTTCATCTGTGATGCCTTTAGGGGCTTGAATTGCAATGCATTATAATCATCACCAAATGTGATGAGTACTGTCATTCTAAAGTAATGCTTAAACATGTATTCTTGCTGCTGCGCTTAAGTGAGGAACAACCCAGACTGCTTCCCTGAAGATGTAGGGGTGCATACTGTATGGTCAATATAAGATGCTCAGTCAGGGTTATGTGTCACTAGGGCAGGTGAACCTATTTTTAATGCGTGTTGAGGTAATGGGGTGGGTCGCCACTGGGATGGTGCCAGTGCGCAGGGCCCTCGCTCCAGGTTATGTTCAACTAACTGCATTAGGGGGGCAAGATGATGTGCATACATGGGAGTGGTGGTACTAGACCCCACCCTCCCTTTTGGGAGGGGTGGAGAGGTTACGCAATGTCACAAAGTAATTCCAACAGCTTATGTATATTTGTAAATTGGTGCATAGTATTGAGTAGTGTGTGTGTTTAATAAATGTACTCTTACTTTTATAAAGCAAAGTACAGGCTGGACAATCAATTACTGAGTGTTATTTCTGCGCACCTGCAAATGGCGATTACACCACCTCCCTTGAGTAAGCCTCAGACTGCTCTGCAACGCTACCCTCTGAGAGTCAGGCGCTACAATTGGGTGTTTGGTTCCCAGTGAAGGACAAATGTAGTCATGTTATTTGTGCAGGCCTCACCGATGCTGCCTCGTTTTCCAACATTAGGCAAATCTTAAAGACACCTTTCTTGGATCCCTATGTGGTCGAACACTATCGGCCCATATCTTGTCTACTGTTAGCGGCAAATATCTTGGAAAAATCTATGAATCAAGATTTAATGGGATACCTGGAGCTTAATAACATCCTAGACTATTCCCAACATGGCTTCAGACAACAGCACTCCACTGAATCAGCCCTAATTATGGCCACTGAGGAAATACGTAGACAACTTGATGGCGGAGGAAAGGCCATTCTAATCCTACTTGACCTTTCAGCCGCATTCAATACCGTTAACCATCAGGTATTAATTCAAAGGCTGAAGGCAATAGGAATCAATGAGGAGGCTCTAAGCCTTCTGGCCTTGTTCCTCGTGGCAAGAGAACAGAGGGTGTGCTGGGATAACTATAAATCAGAGAGATTTTCCCTCCCCTGCGGAGTTCCCCAGGGGTCAGCCCTGTCCCCAACACTTTTCAACATTTATGTGACACCTCTGGCTGAGCTGACCAGGTGGCATGGGTTCTCATCGGAGTCGTACGCTGACGACACTCAACTTGTCATTTCCATCTCTACAAGTGCTGATACCGTTGCTGGGAAATTTCATGACTGTCTAAAACATATTATGGATTGGATGCACCAGAATTACCTTAAATTAAATACAGGAAAAACAGAGGTGATGGAGTTTGAGACTGGGGCACCGCTCTGGAACCATGAGTGGTGGCCGGCGGAGGCGGGTCAATGCCCAATACCCGCAGGAAAGGTCAGGAACTTGGGAATTTTGCTGGACGATCAACTAAGTTTCATAGCCCAAATTAATCAGCTAACATCGGCCTGCTTTTTTCAACTAAAAGTCCTATGTAAAATCTTTCCCTTTATTCCCCCGGAACTACGGAAATCGGTGGTAGTCGCTTTGATCGTTTTACGGATTGACTACTGTAATGCCCTTTTTCTGGGCATAAACAAGCGCCAACTGTCCAAACTACAATCTCTGAAAAATACTGCAGCTAGAATGCTGCTAAATATTCCAGAGTACCATCACATTTCTTGCAGCATCAAAACACTTCACTGGCTGCAAGTGCAACAGCGAATTGAATTCAAGGAATGGCCCCCAGGATCTGGAATGCCTTACCCCCAGAAACGAGACAGAACCCCTCTACTGCCTTTTTCAAAAAAGAAGTTAAATCGATCCTCATGTCTAAGTTTACGTGAACTATTTTTATACCCGGATTTTTAGCTACTACCCTGTATTGGACCTCTCTCAACAAGATTTGAACTATATTCTCAGGGACAGTATGTTTCTAAAAATTATGTATATAACCTTGTAATGTATATGTTATCTATTGTTAGCTATTTCTGTGTAGTAGACTCAATCATATATTTTTCTACTATATTTGTATCTGCTCCCTACATCTTTCTTGTAAAGCGCTCTGATACCCGCAAGGTTCTTGTTTGCGCTATATAAAACTCTCAAAATAAATAAAATAAATAAGGCTCTGTGCCTAGTACACAAAGCCCGGTTTCGTGGAGGAGCAGCAGACCTACAGAAACTATTCCGTGAGTACATTCCTCGGCGTAACCTTAGATCTGCTAACAAAGGTCTAGTCCAGATACCTAGAATACAAAGGGCTAGATGGGGAGGTAGAAGCCTGACATATCGTGTTTCCAAGTTATGGAATGAATTACCAGACGACATCAGACTACAACCCTCCAGACCTCGGTTCAGGAAATTGCTGAAAACGTGGCTATTCACCAGGCAGAAGTAAGGCACTCCTCCTTTGCTAAACCAGTCTCCTGTTATAGCGCCAAGACGCCTCACCATTCGTGCGCTTGTCAGGACTGAGCGATCCAATCCTAGGCAGAAATGTTCCTTGACCTATTCTAGATTAAAATGGGGATCAGCCTTCAGGCAAAGTCCCTTCAAGTGGAGTCAGTTGGTAGCCAGGCAGTTTTATTCAGCAGTTTACTGATTGCAGTTTAGCCGCCGCGGCGGAATTTCAATATGGCGTCTAGCACTGTACTGAAAATTAGCCTTCTAGTGTTCCGCGCATATTCAGGGATTTGCCGGTTATCGTGCTCGCGCACCTGGAGCGCTTCACACTTCAACCGTCTTTCTTCAGGAGACGAAGCGTTTCTGTTTAGCGCATCGCATCTTTTGCAAGGAAGTTTCCGCTCGCACACAAGAATTCTGCCTCCAGCTACGAGAATCAGAGGTCTGTAGCGGTTCCCCAAAGCCGTCTTCGCGGGAGTTTCCAGGTATTTCTTGGGACATTGAGAGTTCCTCTCTGCTGAGGTTTCTCTCTTCTGTCCACAACCTTTTGGTCCTTGAGTCAGAAGAAAGTTTGCTACAGAGAATACTTCAGGAGCAAGTCAAGATTCCAGTCATAATATTTAACATCATTCAGGATTTATCAGAGAGAAGATACTGAGGTCTCTTCAGAGTGTAGAAGAGAAAAGTTTATGCAAAGATATTTACCAAATCGCAGGCACAGAGACTAACACTTTAATATGTTGACAAACTACTAGATTAAGACTAATTGCTGAACTAATAGCGCAACTACTTACCTCCAAGACAGTACAACTAGCATTGCGCTATAAACTTTCAACTACCATTGCCACCCATTTAACCTAATCAGCTACTAACTGTGCTACACTCTACCAGCTGCTTTCAAAGTAAATATAAATATATATATATATTTTTACTTACCATCTTTAACCTGCGCAGTTAGATTACTCTTTCCAGCAGTTTCACTTAAAGAGCGAGAAGGACAAGAAGAGTCAGTAGTGGCATCAAGAAAAGATTAAAACCATCAGAAGCTTACTAAAAGTCAAACTGTATATATATATATATATAATATAAGAGAGAAGCTAGTCCACTGTGAAACCCAGGTATCAAAGATTTAGAGATTGCATAGTTTAGTGATATATCATTGGGAAAGAGTTGTATACAGAGTAATCTTGTGTTTTGTAATTGCAGGTGCTAGGAGACCAGTCTAAAGAATATACTCCTGAGGTGGCACCGCAGTGGCAGTCTCTCTTTCTTCCCATTCCCCTTTCCCCCTCCTCACTGCGGGCAGATATCATCTAGTTCGCAGTGGAGTTGGGGAGTTGGGAAAATATCCTCATAGCAGCTAGTTCAGCCCTTCTGCTCCTGTGGAGTCACAAGTTCAGGTATCACAGTTTGACAGATTGAAGTGCCCTCTACCAGACCTTCCACCCGGGCAGAATGGCTGAAGGAATAGATGTTAAGGCCTTAGCGTCTGTTTCAGAAGGGTTGCAGAAGCAGTTGAGTGAGACTAGGGAAGAGGTTAGGAAATCTAGTCAGGAAGCTAGTTTCCTTCGACAAAATTTTGAAGAGTTTTCTGCTAGTACCAGTTCAAGTTCTAAAGAACAAATGTCCCAACCTTTCTCCCCTTCTCCCTCGGCAGCAGAGTTAACTACCCAAGTAATCCATGCCATCTCCCCGACTATTCCATTGGCCCCTCCAGAGAGATTTCATGGGAACCCGCACAAAGCCCAGATTTTCCTCACACAGTGTTCTTTACATTTCTTGTGTAGGCCTATAATCTTCAAAGAAGACCAATCCAAGGTAGCCTTCATACTGTCGTACCTGAGTGGAGATGCTGCAGCTTGGTCCATGCCGTTAGTGAACACTAATGATCGCATTCTTTATAATTTGGAAGAGTTCAAGTTGGAGCTTATGCGAATTTGTGACCGAAGAACCATTTCACAAACCACAGATAACGAACTGTTAGATTTGAAACAGGGAAATCGTGAGCTGGTAGCTTACTTAGCGCAATTTAACAAGTTGATTGTAGAAACTAATTGGCCGGAGGCAAAGAGAGCTGCCATATTTTACAGAGGTTTAAAGGATGAATTAAAGGATGGGTTAGAGCAAATTCCAAAGAGACCAACTAGTGCCAGTATCAGGGCTTTTAGTTCTGCCAGCTGCACTGTACAATCTCCCAGAGATTGCATAGTCGTATTGCTGGGATGGAACTTGCCGTCCCACATTTGACCTTTCACTATAGCACACGCGGCGCTATATTGCTCTTTACTTCCAATAGCCGGTTGGGCAGAACCATCAGTGTAAATGATATATTCATACTGATCAAGAGGCAAGATTTCATTCGGGAGAGGGTATTCTTGATCATATTGCAGAAATGCTTGTGCTTTCAGTGTAGGATCATATCTGTATTCTACATCTGTTGCAGTGAGAGAATTCGCCCATTGTATCCATCGTCGATGCAGTGCCTTCGCATTTTGAATGCTGGCTTTGGTTACCGCTTCTAAAGTCGGTATAGGGGTTACAACGATGATGCATTTCCCCTGTGCAAGTGTTCTTTCTCTCCCTACAGCAGTATGTAATGCCGTCAGTATTTTTTCTGTTGCTGCAAATCGATTTTCTGCATTCGTGTACAAATGAGATTTGTACGCGATAGGAACACTCTCACCTTCATTGAACGTGATGTAGGTGTACCCTGATAACACGGGGACAACCCGTATTACCAGGTTGCGGACGTTTACTCGTGTCTGCAAGTGTTTTGAAGCTATCCTGTCAGCTTGAACTGCACGTAGAGTGTCTGTATGTTTTTGAGTCCACTTGTTTGCTGTGAAACCTGGTCTGATTAGGTCGTAGAAAGGTTTGACTCTTTCTGCGTAGTCTTGAATGTATGTTCTGCTGAAATTTAGAAATCCTAAAATGGATTGCAAACCCTTCAGAGTTTTTGGAGGCTGGATTAGCGCGCACTTTTCTAAAAAGTTTGCGCCAAGGCTTTTGCCTTCACTTGACAGCTCATATCCCAAAAATCGGACGCTGAGATGGGCAATTTTTGATCTTTTGAAGTTAAATTTGTAGCCCAAATTGGCGAAACCAACAATTATGTTGTTCACCCTGCTCAAGTGTTCAAGTAATTCATCATCCGTCAGATATATATCATCTACGTAGGACACTGCCTCTTCATCACAAGTTTTTAATAGCTCTGACGCTCTTGCCGAGAATAACCCAGGGCTGTTCTTATAGCCTTGGGGCAGGTGACAAAACTGACGCTGAGTGCCGAGGGCAGAAAATCCTATCAAATATCTGCTTTCAGGAGCTATATTTTGGCAGAAGAATCCATTCGCGACATCTAGTGCTGTTTTATATTTCTTCCGCACAATGTTATTCATTAATGCGGCACTATGTGCGTTCTGAACTGCAAATGTTTTTGTGCATGTGTTCAAGTGTCTGTAATCTAAAACCAAACGATATGTGTGGTCAGGTTTCATTACTGGAAGCAAAGGGTTGTTAATTGGCGAGGTGCAAGTTTCAATCACACCTTGGTATTCTAGTTGGTCTAAGATTTCTTTGCATCAACAATAGGAGCAAAAGGGGGATTAGGAGATCAGACTGCCCCCCACTCCATCAATTATAAACACAACTAGGTCTGACCTCCAAGAGAAGTCAGTCACAATTTTTAGAGAATCCTGGGGGTTACTATATCTTTTAGAAAACACCTTCCCAGTACAGTTCCGTTAAACAATCCATTAACTGATTAGTCCTTGCTGCTCCAATTTAAAAAGAGATTGTCAATAACCACATCCCACATGAATACCACAGTGGTAAAAAATCCTCACATCAATGTGTGTATCAAATTCATCAAAGCAAAAAATGTGAGAACGGTTAGAAAGCACCTCACGTGCGCAAACCCACAAGGCTACTGGATGGTACTCGCCAGTGTGCCCACATTATCATCATTGGTTGCTTTCTTAACCTTGAACAAAAAAGAAAGAGAAAGGAAAAGAGGTGTGTGCTAGAATTCCACAGTAGTGGAGAGTCAGAACAACGTAGAAAGTGTGTGATCGACAACACTGAGGCTTCGTGATTCACTCAGTGTGCAATCAACCCCAACCGTGCAAAGAGAACTGAGTTCTCAACAAATTAAAAATGAGGTACCACTCACATACAACACCACCTTTATTCAATGTTGTGAGCGTCCCCAATTTAAAAAGCAGGCATGTATCTGGCCACTTTTATTTGCCAACGGCCAACATGTTTTGTCGCCAAACCATCAAGGCAACTTCGTCAGGGCTGTTGGGGCACCAATCCTCACCTCAGTCCTTTTCACACCAAATCTGTGGTTATTGACAAAATTAAAAAGAAGAACAACATGCCAGTCATAAACAATCTACATCTAGCTAAAATTATAACCCCTTCCATCCAGGCATATAATTACCGAGTGGTTGCTTGTGTCCAGCGTACCTACAACCACCTTCAGTACCGGAACCTGCGCCAAATGATCGCGTTCCAATTTGAAGACTGCAATTGTCAGTCCCTTCCTGCAATTACACATACAATGTATTACTCGTAATAGCCCACATGACTTCACACAGCCACATTGTGAACATATTGCACTCGTCCTTATGTACACTCTCCACTATTAATCATGGTGAGACCCTCAAATGATAAAAACAATTGCTTTCTCAGGTGGCATAATGGTATATTAATATAACGGCCAGTCTGCTCATTTGACTTCCTCTCATAGATCAGAGATACCGCTATTCCACACTTATCGCTGTGCTGTCATTAGAATATACCACATTACGAGTCTCTAAAAATTGTGACTGACTTCTCTTGGAGGTCAGACCTAAGATTTCTTTGACCTGTTTCTTTGCTTCATTTTTAATAGGGCACTGTCTCTGTGGAGTTGGAGTCGTTTTTAATGGGATTTCGTGGTGTTAGGACTCCACCTCCCACCCTACATGGTTGCGGTATAATGCCTGAGCTAGCGCTTGCGCCCACTCCTGCGCTTATGAGTGTTTTAAGGAAACAGGAACGAGGTCGGAAAAAACAGGCAAAATGATGCTGTCAGCTTTTGGGCAATCCATTACAAATTCAGGCGGCCAATCTTTTTCTGCTAACAGGATGTCGTATCCAAATGTCAAATTTTCCCAAAAGAGACCTTTAATTTTACTTGAGATGTCCCCTTCTATTTGGATATTAATTTCGTGTGGACGGTGTGGGACACTCACTCTTGTATCAGGTGTTTCCACCGTGATGTATTCATTCAATACTGCTGTCACCAGAAATTCCTTCAGGTTCTGACAAGCTATTGTTACTTCTGCCATGCTGTCTAGCATCGTCAGAGCCCATTCCCCGTTCAGAAGCTGAGTCCTCTGTAACCTGGGCATGTCATATTTTTAAGCCGGCTACTTTCTTCTTTTTGAATTGAGTCTTTGCTTTAGGTTGCTCTTCCTGTTTGATAATGAAATCTGATGTGCAATGACTTTCCCTTAGGTCTGTCTTCAGTCCTTTTTTCTGACCGCCCTTCCCTCTCCGAGCTTTTTGATGAACCCTGAAAGGAACGAAAGGAAGGTGTACGAGTATCCTGATACCTGTCAGGTTTCCTAATGTTATCACGATCCCTAAGGTTGTACCTCTTTTCATAGGACTCCCTTTGGGGAGACCCACCCCTTGATCGTGAAGTGTTTCCTTTATTATTATTATTATTTTGGGATTGATTATTATTTCATTTATTTTTAGAAGAAGTGGGTGCTTGCTTTGAGTTATCCTTGTCAGAATTACTCATCACTTGTGGTTTCACTGGTTTGGCTCCCAAACTATCTCTAATCCAACAACAAAGACCTGGCATTAGGCACTTTAACTAGTTTGTATACATAAATACATAGGATTACTTATAGGGCGATATGTTTATCTATTCCCAAACTCAGGAGTTCTTTTCATGAACTCTGACCTAATCCCCCGTGCCTTAAAAATTAATAATTTTAAAAAAATTCCCCAGTGGGGAAAAGAGATACCAGTCAGCAGTCAATTCACTCAACCAGCGCCTATCAACAATGTAATTTATATGTGTCATAAAGACAGAAAAGTGCGCAAAAGTGTAAGGAAATGAGAAAGTATCTCACGTGTGCACCACCAGAGGAGCTACTGGCAGGTTCTCACCAGCTTGCCCACGTATTTATCATCATCGATAACTTTCTCTTGAAAATAAAATATGTGTCCAGTGCAGGAAAGGTGGGAAAGGATTGAGAAAGGAAAAATAAGACCCCAAGAAGAATGAGACACAAGAAGCCTCAAATAAAAATGGGTACAACTCACATACGTACTTCTAACTTTTTATTCCACAGCGTGAGTTGACCCAATATTAAAAACACAGCATGTTGTTAACCACTTTGAGAATGGCCAACATGTTTCATTGCCTTTTCAAAAGTAACGGCAAATTCATCAGGGCACCTGAGGTCAGCAATCACCTCCCTGGACCTTTGTACATCAAGAAAGAGTGACTGACAAACATACAAAGAAAGAAAAAACAACGACTGGTAAATCAAGAGAAACACCACCCATTTCTTACTGTTAATTCAGTACAGGTAATCATGCAGATATGGACTGCACTACATTAGTAGCCACACGTCCTGTGGTATCGGTAAATATTTACCTAGTGAGAACCATGGGCCCACATACCAGTTCTCACTTAGTTGCAGGGATGTATATTATTTACACTTTTTTTCTCCCTTTAAAAGCACCTCTGTTGCTCACACCTTCACCTGTGGAAACAGACACAACACAAAAACTTTACGCATAACTATATACTATTTAAGTTATATTCGTGCGACTCTGGGTCATACAATTCTCCCCAGCCTTTATTCCATGTTCAAGCTATGTCACAACATGAAATCGCACTTAAGTAAAACGAATAATCTCGGAACATATTTGCTTGCCCCTGAGATTTTACAAACTACATCAGGCCCACTGGTCCCGGCACAGAGAGCAATATACCTCCTTTCCCCTTTTCCTATTCCTGAATACTGACTCAATCTGATCCGTGTCTCTTTCTCTTATTTCCATATTCATTCCGCTTCAATCATACTGCATAGTGACTCCATACCCACTCGGCATGGATACAAAACCATCACTTCTTAGTGAATTCGTCCGCGGTACAACTTACTCGCTTACAAGTACCATCGGGCACGTTCACTGCTTGTATCTATTCCAAATTGGTCAAGGATTCACTCGTTAACAACAAATCAACCAGCATACTCTCACCGTTTGAAGTGCAACTGAACGCGGTCAATCGTCCCAGCGTTTCACCAGGCTAAACGCTTACTCCATTTAAAACAGAGCGCGACCCTTCTCCTTTTGCATCACGTCACTACGGCGGTCACATGATCACTGATAAGGACTCCCAAAAAAGCATTAGACAGCACGTTACCAAAAGCGCGGCCATCTTAGAATGCCAATTTAGTCGCATATGTAGGTATAATCATTTAAAACAATTTTAGAATTTTTTTTTTTTTTAAAAACACGCCAAGGTTGCGAGTAAGGGCCCGGTTATAGTTCTTATTATTTTCTACATTGTTGTTCTCTTTTCAAAAACCAAGGAGAGAAACAGCAATGGTTATATTAACTGTCCACCTTAAATGTTGTCAAGTTGACAAACCAGCACATATTAGCGCTGCTGGTCGTGAAGAACTACCATACTCCTCTCACCAACCCGTCCAGAACGATTTCAGCAATGCCACTACACATTATAAAGCTGGGAAACAAATAACTATTCATCAATGTGTCCCCACTCATTTCTGCCATAAACGAGATGCTTATAAACTTTAAAGATAGGCCCAAGAGATTTAACTAGTACCACTCACACCCCATAGACACGGCCAACCAAAACTGATGACCATAAGCAGGACATTTAAAAGTTGTAATCAAACTAAATGCCTAGCGTCTTCATTGGACCCAAAGAATATGTACACATTAGAGAGGGGAGTGGAGCTATAGCAGACACGACTTTATTGACCACAAAGGAGCCCCACTCTACATGATTCCAATCACTGTCTACTGATCTTATTCCACTCAATCTGGTCATTAAGGCCAATTTGATCCGCCTTCTCAGAATAAATCCAGCGAGCCTCCTTCATGGCAAGTATTTTCTCCACGTTGTTGGAGTCACCCACTACCTTCTCTAAAACCACCCATTTCATTGCTCTGTGGTTATGTTGTGTTTCTCGGTAATGTTGGACCAATCTAGTAGTCAGTTTTCCAGTTTTAATGGTACTGAGATGCTCTTGCACCCTGACTTTAATCTTTCGGGTTGTGAGGCCGATGTAGTGCAGCCCACATTGACATGTTAATCTGTAAATAACATTCAATGAGTTGCAATTGCTGAACCTGTTAAGATACAACGTTCTCCCGTTCTGCAGCTGCACGCTCATAGTTTTCTCTGTTAGCTTCCATACTGAGCACCCCCCACACGGGTAGTGCCCAGATGGAATAGATGTTTTTACCATTCGCTGCACATGCCTCGTATGGACAAGTCTGTACTTCAAATTCTGAGCACGCTTAAAGGCGAACCTTGGTTGCGGCATTTGAAAATCATTGGTGGATAACAAAGACCAGTGCTTTCTTATCGCCTGGCGGATTTTAGTGGACATGGGATCATAGGTCAGTACAACTGGCAAGCAGTCGTTAGATTCTTTCGTGTTCCTTTCAAGTAAAGCCTCCCGCAGAGTGTTGTGTGCCCTCTTACGGGCTCTATTGACAATCCTCCTAGGATATGCACATTGCACCAGTCTTTCAGTAAGGTTTTCAGATTGTTGCAGATAATCACTAGTGGAGGAGCAATTCCTCCGATATCGAAGAAACTGCCCCACCGGGAGGTTATCCCTCAATGCCCTAGGATGAAATGATTGATAATGCAGTAATGAGTTCTTATCTGTCGGTTTCTGATGCACACTTAAAGTGAGCTTGCTGTTATTCACTCCAATGTCCAGATCAAGATATGTCACCTTATCATTACTTATGCTCCATGTAAATCTTAAGCAGTCATCGCGACCATTCAGCCACTCCAAAAATTTAAGGAGATGGCTCTCTGGACCTGACCATACACACAGAACATCATCAATATACCTCTTCCAGAGGCAAATATGACTCCGGAAGGGGTTAGATGAATGGTATAGATGTTCTTCAAACTGGCCTACATAAATGCAGGCCAGACTCGGCGCAAAAGTTGCGCCCATCGATGTCCCCGATGTCTGCAAAAAAAGCTCGTTTTTGTAGCAGAAGTAATTGCGAGTCAAGGCAATCTCAATACACTGGTTGAAGATATGGATTTTGACCCGTCACAACAGGTTTTAGTGACGATCTATATAGAATCTCTGTACACTAGCATACCCCAAGAGGTGACGCTGGTGGCAGCAGCTCGTGCTCTTGGGGCCCAGGAGTGGTTCTATGACACCCCACAATCCTTTGTGATGCAGTGTATTGAGATTGCCTTGACTCGCAATTACTTCTGCTACAAAAACTAGCTTTTTTTGCAGACATCGGGTACATTGATGGGCGAAACTTTTGCGCAGAGTCTGGCCTGCATTTATGTAGGCCAGTTTGAAGAACATCATCTATACCATTCATCTAACCCCTTCCGGAGTCATATTTGCCTCTGGAAGAGGTATATTGATGTTATATGTGTATGGTCAGGTCCAGAGAGCCATCTCCTTAAATTTTTGGAGTGGCTGAATGGTCGCGATGACTGCTTAAGATTTACATGGAGCATAAGTAATGATAAGGCGACATATCTTGATCTGGACATTGGAGTGAATAACAGCAAGCTCACTTCAAGTGTGCATCAGAAACCGACAGATAAGAACTCATTACTGCATTATCAATCATTTCATCCTAGGGCATTGAGGGATAACCTCCCAGTGGGGCAGTTTCTTCGATATCGGAGGAATTGCTCCTCCACTAGTGATTATCTGCAACAATCTGAAAACCTTACTGAAAGACTGGTGCAACGTGCATATCCTAGGAGGATTGTCAATAGAGCTCGTAAGAGGGCACACAGCACTCCACGGGAGGCTTTACTTGAAAGGAACACGAAAGAATCTAATGACTGCTTGCCAGTTGTACTGACCTATGATCCCATGTCCACAAAATCCGCCAGGAGATAGAAAGCACTGGTCTGTTATCCACCAATGATTTTCAAATGCCGCAACCAAGGTTCGCCTTTAAGCGTGCTCAGAATTTGAAGGACAGACTTGTCCATACGAGGCCTGTGCAGCGAATGGTAAAAACATCTATTCCATCTGGACACTACCCGTGTGGGGGGTGCTCAGTATGTGAGCTAACAGAGAAAACTATGAGCGTGCAGCTGCAGAACGGGAGAACGTTGTATCTTAACAGGTTCAGCAATTGCAACTCATTGAATGTTATTTACAGATTAACATGTCAATGTGGGCTGCACTACATCGGCCTCACAACCCGAAAGATTAAAGTCAGGGTGCAAGAGCATCTCAGTACCATTAAAACTGGAAAACTGACCACTAGATTGGTCCAACATTACCGAGAAACACAACATAACCACAGAGCAATGAAATGGGTGGTTTTAGAGAAGGTAGTGGGTGACTCCAACAACGTGGAGAAAATACTTGCCATGAAGGAGGCTCGCTGGATTTATTCTGAGAAGGCGGATCAAATTGGCCTTAATGACCAGATTGAGTGGAATAAGATCAGTAGACAGTGATTGGAATCATGTAGAGTGGGGCTCCTTTGTGGTCAATAAAGTCGTGTCTGCTATAGCTCCACACCCCTCTCTAATGTGTACATAATCTTTGGGTCCAATGAAGACGCTAGGCATTTAGTTTGATTACAACTTTTAAATGTCCTGCTTATGGTCATCAGTTTTGGTTAGCTGTCTATGGGGTGTGAGTGGTACTAGTTAAATCTCTTGGGCCTATCTTTAAAGTTTATAAGCATCTCGTTTATGGCAGAAATGAGTGGGGACACATTGATGAATAGTTATTTGTTTCCCAGCTTATAATGTGCAGTGGCATTGCTGAAATCGTTCTGGACGGGTTGGTGAGAGAGTATGGTAGTTCTTCACGACCAGCAGCGTTAATATGTGCTGGTTTGTCAACTTGACAACATTTAAGGTGGACAGTTATATAACCATTGCTGTTTCTCTCCTTGGTTTTGAAAGAGAACAACAATGTAGAAAATAATAAGAACTATAACCGGGCCCTTACTGCAACCTTGGCGTGTTTTAAAAAAAATTCTAAAATTGTTTTAAATGATTATACCTACATATGCGACTAAATTGGCATTCTAAGATGGCCGCGCTTTTGGTAATGCGCTGTCTAATGCTTTTTTGGGAGTCCTTATCAGTGATCATGTGACCGCCGTAGTGTCGTGATGCAAAAGGAGAAGGGTCGCGCTCTGTTTTAAATGGAGTAAGCGTTTAGCCTGGTGAAACGCTGGGACGATTGACCGCGTTCAGTTGCACTTCAAACGGTGAGAGTATGCTGGTTGATTTGTTGTTAACGAGTGAATCCTTGACCAATTTGGAATAGATACAAGCAGTGAACGTGCACGATGGTACTTGTAAGCCAGTAAGTTGTACCGCGGACGAATTCACTAAGAAGTGATGGTTTTGTATCCATGCCGAGTGGGTATGGAGTCACTATGCAGTATGATTGAAGCGGAATGAATATGGAAATAAGAGAAAGAGACACGGATCAGATTGAGTCAGTATTCAGGAATAGGAAAAGGGGAAAGGAGGTATATTGCTCTCTGTGCCGGGACCAGTGGGCCTGACGTAGTTTGTAAAATCTCAGGGGCAAGCAAATATGTTCCGAGATTATTCGTTTTACTTAAGTGCGATTTCATGTTGTGACATAGCTTGAACATGGAATAAAGGCTGGGGAGAATTGTATGACCCAGAGTCGCACGAATATAACTTAAATAGTATATAGTTATGCGTAAAGTTTTTGTGTTGTGTGTTTCCACAGGTGAAGGTGTGAGCAACAGAGGTGCTTTTAAAGGGAGAAAAAAAGTGTAAATAATATACATCCCTGCAACTAAGTGAGAACTGGTATGTGGGCCCATGGTTCTCACTAGGTAAATATTTACCGATACCACAGGACTAATGTAGTGCAGTCCATATCTGCATGATTACCTGTACTGAATTAACAGTAAGAAATGGGTGGTGTTTCTCTTGATTTACCAGTCGTTGTTTTTTCTTTCTTTGTATGTTTGTCAGTCACTCTTTCTTGATGTACAAAGGTCCAGGAGGTGATTGCTGACCTCAGGTGCCCTGATGAATTTGCCGCTACTTTGAAAAGGCAATGAAACATGTTGGCCATTCTCAAAGTGGTTAACAACATGCTGTGTTTTTAATATTGGGCCAACTCACGCTGTGGAATAAAAAGTTAGAAGTACGTATGTGAGTTGTACCCATTTTTATTTGAGGCTTCTTGTGTCTCATTCTTCTTGGGGTCTTATTTTTCCTTTCTCAATCTTTTCCCACCTTTCCTGCACTGGACACATATTTTATTTTCATGAGAAAGTTATCGATGATGATAAATACGTGGGCAAGCTGGTGAGAACCTGCCAGTAGCTCCTCTGGTGGTGCACACGTGAGATACTTTCTCATTTCCTTACACTTTTGCACACTTTTCTGTCTTTATGACACATATAAATTACATTGTTGATAGGCGCTGGTTGAGTGAATTGACTGCTGACTGGTATCTCTTTTCCCCATTGTCGAATTTTTTAAATTATTAATTTTTAAGGCACGGGGATTAGGTCAGAGTTCATGAAAAGAACTCCTGAGTTTGGGAATAGATAAACATATCGCCCTATAAGTAATCCTACGTATTTATGTATACAAACTAGTTAAAGTGCCTAATGCCAGGTCTTTGTTGTTGGATTATATGTTGATTGGAGGGTGGCCTGGCATTTAGATTTCCTCTGCAGCTCCTTGTTGGATTACATCCCAAACTATCTCTACCTAGTGAAGCATAGGTTTCTTCGATAATTTTTGGTAAGGAACGCTCCTGATTAGCAGGAGGTGTTTCCCTTAAGCGTTGGCGTATAGCCACAGCTGCTGCTTCCCCCTTGATGTTGCTCAGCATAATCGCCAAGACTCAGTCAAAATTACCCATCAGTTTCATCCCCAAGTCCAGGGCAGGTCCTGCCCCGTACTCATTATGTATCTGTTTCAATACTTCAGGAATAACTGATACGGTTGGGGTACCGTGTATTCTATTGTATACTGCAACAAACATTGTTCGCCATGTGGTACAATCCTCAAATGAGGGAACCATTCCCATTGGCAAGCAAATTGTTAACATTCTGGTTTTTTCCTGCGGACCCGTATGTGGAAACACTGCCTCCAACTGTGCTATTTTTTGAGCAATCCAGAATGGTACTTGATCCCTTTTTGATGGGAACGTACCCATTGTTGCTTTTAGTGTCTGTGGACTAATTATTGGTGTGTGATGGAGCAAGGACTCGTAAAAGACTTGCTCGGAACCAATCCTTTCGTTTAACTCATTAACGATTTACTAACAACGTGTTTGTAATTAATAATTCGTATTTAGAAACAGACACGCGGGACAGTGAAGCTTGCCTATGTGTTTACTAACTGCAATAACATGAACGAAGGACTAAAACACACTTTAACAAGGGATCTTTACTGCGCATGCATCTGCTGCATCTACGTGAGTATGACGTACTAATGCTTGGAGGGAAAATCTTGCGCCTGCGCAATAGACAATAAAATGGCCGCTTGAAAGCTCACATGCATGGCACCTGCTTGGTTGAATTAGAAAATAAGTTTTATACTAACGCAAATGCAGAAAGGGTAATAATAAATAGAATGGGTTAGAGTAGAGGTTGGTGGTGTACAGTGAAACCATTTATTTTTGAAAATAACATTTCTTCTTTTGACTTTATTATTAGTGCGCATTTGGGCCTGCCAGACTTGTCTGAATCGAGCTGACTGACTTGACCCTACGCATGCGTACTAGAAAGAGAATACGAAAAGATGAGTAAGGACTTGTCACGCGTCCAAGGCCAGCGAAGATGTGCCCTGGGAACATGAGGGTGAAGAGTTCATATGAAGGAGTTTTATTCATAATATCGCAACATTTTGTATTAATAAAGTTTGCGGATGTATGGGAAAGGAAATGATTTAATAAAGTTTGAGGGGAGGAGTTTTGAAACAATGGTTTAATGAAATAAGTGAAATGTAAGCATGGTGTGATGATCATCCCCCCCTCGCCTGACCAATCAGAAGTTAGCGTTTTACAATATTGAAACATTAATGGGTGGTACTTGGATATGAAAAAGGTATAATTGAGGTAGGTTAGTTAGTCGGAGCGCGAAGCTGGGAGATGCTCGGAGCAGAGGCGACGCAGAGTTTGGGATGCTGTCGGTGCTGGGGGTGGTGCTGAAGCTGTGAGAGGCTGATGAAGAAAATCGAATGCAGAACCATCTATTTAACTTAATTGGGTTAGAAAGAAGATCGCGGAAGAACCACGAGGAGGAAGAGAGTGTCAGAGAGGGGTGCGACGCAGTCGTCGGTATTTAGAGAGGTGAAGTATCCTGTCCTGATTCCTGTCCTGAAGTCTTTGTCTCCTGATCTATCCCGGGGACCCTTAACAGCCCTTTGGCCAGGGGGTTGGTCTTCACACCATACTTGGTAAATATAAATACATCGTATTGATAGATGTTCTTCTCTCTCTGTCCTCTTCTTTCTGAGCATTGTTATTGTGTGGATCTGAATTTCTAATGCTTATTTGAAATTTGATTGAATTGACACTCTTGCGAATGAGGGTGTTTGTACTGAAACGTTTGAGATGGTTCACACGCAATTAATTTAGATAAAGATTTTAAAACTTCCTGAGTCTGTGATTATTTCATTTTAAAAGAGAAATGTTTAATAAGTTATGTTAATTAATTAAGGTCGCTCGTGTTTAATTTTCTATCACTACTCGCACGGATTGAAGAGATTTTGCTTATCCCGCCAAACTAGAGCATTTGATTACTTCTTCCTCTGAACTACGCACCGCCCTAAATAATTGTGTATTTGCATGACTTAGTCGGGTTTTTTAATAGCCCTGGCTGAAAGGGTGTTTTCGCCACAGAAGGTGTTTCAGAAAAATGTATTGTATTTTTAATCAAAAATTGGAAACTTTAAGCAGCTGGGCATCGCGGGCAGCATCATATTTATAGAGTCTGGAAGCTGGTTCGACAGGGGCTGTAATACAATTAACGCCCGAGTTCTTAGAACAAGCCTGCGTCTACTTTCCTTGCTCCTCTGTCGGGAGACAGCGGTTTCATTGGTACCGATCAAATAGGTGTTCAAATAAAGTCTAATGTCACGAACATGGCTTTTTTAGCAGTCCTTTGAGGATCTAAATTACAATAGAACACCTGGGAAGCGTTTCACATACATATGACAACCAGACGGGCTCTGATGGGCACAGCAAATAACACAGATTATTCAAGAACGTTCGGTTCTCAGTTTATAGTCTATCCAATTGAAAAATGAAACAATTTTAAATCTCACCAAATAAAGTTGAAAGAAGGTGTAAAATCATATTTTCCAGATTTTAATCTGTGGAAGTCACGGTAGGAATAATTTAGTGACTAAACTGCAGCTGCTGGGTCCCGTAGCTGCTTCCATGATCCTTTCGACGCCGCCCTTGATCCCTTCTTGACCTTTGCTGTGGGCGCTGACAGTCGCTGGTATCTGCTTGGGATATTTTTACAGTAGCAGGACTTCACTTTGTTTCATCCACCCTGTGGAGGACCACAACATCAAGGGTGCAACGCGAGCCCGCACAGGTGTACTGGGTCTTGCTGATGAGGGGGAGGCACCTGACCACCTTCGCGCATAAAGCGCAGCCTTTCCCCCTGCAGTGTGGGTCCCGTAGCTGCTTCCATGATCCTTTCGACGCCGCCCTTGATCCCTTCTTGACCTTTGCTGTGGGCGCTGACAGTCGCTGGTATCTGCTTAGGATATTTTTACAATAGCAGGACTTCACTTTGTTTCATCCACCCTGTGGAGGACCACAACATCCAGGGTGCAACGCGAGCTGGCACAGGTGTACTGGGTCTTGCTGACGAGGGGGAGGCACCTGACCACCTTCGCGCATAAAGCACAGCCTTTCCCCCTGCAGTGTGGGTCCCGTAGCGGCTTCCATGATCTTTTCGACGCCGCCCTTGATCCCTTCTTGACCTTTGCTGTGGGCGCTGACAGTCGCTGGTATCTGCTTGGGATACTTTTACAGTAGCAGGACTTCACTTTGTTTCATCCACCCTGTGGAGGACCACAACATCCAGGGTGCAACGCGAGCCCGCACAGGTGTACTGGGTCTTGCTGACGAGGGGGAGGCACCTGACCATCTTCGCGCATAAAGCGCAGCCTCTACCCCCGCAGCGCGGGACGTGCGCGGGACGTGCCGGGCGAAGCCCGGGCCAAGGGCGGGCCCGTCTGAGCCCGTCCGAGACTGATCGAGGCTGGGCCGGGCTATCCCCCTGAAAATCTGTTTTATGTAAGTTGACTTGCTCCTGTGGAAATAGATTTGCTAATCAAGCGCACTGTTGTCTCTGGGTGGGTCTCCCGGTGTCTTGGAAGCTATCAATCATAAGACCAAACTATTTTAGTACATTGTGGACTTTGCTTATCCCACCTATTTGATTATTATTGTCTACTTGTAATTTGGACTCAGGGTACCCCCTTAACCCAAATTGCTATGGGAAAGGACAATGCTCCGCCCACGAAGCCAAACACTAGGCAGAAAACACACGTCCGCCCACCGACACCCAAACCCACAGCGATTGACAAAATGCTACAGCAAGCAATAGGTGTCGTCTCTAGCGAGATCGAACGCACTGAGAGACGCCTCTCCTTAACACCGACACTACCTAGGTTCTCAGCTTTTACGGAGACAGTAGTTTCAAACCCTTTACAACAATCAGACTCTCTGTCCTCCTTAGAAACACCGCTTGCACAAACAAACATAGCTATGGAAACTCCTAGCAAAACATTCAGGGGGCAAAAAGAAAGGGACCATATCGAAAACGTAAAGACCAAAGGGAGGGAAACAAGGGAACCAGCTACCCGAGGTGGCGTCTAATCTACCACCAAACGGGAACGTAGTTTGCGATAGAAGTAATATACCCATGGAGCCACCGACTTGGGCTTTAAACATGGTAGAAGAGCTCAAAACCCATCTTGAGCTGCTCATTAAACATGAGCTCAAAATCGCAATGACCCGCATTAACAAGCTGTCCTCCCTGGTTACCTCCTGGGGTAGTAAAATTGAGGCTATTTGGCTTGCTACTCAACCAACAAATTCCCTGGTCCCCGTTAGAACATTCCAATCTCTACAAAACTCTGAAACCCTAACTGTGCCACTTCCCCTCGAAGGCCAAGTACCAATAGCACCACTTGCACATTTACCAGCTCCTGTGGAGTCCATTCCTCCACCCCAACATTATCAGGGTTCTGTCTTACCCCAGCATAGGATGACTAACACCACAGTTAAAGCACAAGAAACCAGGGCGGTGACACCTACCCAGGGTTTATTAATGGAGCACCGCGCTTCCAAAAATATCAAAGGAAACAATGAAGGGAATTTTTTCCATCCCAATTGGAGGCAAACTAATTCATACTTGCCTCCAGCTTCCACTCCATACGTTGTTGTACTAGCAGGCGTACCAGAGCTAGATACAGGATGTGTGGAGTCCTACCCTGATCTAAAAAATAAAGCCATTTATTGGCTAAACAAAAATAGACCCCTTCCTCATCAGTTACATGGCGAAATGTTATTCGCACGTAGGGTTAGCTGGGTGGGGCAGAGGCAGAAAGATATTAAGGGAGACTGTGTCGTGATTAATTTTAGAGACAGATGGGTGGTACAATACACTCTAGAATGGCGCCAGCCCGGGATGAGCTGTGGTATCCAGACACTCCCTCTGGGCTATTTTTACCCCCCTAGTCCCTTGTTAGAGAGAATGGGAAGTGCGTACAAAAAAATGGGAATTAAGACCACAGGTAGGAAGTGTACCAAACAGGGGTTGGGGTTCTGAATTTACTCCACCATTTAGTATCCCTGTTAGTAATAGGTTCAGCCCCTTAGATTTGGTCAACTGACTAATCCCCCCCCCTAAATATTTGTTTGGTATAGGCACCCACATAGATATGCCACAAAGCCAAGAGAGTCCTGAGCAGTTAAACTATGATAGACTAGTTCCCACTGACCACCACATGGGAATAAATCAAGAGATTATCCCAGGGACAAGTACCCATTGTGCACCCCTCAGTATATCTGGAGCCTCCCATTATAGTACACAGGGCAGGGAGGGGCCTCAACAGCAAGTATTGCATCTAGAGAGGGATCCCATGCCCACATTGACAGGAAATGCAGAAAATGCGCAGAATTTTAAGATCATGTCCTGGAATATAGCGTGCCTAATTGCAAAAATGGAGCTCCCGGACTGGGGAGCATTTATAGATTCTAATGAAGTATGCCTCTTTCAGGAAACATGGGCTACAATAGAACTGCATAGGGTGGGATATGTAACCTACTGTATTCCAGCTGTTCAGGGGCCCAGGGGGAGACCTTCAGGAGGACTATGCATCTGGGTGGGCATCCATTTAGGATGCACCATTAAGATGATAGACACGTCTTCTTCTGATATTTTGTGCATTCTCCTTTCGATTGAAAATTTCCCCAAGCTGGCTATCATTAATATTTACTCTTGCCCTGTGAGGTATGGGCAAACCTCGCAGACTCTTGACTTCCTTTTATCATTTCTTCCCACTCTACCTGCGTCTACAAATGTAATAATGAGAGGTGATTTTAACTGCCATTTTGAGCCCCTCAATGGTATTGCTACCAACATTTCTAGCGAGGAAGACTCCGTCTGGTTAATTCCAGAATGTAATACTTATGCGATAAGAGGGTGGAGCCCTCTTGTCCTCCAAATGAACACCCTCACACTTAGTCACTCGCTTAGGGCATGCAATGGTCGTTTTCCCTCTGACAGGCCGGGTAAATACACATTTGAAAAACTGGGACAGGCCTCCATAATCGATTATATCTTAGTCGATGTTGAGATATGGCATAGAATTTTGAATTTTACAGTCCATCCTAGATGCGAGAGTGACCACAATCCACTGGTCCTAACCCTAGACCACCTCCAGAATAAAGAGATCCAAGGCACGTTACAACGATCCCCCTCGAATTTAACAGCAATTGAGGGGGGTAGAAGAGTACGTTGGGCAACATTAGCACAAACACCAGAAAAAATGGCTACTATGTATGACCAAATCATCCCCTTTCTAGTAATTGCATTTACAGCTTCCCAAAACAGTGACGCACCAGAATCCCTACGGGCGATAGGCAAGAATCATCAAGATCTGGCCTTAAACTTGGCTGAGTTTTTTTATAATGGTAGGAGTCTCGCCAGTTTTGATTTAAAACCTAAAAATCCCTGGTATACCAAGGCGTGTAGGGCAGCCAAACGCACCCTGTTATTAATGATCAGGGAAGGTGATAGTTCTGGTATTAAAGTATCCAGAGTGCACTACAAAAACACTCTTGCTGAAGCGAAAGCAGAATGGGAGACAGATAGATGGGATGCGATAAAGAAAGCATTAGAAGCCAGGGACATGAGAACTTTTTGGAACTTAGTTAAAACAGGAAAACCTGAAGGCAATTCGGCCATACAACCAAACTTGGGGGCAGAAGTCTGGAGATCCTATTTTAAAGCTTTATATGCTAAGCCCCTAGTTAGAGACAAGGATGGTAGGGCTCCAGACTCTGATGAAACTGTCGCTAATCAGAATTGTTTACCACTGTGCACATTGGCAGAGGTATCTTTGGCATTAACTAAACTGTTACCAAACAAGGCCCCAGGGTTGGATAGGATCCCTGGAGATCTCTTTAGGAATGAACAAGCAGTATGGGCCCCCTACTTGCAGATTTTATTTAATGCCATTATCTGTGGTATGGCACTTCCTCCGACATGGGCTGGGGCCGAAATTATTCCTATTTATAAAAAAGGTTCCCCATTAAATCCAGCAAACTACCGGCCAATAAGCCTTATTGAGGTCACCCAAAAGATATTCGCCCGTGTTCTTTTGGGTCGACTGCAATCATGGATGGATGAGATGACAGTTTTAACTCCATTACAAGCTGGTTTTAGGTCTAAAACGTCAACTATAGACCAGCTATTCAGATTGCAGTTGATCCACTGGAAAACGGTTATCTTGGAGGGTGGCAGCCTCTACTTAACCTTCGTGGACCTTAAGTCTGCGTTTGATATGGTTCGGCGCAATCAGCTATGGGCCCTTCTTTTAGATATGGGTGCCCCAGTATATCTTTGTCATCTCTTGAAGCGCCTCCATGAAGGCACCTATGCAAGGATAAGGCACGGTAGGAACGGGGAACTGACAGCTCCATTTCCGGTCGAGAAGGGGTGAGACAGGGGTGTGTCCTGGCACCGACCCTGTTCTCCCTCTTCCTAAACGGCTTAATTGAAACCCTACTTTTAGTCAAAGACATAGATTCCCCAAGGTTAGCGAACCGTAAAATGCCAGCCCTAATGTTTGCAGACGATACGCTGCTTTTATCCAAGTCACCTATGGGTATGCAGCGGGTACTGGAAGAATTCAGTCTATTCTGTAAGAGAAGAGACCTGGAGATAAATCTCCAGAAGACTAAGTATATGGTCTTTGGCGCTAACACTAGAAATTGCCCACATCCTCGATTGGATGGCAGATCGTTAGAGCGAGTGACTTATCTCATCTTTGATTACCTGGGTCTTACACTAAATGACACGATGGATTGGGGGACCCAAGTAAAGAAAGCAGATCTTAAATTAATACAGTCAACAGGGGGAATTTTAAAAGTATTTAAAAATTGTACCCTTAAAGTTTTAGGCCCCCCAGCCGAAATTTATAAAACCCAAGCGAGGGGAGCCTCGCTATATGGTGCCGAACTCTGGGGTTATTGCCTGCCTAACAATCTGATAAAAACTGAGAATACCTTTATTAGGCAGCTGACGGGTCTCCCTAAAAGTACCCCCCTAACTCCACTCAGGATGGATTTGGGCATAGACCCAATAGCCGATTTAATTGCCTCCCGCCCTCTCCATTATTGGCGACGCCTCTGGAGCACGCCGTAGTTAGAAACATACAGGGAGGAATTGAAGGATGTCTTGTCCATCCTGGGAGCAGGTAATCTACCGTGGTTGACCTATATTAGGAACACGTGCCACCAAATGGGGAGGGCTAATATGTGGTTAACCCCAGAAGAGACCTGTCCAGCTATCCCTAAAAAATCTCTAACCATTGCTTTTAAAAATTACAAATTGGCCCAAATTTCTCAGAGTTTAGAATCCTCAACCCTAACGTCCAGGTTCCTGGACGTCAAGCAGCAATATTTTTTACAGCCTGCCTTGGATAGTATCCAACCATTTATGGCAAAGAAATTGTATTTACAATTTAGGCACGGGACGCTCCCGTTGCGTGCATTCACAAACAAATTGAAGGGAGCTATAAAACAAGAATGCCCGGGGTGTACCCACACAGAAGAAACAGAACTTCACGTCATTCTTTTCTGCACTGCATATAGTAAGGCTAGGTCTAAGTGGGTACTTCAGCTATGTAGGAATCTCGGGATCAGAGACTATATTGAGGTGTTTAGGCTCTTAAAATATGAGATGCAGCCATTATTTGTAATTGTTACTTCAAGATTTTTATTTGCGATGTGGAATATACGCAGAGGCATCATAAAGTCAAAAGAGTCAGGCAACAATATAAATCTGCCTCTCCCCAGATAAGTTACTGTACTTGTTTACATTCCCAAATGAGAAAATTTGTTTACAATGCTACTCTGGACAAGTGGTTTTAATGTTTTTAATCAATTTTAATTTTTCTTTTTAAAGTAAAAACCTAATTGTTCAAACTCTTTTTTTAATTTTCTTTTTATTATATGACACTTGACACCAGATGATGTATCTGTTCGTTGCCTATTTAGTGATGACCCAGACTTGGGGATAAGACCAATTTTTGTACCTGTGAAGCTCAACAATGAATTTTTGCTTAATGCTATCTCATCATTTTGTCAATTATACCTGTTGTTAATCCTAACTCCTTTTAAAACAATTTTTTAAATGTTTTATTTAATTGTGCTTTTATGGCTGTACAGCCGAAATAAAGTTTCATTTGAATCGAATTGAATAAGTTATGTTAATTATCACCATCAACTAGTTCCAACTAATGGCCCATTGACCAGAGGAAAGAACTAATTGATCAGTGAAAGGTTTAGTTAGGGAAAAGAAATAACTAGATCTTGAAGTATGAAAATGATAAACTAAAGATTCCAGCGGTCTACTTAGTGTTTTGTGGAAGTAGTTGTATGTAAATGTAAATCCGTATTTGTAAAGCGCAAACTACTCACCCTTACGGGTCTCAAGGCGCTGGGGGCCGTCGTGAAAATTAAGTGAGCTATTGCCCAGAGTCACATGGTGCTGAGCTGAGCTGCCGCCGGAGCCGGGGATCGAACCCTGAGCCCTGTGCTCCGAAGTCAGCTGCCCTGGCCGCTGCACCACACCTGGTGAGTATATGGTAGTGGAGTATTTGCTGCTAGTACGCCGCTGGATCCGTTTTCTGGTAGCAGAATTATGGTTATTATTGACTAGTTTGGTGATAAGTATAGATTATTGATTTATGTTTAACAAAAAAGAGTTAGCGTCCTGTTTTATGTCATTTGGAAAATTCCCAGGGAATGAATAGCGGGTGGCGATAGAAACCACACTGCAGTGAGGTTACTCGTCTGTTGGAATAACACTGAGAAGCTAGGTAGGGCTGGCAGTGTTAAAGTAGGGACTATTTTCTGTGAAAAAGTGAGAGTAATTGATAGCAAAGAAGTTCGCTAATGAAACTTTAGGCGTTATATCACCTAGAAAGGGTAACCCTGAAGGAGTAGCAGGTTCTTCCAAGCTAGGAGTTCGCTGGTGAAACTTTGGTCTCAGATTTCCCAAACGGGTGACACCGGAGGAGTAGCAGTTTCTCTGGAGCTTATATGAAGGGTAAGCGGAAGGGTTTTACTCGCAGTGAAAAGAAATAAACTATCCTTTGATTTAGCGGAACAGACAGAGTAGCGAATGTTTTTATGTCGTTAATAACAAAGAATTTTAAAGAATTTTTATTGAGAAATAAGTTTTCGTATTACCTTGAAAAGGGAGGGTCAGTTGCCGGAGTGGTACTGACGTCACAGTGAGCCGCGCTGGAATTGGTAGAAACAGCGGTCGTGTGACAGGAGCAGCTTTGTAAAGGAGGGGTCAGTAGTAAGGAGTAGAACTGACGTCCGGAAAAGGCCGCGCTGGCATTGGTCGGATCACGAGTGTGAGCATGATTTGATTGGATAGCTAATTAGAAGCCGCGCTAGGATTGGTGAAGAGAACAATTGTATGCAGGATTTTGATTTGACTGTCAGTGCAAGGCGTACAGGCAGAAGATTTCAAGGGTTTGCAGAATACAATTTCCTACATCGTTCTTCAAGAATGTATGGAGAGAAAAGAAAAATGTCATTTTAAAAGAAAATTAGGAATTTCTTTGTAAAGGATAAGCCTGTGTTGACTAGAGAGGGAATTCCTATTCCGCCACCAAAGACACCAGCATCTTTTATGATGATGGAAAGAGGATATCATACCTGCGTGTGGTTGGAAAATTGGATAGAATATACAAAGGATGATGGTGTGCTAGCATTTCCTAAAGATGGTACGTTTAATAGGAGGATTCTTCAGAATTTGAGATTGAAAATGAATGATTTGGAACCTAGACCTAGGTTAACTCCATTTGAGGCTTTGGAAGAATGGGAGACGGAGTCATATGAACGAGAGAAATGCAGAGGTGGAAGATATAGAGGATTCTTTCCCAGACACTTGCATGAGTCACGTGAAGGGCAGATGAAACAATGGAGGAGAGCTATGGTATCAGAAGGGTTATATCCAGTGTTAATGGTTGAGGAACAATCTGGAGGGAAGTGTAAGGAGAAAACGAAACACATGAACTCAGCAGGATATGGTGAATCAGATGATGAGTTGTTAGAGGATATTTTAATTAAAAATCCACCACCGTATCAGGAAGCAACTAGTAAGGTTACCCCAAGTACACCAGTAATGGGAATGCCATTAACCCCACAGATTTTACATGAGACGTCATACAACAGAGTGTTGCAGGATAGTGAAAGAGATGCTTTGAATAAAACTAGAGAAGCACTAGTTCAAAAGATAAGTCAATTAAATTTGAATACTGAAGCTTTGACAGTACCAGTGACCATTGGTCCAGTAATCCCGTTGTATGGAGATAATCAGATTTGTCAGAAACCACAACCTGTGACAATTCCATTAAATAGTCCTAGAAAAGAAATAATAATTACAGATGATCAGGTTAGCGAAAGTGAGTCAATTATTTCATTAATGGATCTCCCTAATGTGGAACCTTTGACGGAAACTCCAAAGAGAGTTACGCCCATGAATTTGAGAGAAAGAAGACCTTTGGTTCATACTGGAACTGGAGGCGCAACGGTAGTCACCTCTGAGGAAATAGAAAGATGGGCACAGGAAAGAGATAATCAGAACCCAACACTAAGAATTTAAGACATCAGCAGATTGAAGGTGGAATTGGAAGAGATGATGACAGGATGTGTGGGTACAGAAAGATTGAACGCTTACAATGATGAGGAGTTATTATTTTTATGTAAGAGTATAACCAGGAGAGCAAGAGTATTTCATGAGAGATTGACTGAAGTTGCTTCAGAGATTGGAATAGACATAGGGAAATCAAAGTTGTTGCAGAAACCATATCGAGTGGACTTTACTGATAAAGATTTAGAAAGTGTAAATGCTTCTGGAAAGAGATTACAGATAAAGGAATTAATGAACATTTTGCGAAAATGGGGAGACATTGATAAATGGAGAATTAGATGGATAAGAAAGAAAGAGGAAGTACAAGCGAGAGAAGCAGCAGCTGCCTTTCCAGTAAGAGAAACGAGCAAGGTGGAAAAATTGTGTCCAATGAGAGAGGTTCCTGGAGGTGGATATGTTCATGTTCCTTGGAGTAGACAAGATATTTTGTCATTTACAAATGATTTTCCAAAGCAGAGAGAAAAACCAGTTGAATGGTACAAACAGGTAGAGAGATTTGTGAAGGTTTCAAAGGTTTAATTGAAAGACTTGGATGGTCTATTTGATATAGTGGTACCTGCTGATTTATGGACAGAATGCAAAATTACAATTGATTGGCCTAATGAGGAGTACCCTAGAGATGCAAAGACAGGGGCGCCCTCGGAGGAGGTGATGAAAAAGTATCACCAAGTGATTACGTATTTGAAAGGGAATATTTGAAAGGGAAAATCCCTCCTAAAGAAACAGATTGGGTAAAGATAGATAGAACAACCCAAGAACCAAATGAATTTGTACATGCATATTATGAAAGGTTGTTGCAGGTGTTTAAGCAGTATAGTGGTTTTGAGAATATTGGTGACAAGGATATAGGACATTTTGTGTATCGGTTTGTATATGGTTTAAAACCAGAAATCAGTCAGATGATACAACAACACATGTTGTGTTGGCAAAGCAAGACAGTGGATGAGATTTTAAAGTATGCAAAATATTGCGGAGATGACATTGAAGCCAGGCGTAGGAAACTAAAAGAGAAAATGATGTGGGCACAAGTTAAATTGGCAGAACAGCAAGAAGAGAAAGCAAATGACCAAAATAATAATCAAGTGAAAGAACAGAGTAAGAATAATCAAGGAGTGAATGGTAATAAATATAAGGGACGAATTGTCAGAGAAGAAGCGAAAAAGAAGTTTCCTTGTCATGCGTGCGGAAAGCTTGGACACTGGAAGAATGAGTGTAAGAGTACTCAGAATAATAAGAGTAATAATGGGCCAAATCAAAATTTAATCCCACAGATGCAGAATGAAGTACTTATGAATCAGCAGCAGCAGGTAGTTACTCCACAATATCAGGTGCCACTGGCTCCTATGCCAAATTTTGTGAATCATCAAAGTTTCAGTGCGAACACCGGATTTCAAGGAGAAAGTGGTAAGAATAATAGAACAATTACACAATATTTTTTACAGAACGATGAAGAACATTCAGATGTCACACAATGACGGTGCCTGAGGGGGGAGGACTAAGAGTGTGTGCTTGGCGCATCCTTGCCGGTAGATCAGTCAGGTCCATTTGTTGATGGGAGAGTAGAAGGTAAAGACACTACTTTCCTATTGGATACTGGTGCTACCAGGTCTACTGTGAGAACAGCAGACATCCCAAACCTACCCCTCTCGGGAGAATCAATCCAAGTCGTAGGCGTGTCAAACCAACAGATTAGAACCCCAATTACCAAACCAATGGAGGTGCACATTGGGAATTTTAAGGAAATGCATTGGTTCGTGGATTGTGATTCCAGTCCAGTAAATCTGTTGGGAAGAGATCTTTTGTGCAAGATGAATTGCACGATCTATTGTACACCGGATGGTGTCGCTTTCCAAACCCCTGATGAAGACATGGTGTACAAGATGATGTTAGCCAAACAGGGAACAGAAGTAGATGAAATGTTTTCACTAATAACTGAGAATGAATTACCAGAAGAGTTGAGAACCACAGTTAATCCAGAAGTGTGGGATTTTACAGGAAAAGACATTGGGCTAATGACAAATATAGACCCAGTTAAAGTGACAGTGAAAGAAGGTGCAGTGTATCCAAACACCCGACAGTACAAGATGAGTCCAGAAGTAAAAGCAGGAATTATTCTAGAGACTGAACGAATGGCCAAGCAAGGTATTTTAAAAGAAGTGATGGGTAGTCCCTGCAATTCTCCAATAAAGGAACTGAAAAAGCCTAGCAGAAAGTACAGAATAGTGCAAGATTTACGGAAAATAAATAAAATTGTAGTGCCATGTTGTCCAATAGTGCCAAATCCAGCAGTGATCCTTTATCAGATACCTTGGAACGCAGGTTGGTTTACAGTAATTGATTTATGCCAAGCGTTCTTTTCTATTCCTTTGCACCCAGACAGCCAGTATCTTTTTACGTTTAAGTTAGAGGATCATATTTACGCATGGTGTCGAGTTCCTCAAGGGTACACAGAGAGTCCTTCAATTTTTAACCAGATTTTGAAAAAGTGGCTAGAATCGTTGATCATGCCTGGAAAATCTGTTTTGGTCCAGTACATTGATGACCTATTGGTGACATCAAAAACACGAGAAGATTGTGTCACAGACACAATTGCATTACTGAACCATTTGGCTGAAGGAGGACACAAGGTGTCTCCAGAGAAGTTACAATTCTGTCAATGAGAAGTTAGATACTTAGGGCATAAAATAGAAAGAGGATTTAGAAAAGTGACACCGGAAAGAATAAAAATAATCAAAGAAATGCAATTGCCGCAGACTCAAAGAGAAGTGAGAATGTTTCTAGGAGTGGTTGGATACTGTAGGCAATGGATTAATGGTTTTTCAATGTTAGCAAAGCCATTAATACAGATGATCCGGAAAAGAGCAAAAGATCCGATTGATTGGAATGATGACTGCATAGAGGCATTTGTGAAACTAAGAAATGGTTTGTGTGAGGCTCCTGCCTTGGGTATGCCTGATTATTCAAAAGACTTTGCATTAATTTTGCTGTGAAAGAGAAAATTGTGCACTTTCAGTCTTAACACAAAGACATGGATTGAGTCGACGTCCAGTGGCATATTTTACAGCTACATTGGACCCAGTGGCTTCAGCATTGCTTGGCTGCTTAAAAGCAGTAGCTGCTACTTGTATGAGTCTGGAGCAAAGTGAGTCGATAGTGATGGGACATCCGGTAAAGGTTTTCGTTACACACTCAGTTGAGATTCTTTTGACAAGAACACAGCATCTCACCCCTAGTCGATTGACTAAGTATGAAAGAGTGATTTTGCGAGCTGAGAACGTGACTGTGATAAGGTGTACGATCATGAACCCACCTACCCTATTGCCAGACCCCTACGATGAAGAAGTGAGAAATGAGAGTGATCATGATTGTTTGGATGTGACTGAGTTATGCACAAAACCCCGGCCTCACATAAAGGAGACACCTTTGAAAGAGGCTGACCATGAGTTATTTGTAGATGGTTCCTGCCTTAGAACAGAAGAAGGAGGATTAAGTGCTGCATATGCTGTTTATAAAATATCTGGGGTAATTGAAGCATCCTGTTTACCTGGGGTCAAGTCTGCACAAGTAGCTGAATTGGTCGCCTTAACAATGGCATGCAAAAAGGGGAAAAATTGGAGAGTAACCATATTTACGGACAGTCAATATGGGTTTGGGGTTGTGCATGACTTCGGCCAGCTCTGGATGCAGAGGGGATTTCTGACTTCTTCAGTATCTCCTATCAGAAACAGCAGAAATGTAAAGGATTTGTTGGAAGCATTACAATTGCCAAAAGAGATAGCAGTTGTGAAATGTGCTGCACATCGGTCAGGAAATGACTATGTGACTGTTGGCAATAATTATGCTGATCAAGTGGCTAAATACTGTGCCAAAAATACAGTGGCCATAAACAGAAAAATTGAAACGGGTGAAACCAGATGCCAACTTATGTTTTTCTCAGTACCAGAAACATGGGATGAGATTAGACAACTGCAGGAAGAAGTTGAGGAAAAGGAAATTTGGATAAAGGCAGCCTGTACAAAGAGACCACATGATGAGGTATGGGTGTATTTAGATGGAAGACCAGTCATGCCAGATTGCTTGCTTTCAAAAATGGCAAGAGTGTATCATGGAGCAACACACATAGGGAGAGACTCAATGATCAGACTATTCAGACAGAGTTGGTACAATCTGAAATTCAGGGTAGTCGCAGAAAGCCTTTGCCAAAGATGCTTAACCTGTCAGCAGCAAAATCCAGGTAGAAAGACAGTGGTAAGCTGGGGAAAAATTGGCAAGGCAGAAGGACCCTTCACTAGATTACAGTTAGATTTTATTGAATTGCCCCCATGCAATGGACTGAAATATATACTTGTCATAGTATGCCTTTTCTCAAGATGGGTGGAAGCCTATCCCACTCGAAGAAATGACAGTCTTACAGTTGCAAAATTATTGTTGAGGGAGTTAGTTCCGTGATTTGGTTTTCCAGTCACTTTGGAATCAGATAGAGGCCCTCATTTTAATAATGAAATAATTTGATTAATCTGTGCTGCATTTAACATTGAACAAAAACTGCACTGTGCATACTGTCCAGAGGCTTCTGGAATTGTTGAGCAAATGAATGGCACAATCAAGTCGAGATTGGGAAAGGTGTGTGCATCCACAAAGCTGAAATGGCCAGATGCATTACCTCTTGTATTGATGGGTCTCAGAAGTATTCCAGACAGAAAAACAGGAATGAGCCCACATGAGATTATCATGGGAAGAGCCATGAGACAGGCATTTATTCCTGGAAATAAACTAATGAGTATAACTGATGATCTGGTATTGGACTATTGCAAAGGATTGGCTGAAATGATGCATTCTATCTCTCACCAGGTTGGAGAAGACTCAGTCGAAAGACAGCCAGACCAAGCGCATGATTTGAATCCTGGAGATTGGGTGCTAGTGAAGAAACAAGAAAGTCGTGCCTAGCACCAAGGTGGGACAAACCGCGGCAAGTCATACTAGTCACTACCACAGCAGTGAAGTGTGCAGGTTTGCCCAATTGGATTCATGCCAGCCATACCAGAAGAGTTCCGAGCCCATCAGAACAACAAGAGCAACCACTGACTGAACAGGCTGAAGCGTCTGGAGTTGTAAACTGTGAGATTGAAGAATCTAGAGTAATAGATTCTGAAAGACAACCATATGACGAACAGGCAAGTACAAGTCAGGAAGAGTGGATACCAGTGATTGAAATAATTGATGATGTTATTGAAACAAGAAGAAGAACAGAACTGAAAAGACAGGACAGTAGTCAGGAAGAGACAGGGGAAGAAGAACACACTCAGGTGGAAAATAAAAAAGACTTACACGAACCTGAGGAGGGAAAAATAGAAGAACACGTTCAGGCAGAAGAAGAAAAGTTTGAATTAAGACCTGAACAGGATCAGATAGAATTAGAAGAACAAGCTCAGGAAGAAGAAGAACAAAATACGGTAAGGCCTGAGCAGGTGGAAGTAAGAGAAGGTACAAGCACAGAAAACAGAGAATCAGAACAGATTGTGCCTAGTATAAATGAAATAATAAGAACTTTACAAGGAGATAAAGAAGGTGAAAACGCAGTACAAATCAAAAGAGTCAGAAAGGGAGACAATTGGCCAACTGGAGTAAAGAAACTAAAATATCACTTGAGAAAATCTGAAAAGAGACCAGAACAAGTAAACGAAGTCACAAGTCAAACACAATCTAAACAAACTTTGGCAAAAATAACTCGAAGAAGTCCAAGATTGAGAAATTTAAACAGGAGATACAAGGCTCCTGAATGGACTTACGTCATACTCTAGGAATTTGAATCCCTAGATCTGACTGATGAAACAGAAGAAATTCATATTGTTCAGATTGATGAAAGCAAACTGAGGCCTCCTTAAAAACAAAAACAAACACAAACTGACAAAGAAAGAATAAGAGAATAGAAATTCTCAGGAGTAAAATGGCAGAAATTGAAGTGACCAGAAAACCAAGATGCGGATTAAAAAGAAAGTGTTTTAGATTTTGTTTTTGTAGTATTCTATTAGTAGCATTAGTATGGTTATTCCTAACAGTAGGAGTACCTTTGTTAATGAAAACAAGTGACAAGAATAATACAGATACTAATGTTAAAGTAGATAGAATAAAAGAAACTGAAATAGAAATAGGGGTAGAAGATGAAGCAAACTATCATAATGAATCAGACTATAATACGTCTTCTAATGTGTTTATTAAATTGTTATTTCAATTTGTTAGTACTATGGAGATTAATAACTGTTACATGTGTATGAAGTTGCCCTCATCAGTATCAGAAGGGATGATGTATCACCATATACCTTTAACGTATGGTGTGTCATGTAGTATTTTACCAAGTTTATTTTATGCTACAGGGAGACTTCAATATTTCTATTCAGATATAGATGTAGTATTTTCAGAATTACCTATTAGAAAGAATATGAATCCAGTAGTTAGTAGTAAAAATGCACAGTTTATGGGTGAATTTTTCTTAATGAGTTCAATAGATTTAGTTCAGGCACAAAGATAATCTAACATGTACATTAAGAAAAGAAGAAAAATAATTTTTGGATTTAGTAGAAGAAAGGAGACAGGATTTAATAAAGAAGGCAACTGAACAGAAAACCCATGTACCTCCATGGGTTGGGAAGGAGGGAATCTATGCTAGTGGCAAGGCTCATGCTGCGATGTCCCTGGATTTTGTGAAAAGGGGAAAATTCTGCCTCCATAGATTAAAGACAGATTATAACAATAATTACATTGGTTCCAGTGAATGTGAACACAACTTCCTAATTTAAGGAGGGTGGGGACTAAAAGGGGGAACTGATCCTGTGTTTCCAGGAGTGTATTATGTTTGTGGGAACAATGCCTATTATAGGTTACCCGCAAGATGGTATGGGAGCTGCTACTTTGGAATAGTTTTTCCAAAAATCTATCATGTAGATAAAATCAGTGGAACCAATGGAAATTCTAATGGACTAACACGTAGAAAAAGGGCTAGTTTTTCTGAAATTGTAGAGATATTTTTAGTGCACTGATACCCTCAGTTGGAGTCGTTCTTAATTTGCAGAAAATTTGTAAGTTATCAACCATAGTTGATCGTCTTTCTACAGATACTGCAGGAGGATTCTTAATGATTATCACAGAAATGGTTGCAATTAGGTCTATGGTTTTACAGAACCGTCTTGCTCTTGATATATTGTTAGCAAAAGAAGGTGGAGTCTGTGGCATGTAGAAAATTCAACATTGCTGCACTTATATTCCGGACAAGAGCAGAGAAATTAAAGGATATATTGAAAACATTACGAGAATGCATAAAGACTTGACCCAACTGGAGGTTGACAGTGTGTGGGGAAGACTAACAAAGAGTATAACATCAATAGGGAAATGGTTTGTTGATTTTGGGAAAGGTTTTCGAGGTCAAATAATAATACCATTAGTTATGATAATAACAGTAGTGATGATAATAAGGATTACATATAAGTGTTGTAGAAGAGGAAGGAAAGAAAAAGTACATTTTGAAAGAAAAGGAAAGGAACAGAAACGAAAAAGAAAATATGATGAAATACAGCTGGAAGAAATGAAAGGCAGATTATATTTAAAAAAATGAGGGATTTAGAAGGAAACGAGTTGACTGATGAAAAATTGAGAAGAGAAATAGAGAAAACTGAGAAGTGCTAAAGTTGGTATCTGGGATGGGAAATTTTGTGATGGCTTAAGATGCCATCAGAGAGGGTATTGATGGAGCAAGGACTCGTAAAAGAGACTTGCTCGGAACCAATCCTTTCGTTTAACTCATTAACGATTTACTAACAACGTGTTTGTAATTAATCATTCGTATTTACAGACAGACACGCGGGACAGTGAAGCTTGCCTATGTGTTTACTAACTGCAATAACATGAACGAAGGACTAAAACGCACTTTAACAAGGGATCTTTACTGCGCATGCGTCTGCTGCATCTACGTAGTATGACGTACTAATGCTTGGAGGGAAAATCTTGCGCCTGCGCAATAGACAATAAAATGGCCGCTTGAAAGCTCACATGCATGGCACCTGCGTGGTTGAATTAGAAAATAAGTTTTATACTAACGCAAATGTAGAAAGGGTAATAATAAATAGAATGGGTTAGAGTAGAGGTTGGTGGTGTACAGTGAAACCATTTATTTTTGAAAATAACATTTCTTCTTTTGACTATTATTAGTGCGCATTTGGGCCTGCCAGACTTGTCTGAATCGAGCTGACTGACTTGACCCTACGCATGCGTACTAGAAAGAGAATACAAAAAGATGAGTAAGGACTTGTCACGCGTCCAAGGCCAGCGAAGATGTGCCCTGGGAACATGAGGGTGAAGAGTTCATATGAAGGAGTTTTATTCATAATATCGCAACATTTTGTATTAATAAAGTTTGGAGATGTATGGGAAAGGAAATGATTTAATAAAGTTTGAGGGGAGGAGTTTTGAAACAATGGTTTAATGAAATAAGTGAAATGTAAGCATGGTGTGATGATCATCCCCCCCTCGCCTGACCAATCAGAAGCTAGCGTTTTACAATATTGAAACATTAATGGGTGGTACTTGGATATGAAAAAGGTATAATTGAGGTAGTTTAGTTAGTTAGTCAGAGCGCGAAGCTGGGAGATGTTCGGAGCAGAGGCGACACAGAGTTTGGGATGCTGTCGGTGCTGGGGGGGGTGCTGAAGTTGTGAGACGCTGATGAAGAAAATCGAATGCAGAACCATCTATTTAACTTAATTGGGTTAGAAAGAAGATCGCGGAAGAACCACGAGGAGGAAGAGAGTGTCAGAGAAGGGTGCGACGCAGTCGTCCGTATTTAGAGAGGTGAAGTATCCTGTCCTGATTCCTGTCCTGAAGTCTTTGGACGCAGTCGTCGGTATTTAGAGAGGTGAAGTATCCTGTCCTGATTCCTGTCCTGAAGTCTTTGGGCGCAGTCGTCGGTATTTAGAGAGGTGAAGTATCCTGTCCTGATTCCTGTCCTGAAGTCTTTGTCTCCTGATCTATCCCGGGGACCCTTACCAGCCCTTTGGCCAGGGGGTTGGTCTTCACACCATACTTGGTAAATATAAATACATCGTATTGATAGATGTTCTTCTCTCTCTGTCCTCTTCTTTCTGAGCATTGTTATTGTGTGGATCTGAATTTCTATTGCTTATTTGAAATGTGATTGAATTGACACTCTTGCGAATGAGGATGTTTGTACTGAAACGTTTGAGATGGTTCACACGCAATTAATTTAGATAAAGATTTTAAAACTTCCGGAGTCTGTGATTATTTCATTTTAAAAGAGAAATGTTTAATAAGTTATGTTAATTATCACCATCAACTAGTTCCAACTAATGGTCCATTGACCAGAGGAAAGAACTAATTGATCAGTGAAAGGTTTAGTTAGGGAAAAGAAATAACTAGATCTTGAAGTATGAAAATCATAAACTAAAGATTCCAGCGGTCTACTTAGTGTTTTGTGGAAGTAGTTATATGGGCCCAGGTGAGTATATGGTAGTGGAGTATTTGCTGCTAGTACGCCGCTGGATCAATGGGACTGGACTGTACCAGGTGGAGCAGATCTCGCTGGTTGTAATGTGTGTTCGCATGACGAACTGGACAATATGTCTGTATAGCCAGACTACTTCTTTGTAAAGTGTACGCACTTCCCCTACTGGGAGTCTGTCTATCTCAGGATGTGGAGTGTATATCGCTAAGACCGGCCATGTCGCTCCTCCTATGCTGAGCGGACCAAGTCTCATGACTGAGGTTGTGTGTTTGAGGGCACCTTTAAACCAGTTTTTATGTTGTGGTAAGTTAACGGGACTTCAATGTCCTCGTATGGGATGCATTCTTCAGGTGGATCCACTTCAATATATTCGTGGAATAATAGTGTCTGTGGACCTGCAGGTGGGAATTTCACCCAGGAATAGAATACCTCTGATCCGAACACCTCGTGTGCCTCAATCACGAAGGTAACATGGCCACCTGTTGAAGGTAGTCCATGTTCTAACAATTTCAGAGTTACTGCCTGTCTGCAGTTTTCTGTAATGTTAAGAGCGTTAGCTAACTCCTCCTCCCCTGAACTATTTGAAGGCTCAGTCATTTTAAAAAGAGGAGTAGAAGATAGTAGAAAAAGGTTTTAAGTGATAGGGGTTTGCACGATGTAGGGAACTTTTAATCCTTACAAGCTTGTTTAAACCTTCAGCCAATACACAGGGTATACCTGCTCAGCCGAGGCGGATTATCCTTCCCACTTCAGACGTCTCTGAAGAAATGTGAGTAGGATTGTCTGAGAAAGCGCAACTGAACTACTCAGATTTTACTGTTAATATAAGAACCAAACCAACGTTGGCGGCGCCATGTCGTGTAGTTCCTAGGACCCACCCAGGACCTACACGTTTTGGATGACAAACTGAGGGCTTGGTGTGCAGACAGACTCTGGACACCCCCACAGGATGAGTCAGCCGTTAGACCAGCTAGCTATACGGGTCACTACCACCCCCCTGTATTCTACAGTGATGTAGGTAGTTTCTGGCAACCACTAAACATGACAACCCTCATTCCTCAGGTATCGTAGAAACAATACGGATCTTTTGCTCAGTCACTCGTGCTTGCTTTTCTCTGAATACACATAGAATGATGATTGGAACGGTTTCAATAATTATTTATTGGTCAAGCGTCAGTCTAGTATGAAACATGTTAGCTGTGACAATCAAATGACAGGAGCATACAAATGTAATCACGAGCACCAATATCGTAAATAGCAGATACATTTCTACCATAGTGCTAATAAGATGAATAAAAGCAGATTATATAAATCAATAGCACTGACGTACTCCTACGATGCGTAGCCTACCTAAATGTACCTAGCCTAGGTATGTGGGTGAAGCCTGTGTATATAAATGTCAATATAGATCCTAATGGAGCCAAGTATCCCCCGGGGAAGTACTAACCCCATACCTGATGGTTCTGAATGAAGGACCTCGTCTCTGTGTCGAGAATGGCACCCCGCAAGGGATGTCAGGTCTCTGCCTGTCGAAGGATCAGCCTGCAGAGTCTCGGTCCAGCCTGGAAGGAATTCTCCTCTCTTTTGTAAGGGGGAGTGAGAGTCTTTTATACTAAAGTGGTCACTCCAGGGTTTTTCCAGAATCGATATGTTTGTAAAACATTCACTAATCCTTTGCTAATCCTTTTCTAAACAAAAACACTCATGCACAGCTGGCTGTTGGCCATGGTTAAAAAAAAGTGGTGACCCTTATACAGAATAAATCTACGTGCCTGGGGACATGTTTATGTATGTCAGGTACAGGCTTTAAGATAGGATACCGAGAGCCTGGTTGTCAAAGAGACAGAAGTAAGCTACGAGGTAAAAGGTCACCTGTGTAAGACCGTTATGTCGTGTGGTTGGGACAAAGTGCATATAATCGGTATGTACATGATGGGACTAACCTAAAGGACATGACAGAACTGTAAATGTTAAAATGGCACTGCTGATTTGGATTATGTATGGGTTGTAATGTTTTTTGTAATCTACAAGAAACATTTATTTCTTACAATTTAATAACATACATCAGTTGGGTTTGTGCTATTTTTTTTATGTCATTTTAGGAAAATGTGAGAAACATTAGCTACATGGCATTTATTTATGGATAAACAATCATTTTATTTTTCACATTATAATGTGTGATGGAAGGAATAAACGATAAAGAAACTGAGAAAATAAATTTAACATCAATATTTACTTTATTAGTTTTGTTTTTATTCAACAATAACAAACAAACTAAAACAGGATGTAAACAAAAAAAAGTAACAACAATGTATAAAAGTCACTCATGGTGAATGGAAATATTATTGAAGAGCCAAAAAGGTATGAAATCTAATGTCCAAAATACAACTGGCATCAGAAAGGTAAATGTGTCCAAACAATAGTCCACAGAGTAAATGATAGTCACACACTGAAGGAAATTAGGTTCTGCGTCTCTTGGTGAAGGTATTGGGGATCTTGTTATCCTCTCATGGTGGTTCAGATGGATGTGTGCTCCTGTGGAAGGCTGGTGGATCCACAGTTGCAGGGATTGAGGTGGCTGAAGGTGCCTCTTGTGGCAGGGCCTCCCTTTTTGTAGACGAGGCAGATGCAGTTGGCCCAGATGTTGTTGAACCACAGAAAGGGGACAACGGTGCTGTAAAAGCCCTGCACATATGGGTTTAAATGTCATGCAATACCCCAGTCGAGGAGCCTAAATTGGAGTTCAGATTCTCCATCTGTACATTGTGCTTCCTCTGCACCAGCTCCATCTCCCGGAGCTCTGTAAGGACCTGGCCCATCATGCTTTGGGACTGATGGAGGGATCCCATTACTTGATCAATGGTGGCCTGGGTGACAGTGAACCGAGTGGCCTCACTTTGCTGGCCCACAGATTCCCTCATATGACCCCTACCCCCTCTACCCTGTGCCCTTGACCCAGTGTGCCCCATACCACTTGTTCCTAGCTAAACTGGAGGGGATGGTGGTGTAATAACAGGAGGCAGAACTGGGGGGCACAAGATTGGGGTGATGGTTTGGACACAGGAAGTGGAGGTATCCGTAGGCTGAGGGGTTGTAACAGCTGAGGTGGGAGGTCTAGGTGTGGGCCGAGTGAGACTCACTGGAGCTGTCTGCCCAGGCATGCCAGATGGACCAGCCTGCTCCTCGTCATCTGGACTTTCATGAGTGGAGTCCTCCCTGAAGTCTTATTCCTGGTCAGAAGTGGAAATAACCTCAGTGGCAGATTATTGTCCACGTACTCTGGGTGTTGGGCCTGTAATGAATGTAAAACATACAAAAAAAGGTTGTAAAAGTCTGAATTAGATGTTAAATGAGTTTGAAGCTAAGAAAGAAGAAGGATAAAAGTTAAAATTTAATTAATATCATGATTGTACCTTTCAGTGATATTATGATGCATGCACAAACAGTTTAAATTAAACACTAAACAACTTCAAAAAAGCAGGCAAAAAGATGTCCTGAAATGAAAGATATAGAAAGTATACATGAGATATACCAAAGATTCAACACAACACAGTAGAAAGGGGAAATGTGACAGAAAGCACTCCAATGCGTAGCAGGCACAAATGCTGACAAATACACAACTTAGAAGGATATTTAGCATTACTCCTTATATAGCAATGCAGAGTAAAAGTGTTTAAAAATACGACAACTTATATTCAGCATACACAATTACTTACCTTCACATTTGTAAGTCAGAAAACTTTGATTTGTGAAACAAGTACCATCAATTCAATGATATACCAAGGATAGGACAACATACAACACTAAACACAAACACATTTACAAACACAGCATGAAGTTGGGATTGATAAACTACATTACACTTGAACATATGTGAACATTTAACAAAAAAGAGAGAATGGGATAAATTACATTGCATTATTATTTTCACTTGACAAAAACAAGGCATCATGGTAGTTGTAGCCATTTTAATTAAGCATGCACAACACTTGCAAAATTGTAAGTTAAACATAACTAGTGAAGAAATGCAGTAAGGACAAAAAACTGACATTTAGAATAAAAAACACATATATGAGATATGTTATTAGTTGTGAAAGCGCCAATACATAATGTGAACTATACTGGAGATTGAAACCTGTAATCTTAATTACAACAAAATGCATTCAAACAAAGAAGACGAGAAATTATACTGCTATATCTAGGTCTATATCTTTAACAAAGGTGCAAAACAAAATAGCAACAGCTATGGTAAAAAGAAAAAGGACATTTAGGTTTAGTGACACATTCCAAAGTGTAACTTACCAGTCTACTCCACCAGGGATTCCTGTGAAGCCTTCAGGATGTAGGATCTGGAAGACCTTCTGCCCCCAGGGAAAGAATTGTAAGGAGGGGGCGGGAGAACCACCACCAGTCCTCTGGTCTTCCAGGTGACGTTTGGAGGCCAAGGAACACACTCTGCCCCGCAGGTCGCTCCTCCTCTTCCAAATTTCCTCCTGTGTGCACAGGGTGTTTGCTACAGCATTCACTCTGT
This sequence comes from Calotriton arnoldi, assembly GCA_963921515.1. Classification (NCBI taxonomy): domain Eukaryota; kingdom Metazoa; phylum Chordata; class Amphibia; order Caudata; family Salamandridae; genus Calotriton; species Calotriton arnoldi. The sequence goes on from CAWUFW010001370.1 coordinate 127,270, forward strand.
CAACTATTCTGGTCCACATTTGCTTTTTCTGAGATATGGTTGTATTTTGTCTAACGATTGTGGCTCTACTCCAATAATTTCATCCACCATGACTGACAATTCTCCCTCCAAAGAACTGATTATTTAGCAGTGCTGTATAAATTGAATGTGATTCGCAGTTCTTGATTAATAATTCACCTATGTCCAAGGTCCTATTGGCCCTGGGCAGCAGCAGAGCAGAGACTTTATTTCAGATGCGCTGGTTGAACAATTTTAATACTGTAAAACAAATTATTTATTCAAGGCTTCTGCTCTGCCAAAGCTGGTAGCAGAGGACGGTTTACGTAGTGAGAAAGCGAGCTGCAAAATTAAAAAATTGCCCAAAGATGGATAGATAAATGCCCTATGCCCATTTGCCCAAAGCCAGAGTTTGAAGATTGACGCAGTGCGGTTTTCTAAGACGTTTGCAAGTGTTGAACTGGAGGCGTGAGTATCAATAGGGTTATGCATCGCAATTTGTGTTGGCTATTGTGATATGTGATTTGCACAAGCATTAATGTGTTGAATAAATTATTGAAGGTTGGGATTTTCTGACGCTAATGTGCTTTAGTCGAAGAAGAAAAAGAGGTTATTGGACCAAGAAGTAGTTTAAGATCCCGATAAGATCGGGATAGATAGATAGATAGATAGATAGATAGATAGATAGATAGATAGATAGATAGATAGATAAAAAGCTGATTTTGGTATTCTTGTCAGCTTATGATTTGAAGTGCAGGTCATGAGATGTTGTCAACTGCACAATTGAGATAGGGACAGTAACAAAGGGCCTGATTTAGATCTTGGTGGAACTCCTGTTGTCCCCTCTGTGGCGATGAATGCAATACTTCATTGAGCTGCCCATTCTCTGCCCAACTGCAGATGGACTGGGGGCTGGTCCTGTTCAGATTAAACGTGACGATGAAACAAACACTGGAGAATTCTATTGAGGTGTACTTGTTGAGGGCTTTCCCTAGACCCAAACCCAGAAAGGTCAGTAACAGGTTTATCGACCTAGTCTTAACACTGGCGAAAAGACGCATTGCAATGGCCCAGAAATCCATTGCGGGCCCAATGTTGGAACTTGGGCTATGGATGCGACCATGTGGGCTCGCATGGAGGAGAGAGCCCTGCTGCAGGAGGAGTCCCGTACAGTGCACAGGAGACCAATAGCTGGCCTGTGGTAGGAGGTGGTGGATGGTTGGGAGCAGCTCCCGAATACCACAGAGCAGGCTAGGGGTACCCGAGATGTTGACAATCTTGCCGGCCAAGCCCCGACCAGAGGGACAGTGATAGATCACCGGAGAGGCCTCGGGAAGGGTAATGGATGGACTGACGGTTGCCAGGCCTTAGGGAGGGTGCCTTGGCTTGCTTGTCCACCACGAGTGGAGAGTTTCCGCATGACTTTGCTCTGGGTGGGCGCTGCTGGTACCCCGCTCCCTCTTCCCTATGACGGTCTTGGACCACATGTTCCCTTGTACCTATGCTAGTAGACCACACTACCCCGAGACAGCAGTTCATTAGTTCTGGTTCCAGTTTAGCTACTAGCAAATGGCAGATCCAGTATACCCCGACCAACATGCATGCACAGTGAGATTACAAACCGCACCCAGTAGAATTAGGCACGTATTGTGACAGTTAAGTCCAGTTCACTGGAGGGAGGAAATATGGGTCACCTTGCCACTCCTGACACACACTCCTCTTTAACACATGGTGGGTGGACCTGCATCGTCCAAGCCGATACTATTGACAAAGATCTGGGACACGATCTTTGTGGCATTGATATTAAAATGCTTTTGTAACCTATGTGAAAATAATTTATGCAACAATCCATACTGCAAGAACTGTGTTACTGTTTGACAAATGCCAATAAAAATAAGAGTTAAAAATTAAAAAAACATCCTGGTCCTGTTCCAGGAAAATCATATCATCCAGATATATCTCTACATCTGGAGACCCCATTCCCTGAGCATTTGCGAAAGAGGCTGTAAGAGCTTGATGAAGCACCAAGGGGTGCAAGACAGACCAAAACTAAAGGACTTGAATCTGAAAACCTGATCTCTCCAAACGAACAGGAGAAGGAGATCAAATTCAGGAACCATTATACATGCATCCCTCAAATATGGGTGGGCCATTTAATCCTTTGGAAGGAGATCCCTGAGACGTATTGTAATTTCCATTTTGAAATGACAGTATAACACAACCGATTGAGGTCTTGAACCCGAAACTGCAGGGGAAAACATGGCGGCTGGTTAGAACGCGGTCACGGAGGCTCCCGAGGACAGAGAGGATTATGCACGTTTAGAATGCCCCCTGAAATTTTTTGAAATATTTTATAAGTAAATACCTGGCGAGGAATACCTTGTGGGGGCTGTGGACGGGTTGCCATGGAGGATTTGGCTGCGGGATTGACGCTGTTTGGGGCGTTGTGAGGGTGCTTGGGGAGGCTCGCATCGTCTGTGGAGCCGCGGTCTCTCGCGTTTCATTCCGCCTCCAGCTGGCCTCCTGTATTCTTTGTTGCCTCCTTTGCCTCTTGGCAAATACAAAGGAAATTACGCTCCTAATAGGGAACGAGGTGCTGTTGAAAGACAAGTTGGAATCATTTGAAAATAACCAGAGAAGGTGTAATCTTCGCATCCTAAAAATCCCAGAAGGGACTGAGGGGGAAGATATAGGGACATTTGTGGCAAAAATGATTAAGTTGAGTATTCATATAGAATACACTGAAGAAGATTTGGTGAAGGATATACAAAGAGTCCACAGAGACCCATTCAGGCGGAACCCGAATAAAACCAAACCAAGAAAAATTCTGGTTAACTTCAACACGTATAAGATTAAAGAAGAAATTTTAACCCAGGCTCTAAAAAAGAAAACTTTAACAGCAGAAGGGATAAACTTCGAAATTAGATCCGATATTTCACAGATCACGGCCAATAAGCAGTGGGAGTTTGGAAATATGATTGAGCCCTTTAAGCGGCTGGGCGCAACAGCCCAGCTGAGATTCCCTGCAAGTTAGCGGGTAATGCACAATAATAAGATGCAAAATTTCCGCAGAATAGAGGAGGCCGAAGAGTTTCTGAAATCTCTGTCGGGTACTGGAATAGGCAAGGCAAAATTATGTCTCTTTTGGTATATTCTCTCCGTGACACATTGCTGAAATTCTCCTTTCCTTCCTTTTCTGATCTTTCCTTTCTATTAGTTCCAGGGGCAACAGCAGCATTGTTTAAAAAAGATGACTTAATGGGGGATATAAATTTAGAATCCTGATATCTAGCCTCTCAACCTCGGGAGGTTTCCATAGGCTTAGGCCATAAAGAAGAAGGAAGAGGTGGGTTATCCAAGGAGGGAGGGGGGGGGGGACACGGGTAGGTTCTACCACACGGGTGGGGGAGCAGTGGGAGAAAATTTTAAAAAAACATTGTCCTCATAGAACTTATGTGAACTCAGGTCTTGACTGGATAATGAATTTAAGGAACAACTATGATCCCTAGTCGGGGAGAGCAGTTAGAACTGCTATCATGGAATGTAAATGGGCTTAGGATGAGAAACAGAAGAGAGAAGGATTCTGCATTATTTAAAAGATGTCTCATCGCATGAAATGAATGAAATTTGTACTTGTAAAGCGCACCCATACCCCCAAAGGGGTGTCCAGGCGCTGTACGCATACCGCTGTGGAACCCTTCCTGGCTTTTCCCTGTGAAATGTCCACTCCTGGGCACCCCCAGGGTGAAGCCAGGCATCCCAGCGCTGTTGGGGCCGTTGTGGAGATTAAGCAAGCTATTGCCCAGAGTTGCAGAGTGGGACCCATGATTAGAATAGGCACCGAGGCGAGAATTATCAGGTCCGAGGAAATTGAGCCCAAGACCCGCCGAGGCGGGAATTGAACCCTGGTCCCGGGCCAGATCTCTGCATCAGGGTCTGCCGCTCTAACCATTGAGCCACACTTCTCGCAGATTATTATCCTTTAAGAAACCCATTTAACGAGTAAAGAAATGTGTGATATTTTCAAAGCTAGAAAGTGGCTACAGAAAGTGATATTTACTGACCATCATCTTACTATAAGAGGGGTAGCCATATTGGTAAAAACAAATCCCTTAATAACAATTGAGGAAAGTAGGGTGGATAAGGCCGGTAGGTGGGCGATAGCAAAAATAAAAAAATGTAATCAAGCCTATACTGTGGTCGGCTATTATGGTCCAAATTTGGATGATCCCACACCTTTCGGGAATTTACTTTTAGAACTCCTAGATTTCCCTGACCCAATTATAATGGGGGGGGATTTCATGTGGTGATGGAAGGTAATTTGGATCACTCCAATAAAAGCAGAGCGACTATACATAACAAAACCAGTTCTTTAATTATAAATTCAATAAAGAAACTTGGTTGGTATGATATATGGATAGAGAGGAATGGTACCCTTAAGAGTTTTACTTTTAATAACAAAAAATATGGGCACCAATCAAGAATAGACCTTTTCTTAATTAGAGTATAAAAGAGCAGGTTAGGGTGCTACCCATGTAGGATCACATATGTCGGATCATTCGGCCATAACTATAGTTTTGGTTCCGCCTAATATCGAAGTACGAAGAAGGTGGGCTATGGATCGTACCATACTATCTGATGAGGACATGATAGCAATACTAGGGATAGAATCCCGAGAGTTCTTTGAACATAATATAGATAGTGCACAGTTGGGTATAGTATGGGACACATATAAAGCCTTTTTGAGAGGGAAAATAACATTGTCAGTCCCATAAAAATAATAAAAGAAGAATGGAGATTTCCAATATCGAGAAAAAGATTCAGCAGCAGGAACAGCGGCTACAAAAGGCTGAAATAGAGCAGGGGCCGTATCAATCTTCGATGCAATCCCTTAAAATGGACCTTGAAGTGTTATTAGAAGCAAGATTACAGGAGAAATGGCGAGCAAGTAATTTGGCCCATTTTAATTATGGGGAAGGCTGTGGTAAATTACTTGCCTGGAAAGTCAAAAATAACCTGGCACGAAACTTTATAAAAGAATTAACATGAAGAGACGGGTTGCCTTACTGGGACAAAGGAAGGTATTGAAGAAGCAATTTTAAATCATTTTGAGAAAGTTTATTTGGAAGATTTAACCATGGTAGACAAGGAGGTGGAAGAATGGTTGGGTCAAGAACTCCCCCGGAAACTTTCAGATATACATAGGGAGGTAATAAACCGTCCAATTACGGAAGGTGAAATTCGAAACGCAATAAAATCTGGGAAGTCGAATAAGGCGGCAGGCCCAGATGGTCTCCCTATGGAAATATATAAAAAGTTAGAGGAATACATAGTTCCAGTTATGTGTAGGCTGTTTTTAGATATTTTCAATAAAGGTAGGGAGATCCCTCCCTCATGGAATGAAGCAGTTGTATCTTTGATACTTAAACCGGAAAAATCACCAATCTCCTGCGACTCCTATAGGCCTATCTCGTTGTTCAACTCCGATTACAAAATCTATACAAAAATATTAGCAGATAAGCTTAAGGGAGTAGTGGGTATGTTGCTCAACGAAGATCAGACAAGCTTTGTGAGGGGGAGGAAAATGAAAGATTTAACTTATAATTTAATCGGGGCCATAGATCTAGCATCCGCATTTAAAATTCCACTGGCAGTCATTACAGTCGATGCGACTAAAGCCTTCGACCGGGTAAATTGGGTCTACTTGCAAAAAATCTTAAGATTAGCTAATATAGGGGATAATTTCTGTCGATCAATAGAGTTATTGTATAATAACCCGACAGCAAAAATTTTAGTGAATGGAAACATCTCAAGATCCTTTAATATACACCGTGGAACCAGGCAGGGATGCCCGTTGTCGCCTCTCCTTCTTAATTTATATATTGAACCCCTTGCGGAGAAGATAAGGATTAGCGACAACATACTCCCTTTTAAATATCAGTCCTAGTAGAAAAAAGTAGGGTTATACACAGATCTAGTGATATACACCTCAGACCTTACTACAGCATTACCAGCAATGTAAAATCCGTATTTGTAAAGTGCGAACTACTCACCCTTACAGGTCTGAAGGCGCTGGGGGCCGTCGTGGAAATTAAGTGAGCTATTGCCCAGAGTCACAAGGTGCTGAGCTGCCGCCGGAACCGGGGATTGAACCACGAGCCCTGTGCTCTGAAGTCAGCTGCCCTGGCCGCTGCACCACACCTCTTCCACTATATATCTAGCATTGCGTTTTGGCCAGATTTCAGGATATGAGATCAATGAAGGCAAAACGGTCGTAATGGCATGGAACATAAACACACATCTAAATTGCGTTAAAGAGGAAATGAGGTACCTGGGTATCAAAATCGTTCAAAAAATAGAATTAATTCCCTAAACAAATTTTGAAAAGATTGGTAAAGAAGTGGGGAAACTTTTACTTAGCTGGTCCCATCTACCTTTGACAATCTATGGCAGAGTTAATCTCGTGAAAATGTCCATCCTTCCTAAGTTTACATTTTTGTTTCAAAATATCCCCATGGCTTTTAAGGAGGAACGGATTAAAAAAAATTCAGTCAAAAATCACCAGTTTCATATGGGCCTCCAAGGGCGTCAGAATTTCGTTGAAAAAGTTAAAACTGCAATATGATAAAGGGGGATTACGATTGCCGGATTTCTCTTAATATGCCTGGCTTTTTCTTCTGAAAGGAGGAAAGATGTTATTTAGTACTGTGGATAGTTCAGATATTGGTAAAAGGCTCAGAGTAATGCTTCAGGATGTGAAGGGGGGAGAGTTCGCCTTTATGCAGAAATATGGGGATCCACGCTTTTTCAAAAAAGTGCGTCTTAAGACTTTAGCTGGTTTTGCCGAGACATGGTACAAAGTTAGGAGAGCCTCAAAACTTAACTATTATAGTGGAATGTCTCCTATCTGGGATTCACTGGGATCCCCGGAGTGGACCAAAAATTGTCTGGCTCTCCCAATAAAAGAAGCAGGGATAATAACTTGGAGCAAATTGATGATTGATGGCGCCTCAATCTCTTGGGAGGATGGTCAGGAGATTGCCTATAATCAACTGTCCAGATTTAAATATATGCAACTGAAGAGTTGGAGTCTCACTGCCGATACCGGTACGGGACTATCAAATGACTTGGAAGCTGGCTTGATGGTCAAGGCAACCCGGAAGAAAGAAGTGGCGAACTGGTATTGGCTGCTAGCAGAACTTGAAGACGAGGACTTCAATCTACCATCAACATTGTGGGAGGAGAGCTTGCCGGGAAAGCAGTTGAAAGATTTATGGCAAGTATCTTGCGACATGCTATACTCCACAGTACATTCTACAAATTTAAGGCGGAATCACCTTTTTTGTCTCCACAGGGTTTATTGGACGCCTTATAAGTTATCCAAAATGGGAAAGGGCACTATACCAACGTGCCCAAAGTGTGGAAAGAAAAAAGGGGACGATATACATATGTTTTTGGAATGCCCTGAGATCCAAAGTTTTTGGTTGGACGTGAGTAGTATTATATATGATATACTTGGAGAAAGGCTCCAGGTATGCAAGTCTCTTGGTTTTTTTGGGATTCATATATCTCTCTCAAATAACGTTAAAAAAATGATCTTTTTCTAATTCTGCTTGCCCGGAGGAAATATGTAAGAACTGGATTAAAGCTATCCCCCCGAATAAAATAGAATGGTTGATGGCAATAAAATACATTAATCGATTGGATCGGGCTTCAAAAAACAAGAAAAATGATTTTTGGCTCCCATAGGAGAAATGGAAAAAAAGGAAAAATAAATTTGTTATATGTATATTGTCCAATGATTAGGCCTCTATACCATATTGCTTAAACACTCCTGTGGAGGTACCGTTCATGGAAAGGTATAATGAAGCCTCCTATGATAGGGGATGACGAGCGAGGTGTAGAGTGACCCATTCCGGATTAAAAGAACAAGAGAACTCCGGTGGGTGCTAAACAAAGGGAGATCCCCTGAGTGCAATATATTATCTTTTATTAATCTGGGCAAATGAGGACAAACAAAAATTAAAAAAAAAATTAAATTAAAAAAAAACAACTGATTGAGGTCTCCCATGTTTACAACAGGTCAAAACCTGAAGTTCTTTTTCTTGAGTAAAAAGATGTTCATAAAATACCCCTACGATTTCGGTGACATCTTCCTATGACACCTTTTTTTCCATTATAGCCCTGGTCATTCCCTACAAATGAGATTTCAGCCTAAACTTTATATAATCACCCACATGCACAGGAAGAGACCAGTCTGAGGAATTAGGGTGCTGAATTAGACCAGGATAAAACTCAAGATGCCTGTTGGCAACCAGAATTTCCATAGGGTCTTTAAGATTATTACCATTCCTCTCAGAAGAGATTCAACTACTGTCACTTGGGCAGAACAGAAAATAATATCATTGTAATAAACATCAGAATCATTGACACCATAAAAGAGCAAATTATCGTCAGGGCAAAAATGACGCATCAGAATATATATTATGTTTTAGTATCTTAAATTCAAGGCTAGAGGGTCACAATAAAGATCTTTGGTCGTCATCGCACCACAAATAGCATCGGCCAAATCCACACCAGCTGTTACCATATGCTTTGCTTATCTTTTTGCGGCCGAAGCTCTTTAGGCACTTTTTGACAGCACTAACAAAAAAGTTACTGGGACAGATTGTGCAAATATCTAGCATTCATCCAGATTCGGTCAGACTCTGTGAAGCAGCCCTAAATACTGAGTAACCTATGTCAGTAGCCGACTGTCTAAGTGAAGACAACACTGGTTTCTGAAGGGAGGACGACACAGAGGGGTGTAAGAATTCATAAAGCTTTCTCATGACAATTTCCTCCTCGTCTAATTCAGTATCCTGATTCTTGTCATTATCCAATTCCATAGTCATTGCAATAATAGATTTATCCAACAGGTTAATCACTTTCAAAACTAGGAATATTTTCCCAAATTACACCAATTAGAAAAATATTTAAACAATTGCGCAAGAGTGTTCAGCGTAACTGCCTGCATACAACACAAATTTAGCAAAAAAAAGAATTGCCTTGACTCACTAAACCATCAGTAAATTATACAGTGAGTAGCAGCAAAAGAGTAAAAAATACAAGAAGGAAAAATCTACAAGGCTGTTTAAACAAGAGCAACAAAATCCCAGGTACAATGTAGCAGGTTTACTGGGACGCTCTAAGATGCACATGCAAAACCCTAGAAAATGGATACAATATTATTATTATAAGTGTGTCTGCCTGGCGTCAACTACTACAACCCCCCACCCTTACCCATCCACCCACTCTCCCGACCCCCCCACCCCACCCCCAGGGGATAAGGGAAACAATGTAGCAATGCCACAGAAAATGTCACCGAAAAAAACAATTGAGTGGGTAAAGTAACAGTTTTACTGTTACTGTGGCACACCGCTTAGCCTATAGCAGCAAGACATGAGGCAGGAAGTCTGAAGGATCCTGGATTGTGTGGTTGTCTATCTTTTGTTTCTTTTTCCTGCCCAGGCAGGTTAATTTAGTTTTGCCTTGAAGTGATGGCTAATATTGAGTAAATGCGCAAAGAAAGCCTGCATAATATACCCTCTGGTTTTGAAATAAAATCCTGTTCAAGTTGATAAGCCCTCTTGATAAACCTAACACTTACATGAACAAATATTTTTTACAAAACTTTAAAACTGAATCCTGTCATCTTTCAAAAATCCCTTCTGAAAGTTTGGGTAAAGAAAGGTATGCTTATGTAAAACAATAATAGGTGCTTTAACAGTAAAATCTATGCATGGATTTTACATATTATTACAACCAATACATCTAATGCAATGTGTTCTGTAGTAGTCTGCAAGTGAAATTGTCTGTTTCTCCCTGCAGCTGACAAAATAAACATTAATGGTAACTTTATTACACTGTTATTCCCCAAACCTTTTTCACAGGCAAGAACCCCTAGAATTATTTTTTATATTCAGAGGAACTCCTACCTATGAAAACATTTACAGGGCATAAAACGTTGATAGTGAAGACTGCAATGCATGCTAAACACCACTTGTAAAATCACTCCTGAAAATAATTTACTGCAAATATCGCTATCGGTGGAAGAACATTGGGGCATATGTACAAGGAAATGGCGCTCCCCTGTAGCAATTTCCAAAACAAAGGGATGCACCCTATTTACAAGAATACAGCGCACCCCTGTGGTTTCTCTAGCGCTGGTGCTAAAAATAGCTGCCTAGCACCAACACAGACACTCTTCCCCCATAGTGCAAGTGTGCCTGCATTGCAGGGATGATTGTCTATATGCAGGAAGATATCCCTTCCTGCACATAAACAATCAATAATGGTGATTTGCTCTTTCTATGTGTGCTGTAGAATGCAGCACATATAGAAAAAGCAAAAACGAGGAGAAATAAAAGTATTTCTCCTCATTGCGCCAATCTAACGCCTGCTTTTGCATGGCATTAGTTTTTGGCGCTGACTCAGATTTATTGATTCTTGGAAATTTGGGGCAGCATCAAAAAGCAATGGGTGTGGCAGTGGAATGCCCACAGCAACACCCATTGCACGGCCCTTTCATGCAGATTCCGGCGTGAAAGAGTACCATATTTACAAAGTAGTGTTAAGACACAAAAAGTGGCATAACGCTACTTTGTAAAATATGGAGCAGGGCATTACGCCACTGGAACGTCAATAAAAGTGATGCTCCTGTGGCGCAATGCCCTTGTACATATGCCCCATTGTCTACTCAAGACTGACTCAGTTTCCTTACCCAAAAGAAAAGGAACCTTGTCAAACAATCTGACAGCAGAGAAATCGAAAAAAAGAGTAGAAACACTAAGAACTCTGTAGGTGAAATGGATTATCAGAGCCTGAGCTCCAAACATCGACATTGTTTGCAGGAAGTGTTTTTCCTTTGCTGACCTTTTTCTCTTACCAATACAGAGTTTATCTTTCCATCACCACTGGTGAGGTCGCTCCATAAGAATACGACTAAATGTAACCTTGAAAGCAAACTGATCAAAGAAAACGTCAAAGAGGCATTTTATGTCGCACAGAAATTACTTCTGAATTCCCATCTACAGGACAAAAAATCCTGCAACATTCCAATGGATGTTTGGAAGTCTTTTACATTTTCTTTCATAGTTTATTTTTTATTAGTATACAAGTTACTATTATATGATTTCTCTGATGATGGTCTGTGTAACCCTAGGGTTCTGCACATCCCTTGTCAAGAAACACTGGAATAACAAAAGCAATTTACGTTCCCTCCTTCTCAAACACTTACCTGTCTCCTTTCATGGTGATACTCACTAAAGTTCCAGTTTAGAACAATGCTTACCATTCCAACTAGCATGCAAGCACTGCTAATAACGATTAAAAAACGTATTTTGTATACATCTCTACCATCCTTTGAGACAGGCCCATGGATCAAACAATTGCACAAGAATCTGCGCAGACAAAAATAACATTATGCCTTCTAATAAATAAGTGAGCATAAAGTAATTATAAAGCATTTACCAATGAGTGAACAGTGTTTAATATCTTTTTAGGGTTACTTTGATACTGCACATGTTTCCAATTAGCTCCCCTGGGTGAACCTTGTATTTGCTATGTAATAAAAAAACATTTGATCTACCTCAAAAGTGACAGCATCAAGTTATTTCCCCTTTTATTAAAGATCTTTTCATTAACATTTTCATATTCGAAAGTGATGCAAACAAAATACATTGTTTCACATTTACACAATCTCGTATAAATCAGTCAGTTAAATTTCTTCTCAGTAAATGTGAGTTCAGAGCCTCAAGACCGAAATAAAGTAATACATTCAACTTGCAAGTCTATGGCAACATGTGAATTCGATTTTTAAGGTTAGTCCATAATAACACAATGTCTCTGTATTTAAACACTTAGGGGGTCATTATGATGGCGGGCGGATCGCCACCGCCCGGCCGGCGGTGTCGATCCGCCCGCCATCACAACACAATTCACCCCCGCCATATTACTATGGCTGGGGTACCGCGGCGGACGGAAAGTCCGTCCGCCGCTTTTCCGCCGGTCGGCAATCGTCACGATTGCCGGCCGGGCGGAACTCGGGCACAATACGCCATCCATATTATGATGCCTGGCGGTTCCGGCCCTTTCATGGCGGTGATGCCGCCATGAAAGGGCTGGCGGGAATTGCTGTGGGGGCCTGTTGTGGGCCCCCAGGGGGTGGGGGGCTGCACTTGGGGGGTACCTATGGTTCCCCCCTACATTGCCATGCTCAAGGTGGCAGGCACCGCGCGGTGCCTGTCACAACATGCCTCTTTGGCATTGCGGCGGGTGCTGCTTACAGCAGCACCCGCCGCAATGTTGGAGATGCGGGATGCGACCGAGAGGGTGGCGGTCACATCCTAATTGGTGGTGCTGGACCGCCGCACCGCTGGCAGCCGGTCCCAGCATCACTAGGGTGGCGGGCCATTCTAATAGGCCCCTAAGAGGCTTATTTACAAGAAACTGACGCATCGGCATAGATGTGTCAGTTTCTCTGCGCCTGCGCGCGAAACCCTTGCGCCACGATGGACGCACCGTATTTCTGTCATCGGAAAGTGGGTGCTTCAGGAATATAGGGCTTTCCAACTTCCTCACAAAATTTTAAAGGCTCTTTTATACAAAGGGTACTTGCAAATTATCTGTCTGATGTGACGGCTGACATTTTGAATATGCTATCATTGCCTCTCAAGAGGTAAACTTCTGAGCCTTATTACATTGGTAGTGTGCAAAGATTTTGTATTTACTTTGGAGTCAGTAATGTAATTAAACCTTACTCAGCCCCACCTGGAAAGTTTATGTCTGACGTGATCAATAAGTCAGGGTATGTAGGCACTACATAAAACAACTGTCCGCTCTCATTGAGGTGATCTAAAGTCTCACATGGGAATACATTCACTGCTGCGGCCTGCGCTGCCCTCCACACTTTCTATTCCCCTTCATGACTACAGTTGGCACTTTTTATGGCTACTTACTAATTTATTTGCTTTAACGTCATGTCACGGTGTGATGTACCATTTGGATGACAATTTACTATTTGTTTTCACTTCAACTGACTTAGCTTATTCTGTTCTTCTTGTGCTCAATGGACTACAGATGTTTGTCCTGGTCATCTTTACTTTTATTCAGCTTTGCCTCATAACAGCTAATCTTGGTACTTGGGACACAAACTCAGCTTGTATAATTGCTGATGAGGGCAATTTAAAATTCTAAGGCAAAATGTCTTCATGGATGCTTGATCCTTCATGGGTAAGCCTCACAGACTGAAATGTGTAACTAAGCCATCCTTCTCCACTGCCAAACCAGTTATCAGGTAGTCTCATCATTAAAAGGCTCTTGGTCCAGAATATCTTCAGCTTGTGGAAGAGGTGTGGCGCAGCAGCCAGGGTGCCCGACTCCAGACCACGGGGTTCACGGTTTGATCCCCGGTGCCGGCGGCAGGTTAGCCCAGCACCATGTGACTCTGGGCAATAGCTCGCTTAATCTTCCCGACGGCCCCCAGCGCCGGGACACCTCTCCGGAGGTAGCTGTGCGCTTTACAAATGCTGGTATTTCATTTCATCATGGAGAGGGAATGTGCTCAAAAAGGATCCTCATCTACTTTGGCGACAGGAGCCATTTCCAGGAAACCATCTGGATCAAAAAACCTAAAAAAGATGCAAAATCTCCCTCTAAATGACCCTCTCCTTTCACTTTAAAGGACCTGAACTGCACATTTCACGGGTCAATGATGTGGAAGATTCCCTTTCAAATGTTTCTCACCTTCTAAAAGTAAGTTTGCAACTTAAGAAAACAGAGAATTTGGAAAATAGGAATAGTAGTAACAATCTTATACTCTATGGCATACCGGAAAATTCAGAAGGCTCTAATATGATTGCCTTCCTACAAAAAGCAATTACCTTGATAATTCATCTGTGAGATCATTGTCCTCTTAGTATTCAAAGGGCTCATCATTTAGGCCCCAAACACATTCCTCAAACTCCAAGCCTAGAGGGATCATCATTCTTTTTCTACAGTTTACAGACTTGGCACCCTACAATGTTCTGTAAGAGGCTACTTCACGCACGACATCACCAAAGTTATTTCTGCCAAAAGGAAGAGATTCCTTGAGAGGCATCCTCAGTTTAAGTCCCTAATCATACGATACGGTTTGGTCCGTCCGTGTTTTTTCAAAATCACATACAAAGACAAACAATATATTTAAAAGAACTGGAAGGTTTGCAAGATTTTCTTCAACATGGTCATGAGGATATGGAGACTGCTACGAATGCTATAACCCGACTTTATTATATCTTTTTTCGTATTTCATGCTTACTAATTAACCAATTGCTAATTTTTTTTCAGGTTGTGCTACATGAGTTAACAGTTTTTATTTTTCCCATTCTGTTTCAGTTTGGATCACAAGAGATGCTTCTATACCTATATGTGTTTTCCCTGTGTAGGTTTTGTCCATTGCCATCAATTCTTTATGTCATGAATGATATGTCTGTTTTCTATTTTTCATTGGCATATATTTGTTGAAATTGTTCAATTGAGCTTAAATGCTTCTTCTCCTCCTTCACATGCCAATGTCTCTCTTCATTTTCGTTTATTATAGATGTATTAATGCCCGTGTCCATTCGGAGCCAGGTTAGACTGATCTTCATTAGGTGTTCTGCACCCCTCATATCCTTTGGGAGGTTCTGTTCTGTCATTTTTATTTCCCTTGTAATGAAGGCTCTTTTCCTTCATTGCCTTTTCTACCTTATTGTTGGTCCCGGGCTCACTGTGCCACTGCATTCAAGCTATCCTGGCTGATGAGGGGTGAAACCCCGAAACCGGTCCTAGGATGCTTGTTTCCGGTCCAGGGAGGACCTTGCTTGGCAGTTCGGACTGGACTGTTCCCATAAGGCACAGGGCCAAGACTGATTTGCATATGGCCAGGTCTAAACTGGGGTGGCATGGTGAGCAAAAGAATGCTGGATTGAACCCAGATCTCTTGACGGGGGGTGAATGTTTTGATTTGTTCTGCATTCCGTCCATCAATTGTGTGTCTTTTGCAACGAACCTGAAGTACAGCCCCTCTCTACTTCAAATGTAAAACCAGCTTCCAAAACAAATAGATTATCGATGGTCCAGCACTCAAAGATAGTAGTTATGCCAAGTAAAGTGCATGTAAAAAACCCAGAGTGGTATACTGTAGGGGTAAACCCTTGAAAAACATTCTATGCCCCAGTTACGTTAAAAACGTATGCAACACAAATAAGACCTGGATACCAGAAAGACCGAAAGGTTTCCATGTATGTGGGACATGCTGTGTGTGCACCATAGGACTTAATAAATCAACGGTATTTAAATATAATAAGTCAAGGGAATATATCATCAACTCCTTCATAAATTGCAACACTGCTTTTGTTGTGTATGTAATCGGTTGTTCCTGCAAAAAAAATATATGTTGGAAGCAGCATACGAAGTCTCAAACTCTGAATACAGGAACGTGTAAAGGCCATTATAAACAATGATGCTAAATACCCAGTGGCTGCACACATACACAGGGCTCATCCGAGTGATATGAAAATCTGGTTCCATGCGATAGAGCATGTTACAGCTCATGAGAGGGGAGGGGATAGAGAGGCAGCTTTACGACAGGCAGAGGCTAAATGGATCTGCCGCCTCCGTGCAGTGACATTTGGATTGAATGTTAACAATGAGTCATCATTTTTTATAATATTGATTCACTCGGACCATGAGATCTGCCCCCCCTGTCTCTATGTGTTATATTTGGGCATTTGATATATAATGCACTCGGTTAGCAAAGGTTGGATTTGTCAAGAATACTCATTTTCTGTGACACACCCATCAATAACTAAATAAACAGCTCTCCTATTGTAGAAAATGCATGTGTCATTTTATACACTATTTATGTGTGTATTGTTCAATCTAGCAATAACCATGGGGGATGGAATATCCCTAGCTTTCAGTAGTGATTACTTTTTCTAAGTAATATGATCAGTCCTTATTTACCAATCATTTGACATCCTTGTATATGTTATAACCAATGTATAGTGTATGGGTACTGGAATGTATTTAAATGAAGTATTCAGAATCCGTGATTTTCATGGGCTTGCAATTGACTTGTGCACATAGTTATGGGATTTTAAATTACATTGCAAGACATTTTTCATTATCCAACAATTGAATTGTGATCATAACCCTTCAAAGATAGCGTTCATGTTATGCTTAGCTCCTATACGTTTGACTGTTTTAATATAAATGCTTAGCTTACACATTTGTCTCAACACATGTTCAACTTGGACCATGTTGTGACTTTCACCAATATTCAATTATTGAGTTAAATTTTAAAATAATTGTTAGCGTTCTTTATATTTTAGTTTCAAGATATGTGCCTAACTATTTTAGATGGTGCTGAAACGATATTTGACGCATGACGAGCAACTTTTCCATTTAGTCTTTTACATAGCTCAAGACGCAGCATATCATTAGCCTACCGAACACCTGTTAACAAGTTTGTTTATGTATCTCGAATAAGGGGATGTATTTATAGGCTAATTGCTGATATTATGTACTGTGCCATTGAAAGAGGACACTAATTATACAACTGCTATGCGCCATTTAGTGACATCATTTATCTCGACACGTTCTCAGGTGTTTCACATTAAGGGACACTATATAACAGCTCCTGCTATGGCGTTCTGTTTGACTATTGGAAGCAGATGCCACGTATGCATGGACCCCTGGGGACAAACTTATTCCGTAAATTTATTCTAATCTACAATTTCAATTCATTCTTTAGTTTAGCTAATATACGGCTCTTCAATTTCATTAGAAATCCACGAACTCCGGTGATACTTGAGATCACCCTTCTCTTTATTTGTGGACTCAGGAGCATTACATCTTAATATATGATTTAAATCTAACTTGTTATAGATGTCACTTGCATTACTGTGCGTATAGCATAGACATAGCACGTGACCCTATTTAGTTCTGCTCAGACTAGTTAGCCAAGTGTAGCACTTTTTAAATGTTTAAGACGTGGTCATCGATGTACTGTCTTGTTATTCATTTTGTCAGTGATACCCCTCACAATTATGGCACCAATAGCGAATTTCGAACTCACAACTCCACCTAACGTTTTAAATATTCGCAAGAAATATATTTTTAGACATAGCACAGGACCCTACTTATTATGGGGCAGACTGGTTAATCGATTGTAGTGCTCTTGAAAGACTTGGTCATCGATTAACTGGCTTGTTACTCGTTCTGTTAGCGATAACCATGATGATTATAACACCGATAGCGATTTTCGTATTCGCTACTCCTAACATTTTCAATATTCCCAAGAAACAGACTTTTTTGAGAAAGGAAAATAGTTGTGTTTAGAAATCATTTGTGTGTCACTAATTAACCATGTACATGAACTTGACACCCTGGCATGCATCATGCCGGTTCTGAGGATCATTTGCAGGCCACTGATTAGCGTTGTACATAGATTCTACACAATTAAAGGCACCATATATAATAAGCTTGGGCCAATATCGCTGACGCTACATTTGGTTGCCATCTAATATATGCTTTTAGGTGATAACTAGGCAAATACATTTTCTGTTGCTCTAGGATGATGTGCTCCGATAGTATCACATTACTATTTCCATATGCTATGTGAGATTAAACAGTGCGGCCCAATAGTGCATATTCGAAATTTGATAATTTGAACTAGTCAATGCTGCTGCTATCTTCTCTCTTGTGTTTCACAAATGAATTTATTGTTGGCAGAGGCAGTTCCATAATACCTATTTGGTTCTTACAGAATGAAATGACAAAGCTTGGAACGCTATAATGCCAGCACACACTAAGGAACTGGCGATGTACGTTCATAAGCCAAAGGTATGCTTAACTCAACGCTTTTCAATCATGACTTCTGACACTAAACAACATACCATGTTTTCATTAATTATAGTCTGCAATAATCAAAGAAAGATAACTCTTATGGAGTTTAAATTTAATATCATGACAGTTAAGGGTCATATAAAGATTTGTCCAGAACCTCCTGTACAAGTATAAGAACTAAGAGATCAAATGTCATTTGCAATTCTTATCGTTGGAATTACAAGAAAACATTGTGGATGTATAATCAAATCATCAAAAAAGATGCCATAATGGATTACGTTTCAAATGAGCAATAACGAATGTGAGTTTATTCTGTGGTCTATTTGAGCCTGCTTTAATATTTATCGGAGATGCCTGAATTGCCTTAATTTTAAATGTGAATTGTTTTATTGTATGTATATATTGTAGATACTTGCTCATGTCTGGTATATATATTTCTTGTAGCCCTGAAGAAGTCCTTGTTGGACGAAACGCGTTGGCTACTGTGTCTATCATTCATTTTCGTGCTTTTTAAAAGAAGAATATATATAAAGAACGACAGAATAGAGAAACTCTCTCCATGTGCATCAATTATATGTTGGGTGCCAATAAACCATGAATGTTGTTGTTGTGAATGGAATGAAAATTCATGTTGACCTTTAAATGCACTTTACTTGGCATAACTACTAACTTTGAGTGCTGAACCATCAATAATCTATCTTGTAATCCTGTTAAGATGAAATGTTTTGGGATTTTTGATACCAACAATCTCAGAGATATGCTAAAATTCAATAGGGATAGTATAATCTCTAGAATCATACATTTTGCCCAAGGTTGGTCACCTCTACTCATATCTTGATAGGATCGTTTGAACACCATTAAGAAGATATTCTGTCCCATTGTGAATTTTTATCTTCAGATGCTACCAATTAAGATTCCTATGAGATACTTTAACTCTTTAGATAAAATCTTATCAGATTCCCATAGCATGCGAAAACACCTTAAATTGATAAAACTCCCTAAATCGGTTGGCAGTGTAAGCTTCCCTGAGTTGTCCTGTAAATTTTAACCAAATCGGTTTCTTTTGGAGAAATTTTACTTTTCAAGAAAGTAATTACTTGATTAAATTTTTTCATCACTTCTTCTGAAGGTGCTCCTGTCTTTACATCTCTAGGATATTCTTCTTTTGGCCAGACAACAGTAATTTTACACTCAGTCCATAAGTCAGCTGAAACTACAATCTCGAATAGACCAGCTAGATCTTTTAACAAAACTTTTACAAACCTCTCTACCTGTTTGTACCACTCAACAGGTTTCACTCTCAACCTAGGAAAATCATTTGTACAGGATAATATATCCTGTCTTGACCAGGGAACGTGAACATATCCACCACCTGGAACTTCTCTCATTGGGCATACCATTTCAGCCTGTCCTGTTTCTCTTAATGGGAATAAAAACGCATTCTTATTTGCAAGCATTTCTTCCTTCTTTTTCGCCCATCTACCTTTCCATCGTTCTAAATCTCCCCATTTCTTCAAGGTATTCATCAATTCTTTTATTTGCAATCGTTTACCAGACGTATTCAAACTTTCCAAATCCTTATCAGTAAAATCCAGTCTGTACGTTTTTGCAAAACTTTAGACTTTTCTATGTCTACTTCATATTCTTGTGCAGCTTCTGCTAACCTCATTTAAATTCCTTGCTTTCCATGTAATATTCTTACACAAAAATAACAACTCTTCATCTCGGTACTTACTCAATCTTTCTGGACTTATTGTACCAATAATCATTTCTTCCAGATTTACTCTCAATCTAGCTACATCTATATTCGATTGTGACTTATTCTTTTCCATTCCTCTTATCCAGTCATCTAACTCCTCTGGCGAAGGACCCACCAAACTCCCTGATACTAGAGTTGTTCCACTATCATTCTGCACTATTTTTCTAGGATCCATCTGTACACTTCTCTTTGGTGCTCATTGATTTCGAACAGAGCGAGAGGAGACATCTAGACGCCGCGCAACAAGAAACAGAGAAGGCCTAATTGATAAAGGGCCATATACATGTGTGTGTACCACGAGTATCCAGAAGGAAAGGCACACTGTGAATGAGAAGCCAAGAGTGTGGAGGGCCAATTGGATATAAATACTAGCAAAAAAACAAAGATTTTAAATAGGCCGAAAAGAAATTAGAACGTTATACAACTATCAAAGACCTAAAAGGAATGATAACTGTGAAAACAAGTCAATAAAGAACTCAAATTGTTAGAGTTCTATTGGAAATAAAAGGAGCAAGATCATTGGAACTGCCCTTTTGGAAATACCGCGCTGTCACACCTGAATAATTGACAGGTGTTCATTTGGAAATCTCAAATTAAATTGAATTGTAAAAGAGAGCAAAATTATAGTCTTGAAAAAGATGGTTTAAGACCAATGTATACCATCGAAACGCGTTGACGCACTTTCTTCTGCACAATCTGTGAATGCTGACTGACTTAGCCGACAACTAACAAAAATTGTAACGTAGGGCGCGAGTTAGCTTTCTTGTTTCTCGTTCTATAGGTGTGCAAATTTTAATGACAAAAAATACTGTCTGATTATGTCTCTTGCTGCTTTGAAGATCTGATTAGATTTGTTGAGAGAATTGTTGTAGGAGTGTACTGTTAGAGCACCAAGATAATTGGTGGTTTTAATATATGAATAGTTTTTAATATATGTATTATTGGTATACACAACTCTAGGTTGGTAGAAGTCATTTTTAATAAATTGTTATAATTTCTACTTTCAGTGTACTATAGATTTATTGTTGGTGGGCCTAAATTTTCAGATGTACATTTGGATGAGAGCCGAATAAGTGTAATAGTTTGAGTGAATAGTACATGGGGTTAATCGTATGAACTAAAGGATACACTCTTCTTGTGCCTGTTTGAGTACCCCTATCCTTTGGTTTTCCCAAAGGGGTTCCTCTCATTTAATTTGCACTTCTCTTTGGTGTTACAGTTACATTTTCATTCACTGGAAGATCAATCAATGAAGTACTCATCTCAACTTGTTCTGATCCACCAACATTCCTGGCATTATTCATTGGGAATTGTCAATGCATGTACTCTAGATATATTCTGATTCTCACCATACAATGGAACTATAGGACCAATCGTTACTGGTACCGAT
Organism: Calotriton arnoldi; assembly: GCA_963921515.1. Lineage (NCBI taxonomy): Eukaryota > Metazoa > Chordata > Amphibia > Caudata > Salamandridae > Calotriton > Calotriton arnoldi. The sequence goes on from CAWUFW010001370.1 coordinate 148,326, forward strand.
AATGCTTCTGCATTCAGACTCATCTGACTAATTCTCCGAGTTAACTCCTCTCTCGCCTTATTCAACATGCCAATCTCATTTTCCTGCAACACTCGAGTGTGTGAAGCTACCGGAACTTGTGTAACCTGTGAAACTTGTGGAATTTGTGGAGCCGGAGGAACTTGTATTTCAATTAGTGGTGCATTTGAAACGGTTTCCCCTGAACTTTCCTGATATGGTGGAGGTCTCTTTAATAATATTTCATCTAACAACTCATCATCAATCTCATCTGAATCATTATCTATTTCTGAAGTCTCTAAATTATTATTTTTCTCTTTACCTTTGCCACCAGTCTGATCCTCAGCATCTATTACTGGATATAATCCATCTGCACTTGCATCTCTCCTCCATCTTTTTTTTTATCATCCCATCTAGCCTCAGAATATCTCGTTATTATATTCCTGTATTTAATTCCATTCCGGTCTCTCTCCCTTTTATAAGCCTCATGTTCCCATTCCTCAAGCGCTTCATACTGCGTAGGTCTAGGACTTGACTTTAATTAATTCATTCGTCCTCTCAAGCTCTCCAAAATCCTTACATTAAATGTACCATGCTCTGGAAAAGCTAAAACTCCATCATCTTCCGTATAACTCATCCAGTTCTCTAACCATGTACACGTTACACATTACGATACCCACGTTCTAACATCATAAAAGAAGCAGGCGTTCTTGGAGGAGGTATAGAAAGTCCCTCTCTAGTAACTATCGGCTTGTCTTTTTTAAATAAATCTTTTATTCTTTTTACCATCTTCATTTTTAAACACGGTTTCTCGCTAAATAAACCCAAAACAAACAAGAGAAAACTTCCGTAAACCCTCTCACTCTATTGGCTAAATCCCAACCAATACTAGCGCGACTCACAGCAACCAACCAATCACGGCTCACAACGTATCCGCTATCTCAACCAATGCTAGCGCAACTCACAGCAACCAACCAATCACGGCTCACTACACGCCCGCTGCCTGACCAATGCCAGCGCTGCTTTTTGGGACGTCAGTATTACTCCTGCTACTGACTCTCCCTTTACAAAATAATACGGCAATGTATTTTCTACGTTTTCTCAATTTTTTCTTGTTAGAAACACAAAACAATGCTACTTTGTCTGCTCCACTAATAAAAGAGATATTTCGATTCACTCGAAGAGTTTTCTTTTACTTCTAGTAAAATAACGACCAGCGCTACTCTACTCTCACTCGAGTTAAAGGAGGTCTTGGTACTCCTCTGGGGATACTAGCCAAAGTTTCGGAAGAGGACTTTCCTTTCAGAAAGAGGTCTTGGTACTCTGGGGATATAAGGCCAGAGTTTCGGAAGCGGACCTTTCACTACTTCATGCAATCTTCTTTCAATCGAATATGTCCCTAAAATAACAGTCAGCCTTTCGCTGTTTGATATTACAACAACAGACAAAGTACTTCTGCAGTGTGATACCTTTCCCACACTATTCTTCTGCCACTTAGGCTAAAATATCATTATCCTAGGATCTTAGGTAACTCCTTACCCATACTTCCAAACATAAAACAAAGACATTTTTCATGTTAATAATCAATAAATCAATCAATAATTATTGCCATGCTAATCAATAATTAACCATCCTCTGCTACCAAAACTGATCCAGCGATCAGGGAATCGATAATTTTCATAAACACAGGCCCATTTACACTACCCAACTTAGTCCCTTCACGCTGGGGTTCAGTGTGATGCAAGTTTATTCCTAACTCACTAAATACACTTTAGAACCTGCATTTCTCCTTACAAATAAAATGTGGCGATGAACCTAAAGTTGAAGAGTTGATGACAATAATAAGTGCTAAATCTATGCTACTAAATAATAACAGACTCAATATGTAGTGTATGTTGTTTATCGTAAAAATAATGCAAGAATAAATGCTCTTCAAGTACAGTTACACGAAAATGCAAATCATGGATTATCACAGAGAAAACATTGAGAATGTAGGATTTCAAACTCATGTCAAATAAACAATGCATTGAAGGAGTGGATAGGTGAAGAGAAAAGTTTCAGAGACAAAATACATTTGCAAATGAACATGCAAAGTTTAGGAGATTATCGAATACTAACCCAAGTAAGAATCAGGGAAAACTACCCCACTGGCCAGTCGGGGCAGGAAGGCCACTCAAGTAGAGTCGAGTGACAAAGATTAGGTCAGGAGTCAGGAAACAGATAGGCCTCTATCTGGAAACAGCAAACCGACAACAGCAACATATCTCCCGCTAGCTAAACACCAGCCAACCCTGAACCACACCCCCCGGGGACTTTCAATTATACCCTAAAACCTAAATGTCCAACCCACATATGTTTCAATCTAAGTACAATATTCATCTCCCATTGGCTAAGATCGGGGGTGTTCTGTCAAACCACTCTCGTCATGTCCATTTTATTAGACGCCTCTTTGTTTAAACATTAAGTATTACACCAGAATCATCCCAGGAAACAACTTTGAACACAATCATAGTAAACATTTCCTGCAGTTCCTGGAATGTTGCAAATCTCTACGCCTCTATTATTTGCCTCTGCCATCTCGTGAAGGAAACTGTACGCTTCCACTTGTTCATCAGTATTCTCTTTCCGCAACCTTGGCAGACAGTCAGCACATCGTGAAGGACATTTCCATGCTTTTGCGTTTCTCTCCTCATTCAAAACCCATTTTATTTTCATTTATTTTCTTTCAGCAAGAATTAACCCAAAACTGGCATGCAGAAGTGTAGGCCCATGCTTGCCTTTTCTACAAAAACCAATACAGACATTTATTATTTTCATGAAATGTGATTTCATTTTTCACACCATCCCAGCATTTGCACTAACCCATGCACAACCCATGTTATTCCTAGCAAAATATTATTAACGTGCACAAAAGCAGCATTAGTTTTTTATCAAAGCAGTTTTGCGGCCTAGTCCCATGCATTAATACACGCATTAGTTTTACACATGCGCAAAAGCATTTCCCCTTATTTTAGCGTTTAATAATATTTTTCACAGCACACTGTTAATAAATGTTACTGAGGGTTCAATCCGTACAGGTTTTATTTTCTCAAAACCCTGCTCCATCAATCCTTTTGTTCAGATTGAGCTTCAGACGCTTAGAAGACATCTAGTTTTAGTAAGAAAAGTCTTGAATGAATGAGATCCTCAGACAAATCTGTGTATCATCCGCATATTGATGGCTGTTCACATCTGCTCCTTCCATCAAAACTCCGAGTGGATAGGTGTGAAGGTTGAACTGTAACAGGGCAAGTACCGAGTACCGGGGGGTCATTAAAAGTGACAGGTGCTGGTTTCGACAAGAAGTCACGTAACCTGATCAACCATTTGCAGTTGTTTAAAACAGACAAAAACCAGATAATTACCATAATTCATATTCCCATTCATTAGTCCAGGACCTCAAGTAGCCTATGGCGATCAACCATGTTCAAAGCTACAAATAAGGCCAAGAGGAAGAAAAGACAGGAAGCAGCCGTATCAGACATATGATAAATGTCAAGGGTCTGATCTGTTGCGGATTTGGTAGTGCACCGGTTGTGGAAGCCAGAAGGATTATAAAGCTACAAGAACGTTTGTTTTATTCTGAATGGTAAGTTAAATGGCTACACATTTTTCTACGTCATTTCCATAAAAAGGCAAGTCTGTGACAGGACAGCAATTGGCCATTATGTTTGGCTCATTCGGAAGCTTCTTCAGTAGAGGGGTAATGGGCCAGCTTAGAGGGATTTGGGAAACTCACTTTAAGAAAAGCATATAATAAATTATACCATGGAATCTAAAACAATTTGAAGTAACTTTTGATGAATAGAGGAAAAATGGTGTCCCCAAAGTAGATTAGCTAGAATGTGTGGAAGATAATCCTGTGTAATACCGGCAAAATTGGGCGTGGATTGTCTCTCTTGAGATTGATGGGAGTGTGAGGGGTGGATACTGTGAATTCAAGATGGAAATGCGTATGAGCTGTCTTTTTTTGTAAAGAAGTCCTTCAATTCCTCACATTGCTGCTGTGATTGAGATGAGGACCTTGGAGAAATCAGTAGTATTCGTGCCCCCAGCTAGAAAGTTCTTTTAAAGGATTTAAAGTTATTGTGTGTTCTTGATTGAAAGAAACCTGCCTTCGAGGCTATGACCTTTTGTTTGTGTTGTTTTTGGACTGCAATTAGTGTAGAAAGAACCTTGCTTGTCTTGAGGTTCCCCACGGTCTTTTCTGTTTCAGGAGCTCTCATCTCATGTTAAATAATTCATCATGGAACTATGGGTTAGGTCTCTCAGACACAAGCTTGTGTTTTTTGGCTGGTGCTATAGCTTTATTGAGCTTGAAACAGCTTGGTTTGACAGGCAAGGAATCAATTACATCTTTGGAAAGGCAGGTATTCGTGGGGATTATATTTACTGCCATGTGCAATTTCCCCTCAGAAACGTGATAGGGGTTTGTTTTTTACCCTACTTACCTTTCAAAGAGCATGAACCATCAAGTCAAAGACTTTCCTTTTGGAGTAGGTGGAAGAGTTGGAGGTGTGTTTATTTTCAGATTAAAGTTCTACACATTTGAAAGGTGGTTCCAATTGACAGTCGAAGAAAAAGCAAGGAAAATATTCTGGCCTTTTAATAGCTAATGGTCGTTAATAAAGTTGGCAAAGCTGCCATTCAGCGTTCGTCCACTCTGGGTGGGTGATTGGTTCTATGGAAGTAGGTGCTGATGGTAGCTGAGGATCTCCAAGTAAATGAAAGGGAATGGTGGTGGAGAATTTTGAGTAAGGAAGTTGCTAGGATGGATAGTGCCACCCCACTTCCTATATTGTTTTCTGTGTCTGCTCTCATGATCTGTAGCCCATTGGAACAAGGACGTCAACACTCTGCTGCGAGGGGAAACTCAGCCATGTTTCTTGTTGAATGAGAAAATGATGGATTAAGTCTGAAATTGTGTCTGCAAGAAATGTGTGATCAGCATTCGCAGATGGACCATTGGAAAGGCTTCCTTTCAGAGTGTGCAGAGCTTTTCATTGGGTGCAAAGTGAAGTTATTTTTGATTTGCCTAATGTTAATCAAGCTTCAACCTTTGGGAATTTGCGGTCGGTTGAGTAGCCAATTACCTCTGGCAATGGACATCTGGGAGTTGACTAGGCACAGGTTTATGGTCAGAGACAGCAAGGAGAAGCTAAAGTGATGACAAACTGGCTTAAGGCTTTCTGGAAAAGTATCCAAGGATACAGAAGAGAATATAATCTGACTTCCTTTTTACACTGCAGAAGCTAACGACAAGAGTTAATAATCAAAAATAAGGTATCTAAATCTTCAACGTTAGACTGCGGACGCTGCTGCATATTTTTGTAAGTGAAGACTACCATCTCTGAGAGGAGTGGGTTTTGTGGATGTTACGTGCCTCAGGATAGGTTCCCTGGATCCACAAGGTTGAGTTGTAAAAATGCATAGCTAGGATTCGGAACTTTGCTGAAAGTACCGAATCGCTATGGTGTTAGGAGACGATCATGTCACTCAAGCTTGAAACAGAGTGCAGCGAATCGGACTCTGCAATACAGGTAGTTATAACCATTGACCCAGAATTGCTCAACTCAGTCCATTGAGGAATTCAAATTAGGATACGCAGTGCTCGCGATTCCACAATGTTGCCAGCAGGTGTCAGTGTTTTCTCATTCATGTGCTGTTGTACAAACTAACTGAAATCGGTTTCTTTCGCTTTCATGCTCAATGCAGAGACTTATTTTAATTTTTGAAAATTTAACAGGCTTTCCCCCCTAGCTCGATGTTTCTCGTCATGTGGTGTACGTCGTTCATAATTCACACCACTCAGCTGCACTCGGTTTCGTGCTGCAAGAAAGCAATGCCATTGCTACCAGCATGTTTTATATTCAGTGTAGTGTGTCTTCAACAGAATTTGTCTATATTCACCCAGCAGTAGCAAATTAAAAAACTAAAGGTAATTAGAGACTGTTAGATTGGGGGGTCTCTAGTTGGCAGAGGTAGGTACCTTTGACCAAATAGGGACCCTTGCGTCTAGTCAGGGTAAAGGGGTACACTCCTAAAATAACCCCTGCTCACCGCCTTGGTAGCTTGGCACGAGCAGACAGGCTTATCTCAGAGGCAGTGTGTAAAGCATTTGTGAACACATACAGTAATCAAGTGACAACACTACAGATGGACACCACACAAGTTGTAGTATAAAAATAAGTATTTTTATATAGACTTAACACAAGACCACAAACTACAATAATCCACAATACTGTACTTAAAAATGGTAGAATTAGCTTAGTTCTCTTTTAGATGGTCAATGCGACACTTCGAGTTCAATGTACCTTTGGATGCGTAACGCTATACAACGAAAGTGTTGCAGGGAAGGTGATGTGTCAGTTCCTTACATGCAAGAACGGTGATGCGTCGGGTCCCTACTGCTGCGTAGGGGATGAGTTGGTTCTTCTCCGCGTGGGGAGGTGATGCGTCAGTTTCTTACTGCGCTTTCGTGGCGATGCGACCAGCAGCGCCGTGATGCGATGAAGATCCGGTGCAATGAAACAAAGATGGCGTCTTCTTCTTGATGCGACAACGATGCGTGCACGCCCGACGGCCGTGCAGCGACTCAGCGATTCTTCTGAGCCGCGACAGGCCCTGCAACACGCTTCTCTGGTGATGCGACGGCATCTGCTGCGACGGCGACACTCTTCTCCAGGGTTGCGGGGCGCCTCGGTGATGCGATGCGACGGCACGCTTTCTCAGTGATGCGACGACAGCGGCGGCACGCTTCTCCGGTGATGCGACGGCGTCTGCTGCGACGGCGACACTCTTCTCCGGGGATGCGACGGCTGCGGCGGCGTCACGCTTCTTCGTCTTGAGTCGTGCTTCCAGCTCCCAGCGACACGCAGTCTCTCAGAAGGCCCAGCTCAACAGCAGGCACTTCAATTCCCAGCAAGGGAAGGCAGGGGAGCTGGATGGTGAAGTCTGTTGTCCCTGAGACTTCAGCAGGAGGCAAGCTCTATCTCAAGCCCTTGGAGATCTTTTACAAGTTGATGAAAGTACACACAAAGTTCCTTTCTCCTTTCTTTGGCAGTCAGGCAACCACTGCAGGCCAATCCCCCAAACAGCACTCAGCTTAGGGATAGTCTCCTCCTCAGTTTCTCTGGTTCCTCTCCTCAGCAAAGGTTCTTCTTGTTTCCCAAAAGTGATCTAAAGTTCTGGGTCCCCTTTTTTATACTCATTTTCCCTTTGTTCTCTGAAGGCAGAGAGGGCTTTGCCTAGTCCAAACCAGTTCTGGTCAGTCCTGGAGCACTTTGTTGACAAGACTCCTTTCCTTTCACAGTGTAGGCCAGGGACATCAGACGCACCACAGGAGGTGGAGCCAGCATTGTGGAGGGAAGGCACAGCCCTATTCAGGTCCCAGGTGCAACTCCTCCCACCCATCTCCATGCAGATCTCTCTATTCAGCCCTGTGCTGACTCACCCTGTCTCCTGGAATCCCCCAGCCCCTGTCACTCAAACTCCAGACAAGGAATACACAACCTAGCAGAGGCAGGCTTGGATAGTTAGGCAAGAAAATACCTACTTTCTAAAAGTGGTATTTTCAAACACAGAATGTTAAAACCAACTTCACTAAAAGATGTATTTTATCATTCTGACTTCAGGCACACTAAATTCGTTTTTCTACCATGTTCCCTGGGTCAGTTAGGATTATAAGATGTAATAATCAAACTGCCCATTCTGGCCTATGGGGAACAGGTAGCCTTGCAATAGTGAAAAACGAAAATGGCTGTAATTCACTATTAGGACATGCCACACACACCAGGGCATGTCCTACCTTATACTTACAATGCACCATGCCCTTGGGCCTACCATAGGGATGTCGGATATGAAGAAAAGGGAAGGTTTAGGGACTGGCAAGTGGGTGTACTTGCCCAGTCAACATGGCAGTACCAGACTGCACACAGGCTCTGCAATGGCAGACTTGAGACACTTTTACAGGCTGCTTCTGTGGGTGGCACAACCAGTGCTGCAAGCCCACCAGCAGCATTTGGTTTACAAGCCCTGGGCACACTCAGTGCACTGTACTAGGGTCTGACAAGTAAACCAAACCAACCAATCATGGAATCACTAATCCATACACCAATTTACCATAGGGAGCTCTTGCACTGTGGCACTGAATAGCAGTGGCACAGTGCCCAAAGCATCTATAACCAGCAAAAACACATGAGGCAACAGCAAAAAATGGAAGGGAGACCCACGCCAACAGTGCCAGGTCTAACACGTGTCCCCTCCAGCTGAAATGTGGGGAGAACTACCCTACCTCCTGGGAGTTCTCTTCACTAAGGCGGAAAAAATCTGGACAGACCATCAGCATTGGCGTGTTCTGTACCAGGGCAGTGTTCCACCGTGACGTCCATCCCCTGTAGGGAAATGGACCACTTCAACAGCTTTAGATTCTCACCCCTCATCTGCATCAACCATCTGAGGGGTCTGTGGTCTGTCTGAACCCGGAAGTGAGTCCCAAACAGGTATGGTCTCAGCTTCTTCAGTGCCCAGACCACAGCAAATGCCCTACGCTCAATCGCACTCCACCTCTGTTCCCGTGGAAGTAACCTCCTACTGATGAAGGCTATGGGTTGATCTAAGCCCCCCTCACTTATCTGTGACAAAACAGCCCCCACACCATGCTCTGAAGCGTCTGTTTGAACGATAAACTCTCTTGAGAAGTTGGGTGCCAGGAGCACGGGCACCGTGCACATGGCAGTTTTCAGGGCCTCAAAAGCTTTCTGACAGGTGTCAGTCCAAATCACTTTCTTGGGCTGCTTCCTGGAAGTCAGCTCTGTCAAGGGGGCAACGATGCTGCCATACCCCTTGACAAACCTCCTATAATACCCAGTGAGTCCTAAAAAGGCTCTCACCTCTGTCTGGGTCTTGGGGGGCTCCCAAGCCAGGATGGTCTCAATCTTGGGCTGTAGGGGCGCCACCTGGCCGCTCCCAACCTGGTGTCCCAAGTACACCACGGAACCCTGCCCGATCTGGCACTTACTCGCCTTGATCGTGAGGCCTGCCCTCCGCAGCGCCATCAACACTTCCCAGAGGTGGCACAGATGTTCTTCCCAACTGGCGCTGAACACTGCAATGTCATCCAGGTAGGCGGCACTGAACTCTTCCAGTCCAGCCAACACCTGGTTGACCAACCTCTGAAAGGTGGCAGGGGCATTCTTCATCCCAAAGGGCATAACCCGGAACTGGTAGTGCCCATCTGGTGTGGAGAATGCTGACCTCTCTTGCCCCATCAGTCAAGGCGATGTGCCAGTACCCAGACGTTAGATCAAACGTGCTGAGGTACCGGGCAGCCCCTAACCGATCGATGAGCTCATCAGCTCTGGGGATGGGGTGCGCGTCAGTCCTCGTGACTGAATTGAGTCCTCGGTAGTCCACACAGAACCGGAGTTCTGGCATGGCACCCGGTGCGGAAGCCTTTGGGACCAAGACCACTGGGCTGGCCCAAGGGCTGTTAGAGGACTCAATCACCCCTAACGCAAGCATCTTGGAGACCTCCTCCTTGATGCAAGCTCTCACCCCGTCAGTCATCCTGTAAGTTTTGTGCTTCACAGGAGGACTATCTCCAGTGTCCACATCATGGACGCACCAATCAGTGACACTGGGAATCAGGGAGAACAAATCAGAAAACTGTCCCAGCAACTGGTGACAGTCATTCTGTTGCTCAGGGGTCAGGGTGGAAGAGGTTCACACCATCCACTGCCATCTCGCTCTGTCGCCGACAGGAGGTCAGGAAGAGGCTCAGTCTCCTCCTCCATTCCAGCATCTGTCGCTAAGAGCATGCCCACTTCGGACATCTCCAAGTGGGGCTTCAGGCGGTTGACATGCAGGACCCGCAAGGGGTTCCTGGGAGACCGCAAGTCCACCAAGTAGGTAACAGGACTTTTGCGCTCCACCACCTCAAATGGTCCGGTCCACTTATCCTGGAGCGCACAAGGCTCCACTGGGGCCATGACCCACACTTTCTGCCCAGGCTGAAGCTCTACCAGAGTGGCATTCTGGTCGTACCACCGCTTCATCTCCTCCTGGCTGGCTTCCAGATTCGCCTCAGCGAGTTGCCTGAAACACCTTGTCTGGTTCCTGAAGGCCAGCATGTAGCTATATACATCCTGGGGAGGTTTCCTGGGAGATTGCTTCCAGCCTTCCTTGACCAGACTCAGAGGTCCTCTCACTGGGTGACCATAGAGAAGCTCAAAGGGACTGAACCCTAGAGATTTCTGTGGCACCTCACGGTATGCAAAGAGAAGGCATGGTAAGAGGACGTCCCACTTACGCCTCATAGGTTCCTCAAGACCCATAATCATGCCTTTTAGGGTCCGGTTGAAACTCTCAACCAACCCATTTCCTTGGGGGTGGTAAGGAGTGGTGAACTTATAAGTTACCCCACACTCCTGCCACAGGGACTTCATATACTTGGAAATGAAGTTTGTACCCCGGTCAGACACTACCTCTCTAGGGAATCCCACTCGGGAGAAAATTCCCATCAGTGCCCGTCCCACCACGGGGGCAGTCACTGTCCTCAGAGGAAATACACCAAAGCACACCAAGTGGTTGTAACTATTATCCAAAATTTCCACAGTATGTGGTTCAACCCGTCATAAATAAGTGTCCTTTTGTAGAAATCCACAAAGAATCTTGAATCAGGTCCTTATACTTGTTTTGTTTCATTTCCTTATACATGGAAAACAGCAGCAGCCGACGTACGTTTCGCCCCCCTGGGCTTTCTCAAGGCTGCAGAAACACATATATATATATATATATATATATATATATATATATATATATATATATATATATAAACTTTTTGTATATAATATGGCATTCAACAGTCACAATTAAAATATATACAAATGCCCTTTTATTGGGTTATTCACCATATCTAGGAAGGTGGACACATAACGACAGGAGCATTCATTACTCTCTGTCCAAAACACAGAATATATGTGTGAAGACACAACTAATGGTGTCCCCAATCTTCTCAGTCATAGGATAGTTCCAAAGGCAAGTTCCAGCCTTTATGTGAAAAGAGAGTACAAAAAGAGAAAAACACACACCCCGTGTTGGATTGAGATCAAACGTGAATTTAAAAAAGCGACGCAGATAAAAATTCCATTGACATTGAAACCGTGTCTGATATTGTTTACTAATGCATGTGAAAAGTTGGAAAGACTTGAAGAGACAGGTCTAGTGTTATCTGTGCCATTACCCTCACCATGATAGAATAGCCGGCCATAAAATTATAAAGGAGAAATTATGCACCCTCGTGTGCCATGCCATTTAATTCAATTGAATATTGTTCTAGGCTGTTTTCAGTCCTAGTGGAAGCATACCCTGGTGGGTGGGTATTGCGACACCGTGAGAGCACCCTAAAACACTTATTTCAAGGTCATGGTTGAAAGCAATTAAATATTGTTAATAGATGTGCAGGTCATAGGGCATACCCACAATCTTTGGAAATACTGTCCTCAGAGGTATGGCTTCCAGGTACCGGGTGGCATGGTCCACCAAGACCAGGATGAACCTGTTGCCCATGGCTGTCTTAGGGTCCAGTGGCCCCACAATGTCAATACCCACCCGTTCAAAGGGGGTGCTGACCACAGGGAATGGCTGGAGAGGAGCCTTCTGCTTCCTCCCACTCTTTCCACTTGCCTGGCAAGTCTGACAGGTCCTGCAGTGAGTATCTGAACTCCTGTGCATTTGGGGCCAATAAAAGTGGGTGACAAGCCTCTCAAAGGTCTTGTCCTGCCCCAAATGTCCTGCTAACGGCACATCATGAGCCAGCCCCAGTAGGAAGGCTCTGAAGCGCTGGGGTACCACCAGCACACGGGCTGACCCAGGCTCAGCAACCTTAGGCTCAGTATACAGGAGATCATTCTCCCAGTAGATCCAATGTGATCCAGACTGATCACCTGCTGCCTGGTCTGCAGCCTGCTGCAACAAACACACAAGAGAAGGGCACTTCTTCTGCTCCGCGCAGAACTCTTCCCTGGAGTGTCCTCCTTCCTGTTGCCAATGGGTCAGCTCAGGCAGGTCCCCCCCAGTTCAGCTACCTGTTCCCCTGTAGGCTCCAGGGCATCCCCTTCAGGGTCTACCTCCTCCTGGACCATGGGAACTTCGGGGGCCGGTTTCCCGCGCCCCCTGCCTCTTCTCTTGAAGGCATGCACCTGGGCCCCCGTGTCAGGCTCCAGGTCCTCTTGAACACCCTTACTGGCTGCCATGGACCGTGTGGTCATGCACGCCCAGTCAGGCAGACCCAACATCTCCAAATGAGCACTTCGCTCCACCTTAGCCCAAGGTGAGCTCTCCAAATCGTTCCACAACAAACAGTCAACAGGCATGGCTGGCCTCACAGCTACTTGAAGAGTACCAGAGACCCCCCCACTCAAAGGGAACCCGAGCCACCTTGCAGTGGCTCTCTGTGTCGTCAGCGGCAACAACTGGGCAGAATGCATTGGGGATCACCTGCTCTTCAGACACCACCCGACAACTGACAGCTGTCACACTGGCTCCTGTGTCTCGAAGAGCCTCCACTCTATGGCCATTGATGGTCACCCACTGCCTGTACTTCTTAGTGTTATCAGGCAGTTGGGTCCTGGGGACCACCTCACAGTCTCCTAAAGAGACGAGGGACATCTCTGCGGGACCCCACCCACCTTGGACACCCATCTCCTCCCCCAGGGCTACACTCGCCATCTGCCGGGGTGGAGCACCAGTGGGTGCTGTCTTTCCAAACTGTGGGCACTGGGGATCAACAGACTTATGGCCCACTTCACCACACTTGTAGCACCTCAGGGGTCCCCTGGGAACAGGCCTACCTGTCGGGGCCCCGTGCTTCTTCTCAGGGGGAGGCTGGGAGCCCTTCCTTTGGTTCCCTTGCGGATTACTTTGGGGCCCTTTCTGGAACTCTCTCCGTTTACCCTTGTCCCCCCCCACTCTTCTGCTGGGGACCCTGCCCACTCTTGGCGGAGTCTCCCACGTGACCCTTGTGGACCCGGGTGCTCACCCAGCGGTCCGCCTCCTCAGCAAGCTTCCTAGGGTTAGTCAGCCTGCTATCAATAAGGTGCTGGCGTAGCTCTGGAAAACAATTACTTGACAAGTGCTCCCATGCAATTAAATCAAAGAGCCCTTCAAAATCATTCACTTTGCTTCCCTTCACCCAACCATCCAATGCTCTGCAAAAGAAAGTTATATATTCTACCCATGTGCTTGACTTCACCTTTTTGCAATTTCTAAACCTCTGTCTATACAATTCAGGAGTCAACCCATACCTGGACATCAATGCATCTTTCATGTGGCTGTAAGAATTATGGACTTCAGAGGGCAAGTCTAACAATGTATCCCGCCCCTCACTAAGGAACCGCCCCCACAACACCGCTCCCCAATCCTTCTCAGGGAGGACATGGCTACCTCATAGGCCTTGAACCACTGCCCAATGTCATCATTCTTGCAAAACTCTCTAACCACATCCATAGGTATGTACACCCTTGCTTCAACAGGCATTGACGGTGTGCTGCCACCAGAGGGAGTAATCTCTAAGCTCCTAGCTTTCAACTCCAACTCCCTCAAATTCCTCTCATGATCCAACTGCATCCTTTTTTCCTCTAGGGCCAATTTCCTAGTTTGCAACTCAAATTGTAACTGCCCATTCAACTTGAGCTTGATCAGCTCCATCTCATGCATCCTACTCTTCTCCCTGTCCTCCAACTCCTCTGGGGACAGGACCTTGGCAGAAACACTGCTACCTACTGGGGAAGTTGCTCTCCTCCCCTCTGGACCCAATGGCCCCTCCAGCTGCCCATCTGCATTCTCAGCCCCCTCCTCATTCTCAGGGGTATTCCTTGCTTCGACCCAGGCCCTCAGCGCCTTTTGGAACTCATCCTTCTTGGAGAGACCGGTCATAGCAACTTTAAATCTTCTGCAGAAGTGCTTCAGCGGTTTCACATTGTAGCATTCTAGTTTCTCCTCTTCCCAATCAAGATCAACAGATGCTATGGATGCTGCTTTATCCATGGTGGTTAAACTTGGCAGTTCTTGACAAAAATAGAAAATCCCAGGAAAAACAATCTACCAAAAGTATGTGGTCGCGTTTTGGTCTGCACTCACTAGTAGTGTTCACCAATCACTGTACATGAGTCACAAATGCAAGTCCAGAATCCTCACCGCTGACCACCAATGTTAGATTTTGGGGGTCTCTAGTTGACAGAGGTAGGTACCTTTGACCAAATAGGGACCCTTGCGTCTAGTCAGGGTAAGGGGGTACACTCCTAAAATAACCCCTGCTCACCCCCTTGGTAGCTTGGCACGAGCAGACAGGCTTATCTCAGAGGCAGTGTGTAAAGCATTTGTGAACACATACAGTAATCAAGTGACAACACTACAGATGGACACCACACAAGTTGTAGTATAAAAATAAGTATTTTTATATAGACTCAACACAAGACCACAAACTACAATAATCCACAATACTGTACTTAAAAATGGTAGAATTAGCTTAGTTCTCATTTAGATGGTCAATGCGACACTTCGAGTTCAATGTACCTTTGGATGCGTAACGCTATACAACGAAAGTGTTGCAGGGAAGGTGATGCGTCAGTTCCTTACATGCAAGAACGGTGATGCGTCGGGTCCCTACTGCTGCGTAGGGGATGCGTTGATTCTTCTCCGCGTGGGGAGTTGATGCGTCAGTTTCTTACTGCGCTTTCGTGGCGATGCGACCAGCAGCGCCGTGATGCGATGAAGATCCGGTGCAATGAAACAAAGTTGGCGTCTTCTTCTTGATGCGACAACGATGCGTGCACGCCCGACGGCCGTGCAGCGACTCAACGATTCTTCTGAGCCGCGACAGGCCCTGCAACACGCTTCTCTGGTGATGCGACGGCATCTGCTGCGACGGCGACACTCTTCTCCAGGGTTGCCGGGCGCCTCGGTGATGCGATGCGACGGCACGCTTTCTCAGCGATGCAACGACAGCGGCTACAGCAGCGACACTCTTCTCCGGAGATGCGACGGCATCTGCTGCGACAGCGACACTCTTCTCCGGTGATGCAAGGTGCTTCGGGTGATGCGAGTGAGGCAGCAGCGGCACGCTTCTCCGGTGATGCGACGGCGTCTGCTGCGACGGCGACACTCTTCTCCGGGGATGCGACGGCGTCACGCTTCTTCGTCTTGAGTCGTGCTTCCAGCTCCCAGCGACACGCAGTCTCTCAGAAGGCCCAGCTCAACAGCAGGCACTTCAATTCCCAGCAAGGGAAGGCAGGGGAGTTGGATGGTGAAGTCTGTTGTCCCTGAGACTTCAGCAGGAGGCAAGCTCTATCTCAAGCCCTTGGAGATCTTTTACAAGTTGATGAAAGTACACACAAAGTTCCTGCCCTTGGAGATCTTTTACAAGTTGATGAAAGTACACACAAAGTTCCTTTCTCCTTTCTTTGGCAGTCAGGCAACCACTGCAGGCCAATCCCCCAAACAGCACTCAGCTTAGGGATAGTCTCCTCCTCAGTTTCTCTGGTTCCTCTCCTCAGCAAAGGTTCTTCTTGTTTCCCAAAAGTGATCTAAAGTTCTGGGGTCTGGGTCCCCTCTTTTATACTCATTTTCCCTTTGTTCTCTGAAGGCAGAGAGGGCTTTGCCTAGTCCAAACCAGTTCTGGTCAGTCCTGGAGCACTTTGTTGACAAGACTCCTTCTTTCCTTTCACAGTGTAGGCCAGGGACATCAGACGCACCACAGGAGGTGGAGCCAGCATTGTGGAGGGAAGGCACAGCCCTATTCAGGTCCCAGGTGCAACTCCTCCCACCCATCTCCATGCAGATCTCTCTATTCAGCCCTGTGCTGACTCACCCTGTCTCCTGGAATCCCCAGCCCCTGTCACTCAAACTCCAGACAAGGAATACACAACCTAGCAGAGGCAGGCTTGGATAGTTAGGCAAGAAAATACCTACTTTCTAAAAGTGGTATTTTCAAACACAGAATGTTAAAACCAACTTCACTAAAAGATGTATTTTATCATTCTGACTTCAGGCACACTAAATTCGTTTTTCTACCATGTTCCCTGGGTCAGTTAGGATTATAAGATGTAATAATCAAACTGCCCATTCTGGCCTATGGGGAACAGGTAGCCTTGCAATAGTGAAAAACGAAAATGGCTGTAATTCACTATTAGGACATGCCACACACACCAGGGTATGTCCTACCTTATACTTACAATGCACCCTGCCCTTGGGCCTACCATAGGGGTGTCTGATATGAAGAAAAGGGAAGGTTTAGGGACTGGCAAGTGGGTGTACTTGCCCAGTCAACATGGCAGTACCAGACTGCACACAGGCTCTGCAATGGCAGACCTGAGACACACTTTTACAGGCTGCTTCTGTGGGTGGCACAACCAGTGTGCAAGCCCACCAGCAGCATTTGGTTTACAAGCCCTGGGCACACTCAGTGCACTGTACTAGGGTCTGACAAGTAAACCAAACCAACCATTATGGAATCACTAATCCATACACCAATTTACCATAGGGAGCACTTGCACTGTGGCACTGAATAGCAGTGGCACAGTGCCCAAAGCATCTATAACCAGCAAAAACACATGAGGCAACAGCAAAAAATGGAAGGGAGACCCACGCCAACAGTGCCAGGTCTAACAGACTTTATAAACAAGCAAAATGTTTTTAATGCTCTGTAAGGTCTCGGATTCCCAGTTATGGAAGTGTTTATATGCCTGGCATATCAATTCCACCAAGGTGAAAGTTCTTCTCCGCCCACCTTCAATAGAACAAATGGCGGGCAATTTGTTAATCTACCACCTTGGGTTGGTTCAAGGGTGTGGGAGATACTAGATTTCTGAGAAGGGCGTCCTTAAAGACTTTTTGTTGACCCTATACAAAAAGTGCCCGTGGTATGCGAACCACGGGCTTCAAAAAAAGTATACAGTCGCCTAGTTCTAAAGTAAAATCTTGAGAAAGACAGCAATGAAGTCACAGTCTGCAAATATGCTTTATTGTTACTTACATTCTGAAAAGTAATTAGAAAATACGGGGAAAAACATGAGCCTTGCATCTTGATGCACCAAGCAAACACAGGTGGTAAGAAAAAAAGAAGAATCCGTGCTTAATTTGAAAACAAATAAGTGCCAGGGCTCTCACCACGAAGCCACTTCAACTTGCATCACACATTGCCCCTGCTATGCTGCCAATGATAGCAACAACATAACTATCCATCACACTCCTATCAGTGTCACAATTTGGGCTATATTAGTGCCCCAAAGCTATAGAAATGGCTTGGTCGGCAGGTAATTGTCATTTTTAATTAATATTAAATTAATAATTGACTGTTGTTGTGGTCATCTCTAAATTAGCTAGACAACGCCACCTTGTGGCAGACTGTCGCATGCTCCGGTGTAGACAATTAAGTGTTGGTGCCGAGCGCCGGAAACCACCAGCTCAAATTAAGCATTGGGAAGAATAAAAATCTTTTTGGCGACATTCCTAAACCTCAAATTACAACTGTACTAATCAGAAACCGTTCTTTCTTGCTGCAGGCATCTACAATAAAATCCTGAAATTTAGTTTGGAAAACCAAATATATTCCTGCACCTTTCAGAGTGGAGGACAAATTCTTTTGCTATTGTCTGAATGTAAACGTAGTCCCATCATCTCTTTATATATGCTACCTAGAGAAAACTTTATTTTCCCTTTATTTAAATGATGTGGTTAATGTCTTGGAAAACTGTGTAAAAGATTCTCCTATGTTAAACGGCAAGAAGATACCAATATTGCTCTTTGCGGATGACTCCCTACTCATTTCAAAGTCCCCTATGGGTCTCCAGATCCTGGTTAATAAATTTTTAGGGTTCTGTAATGAGAGGGGACTTGAGCTTAATGTTAATAAAACAAAATTTATGATTCTAGGCAAGGAGGCCAAGAAAGGTAATCCGACTATTCGGGTTGGAAAAGACTTCCTTGAGAGGGTTGAAAACTTTGATTATTTGGGAGTACGATTTATGGATAATTTTAAGTGGTTAGATCAGATCATGAAAAGTAAACTTCTTATTGAGCACAGGTCAAATGCCATTCTGAGAACACAAAAGAGAACGGTATCTCATGTGGTAGCCCGGTTATGGAGATTTACCGCGCAAAGGCGCAAGGGGCTGCTCTTTATGGAGCTGAAGTGTGGGGCTATGTTGATGCTAAGCCTCTTGCACTGGTAGAAATCAGTTTTGTTAGGAAAATGCTATGTCTACCCCAGAGCACACCTCTTATTCCATTGTATTTAGATCTAGGATTAAAAAGAATATCAGACTTAGTGGCTTTGAAAGTCTTGATCTACTGGGTTCGTCTTTGGTGTACACAGGAGCTAGTTGATTACAGAGAATCCCTGACCGATGTTTTAAATATACCAGGTGCTCGATCGCTCCCATGGTTTAAACACGTGTCTTCGTGGGTGAGAATATTAGGTCTCCGTAGATTTTGGGATGACCCTACTAAACTTAAGAAAGTCGATCAGCATCTTCTTAAAACTACTTATTGGAATTTTATCAATGAATGTGTACTAAGGAAAAATTATGTAGGATCTCTGACCAACAGTTTCTTTGATTTTAAATCCACTCCATTATTGGAAGATTATATGGATTTTATACCTTTTGCTTTCCCTAAAAGCCTTTTATACGGTTTCGCTTGAGGACCTTGCCTATAAGATCATTCACACATAAATGGAATCCTGCACAGTCAGAATTGACTTGCCCAATGTGTAAACAATGTGATGAAAATGAATCACATTTGCTATTTTTTGTCCAGAGTATTTGTCCCCTCGTAGGAGGTGGATTATTCCGATTTGCCGGGAAATGGGACTTGTACATTATCAAATAGCATTACGGATTCTAATAACTAATCTCTCCCCTAGAATAGTTGTAGCTGTTAGCAAATTTTTAGAGGCAGTCTGGTATAAGCGCAATGCAATTTTAAAGTTAGATCAGTGTAAGGATTAAGGATGTATTTTATTGCTTACTTTTATTGATGAATTGTTTTATTCTGTATTGTTCTGTTAGGTGTAACTTTTAGGTACTGTCTGTTGTTGGATCATATGTACAGTGCTAATGAAATCATTGTCTTTTAACAACTATGATATTATTGCTGCTGTTATTGTACCCAACTCTGAAGCACTATGCACTTTAACTATGGACCTATTGCTGCTATTATTGTATTTACAATTGTAACGTAATTTGAGGCACTATACACTTTAAATATGGACATACTGCTGCTATTATTGTTATTGTACATATATCTGTTGTGTCATTGGTCATTTGATGTATAGGATGTTGGTTGATACTTTGATGGTTGCAATAACCGAATAAAGTTATATACTACTACCTAGAGCAATATATTCCAGTCTTTTCTGGAACACAATTGACCTTAACCAAGTCAGCGGAGCCCAATGAAGCTTCTCTCAGCTGCAAAGATAATGGAATAACAATCTGTTGTAGCTTCTCTACCTATGTATCATGTTCGCTAAAACGAGAGGCAATATGCGTGTGTGACAATTGCATACAAACGCAAAAAGCTTGCTGTGTGGGAAACAGAGGAGACTAGAACGTGAGATGCTTGAAAAAAATGAGAAATGTGGCACAGGCTAGTGAGATGCTCACACAAATTCAGTATAGTGCAATATGCAAAACAAGATGAGAGTGGGTGATGCTTGATTAATAAGCCAATCTACCTGCTTCTTGGGAGCCAGTATAGGCTTTAATTCAGAGAATCATTTGAGGCTTCCTACTGTCAAAGAGTAGTTTTTTTTAAAGGTAGTCTAGGGTTAGTCTTGGAAAGGTTTGCACTAGGTATGGTCTCAATATTAAGTACCAAAATAATTATTTTTGAAAGCAGTGTAAGCACCTAAACCCTGAGGGGCAAATTTGCAACTTTTGCTGCAATGCAGAAAAACAACCAAAGTTGCTTCCCCGCATCAATACGAGATTAGAACAGCACCACATCTACTAAGATACAATGTCGTTTTTGTCTCTTCCTGTGCTGGCGCACTTTTGGCTGCCTTGCGCTAATGTACACAGTCATGCACTTTAGTGCATGGGTGTGTGTGTGTGTGATGTCATGCATAGGTTTTGTAGTGGAAGGGTCCCAGTCTAGTACAGAAACTATGCTGTGACAGTTTGATATTTTTACCACTGTGCTGTACATACGTGCGTTTTGAAAGTTTGGAGAAAAGAAAACTTTTCTCAAACATCTAGCCAAACATGTATGCCTCCTCGAGGCAGGCATAAAGTCATCGCTACTTTTTTGTAGTAGATAAAGTGTAGCATCAAAAAAGGTATGGTTGTATGGGAATGCCTATGTACAACCTATGGAATGTACCATTGCCGCAAAGTAGAATGTAGCTCTAAGTTGTATTATTTAAGGCAACTTTCCAACAAACAAAAAAAACAGGATTTGAGTTTGAAAGTAAATTCCAGCATAACACTTGGAGAGGTGTGGTGCAGCGGCCAGGGCAGCTGACTTCGGAGCACAGGGTTCACGGTTCGATCCCCGGCTCCGGCTCAGCTCAGCACCATGTGACTCTGGGCAATAGCTCACTTAATTTCCACTACAGCCCCCAGTGCCTTGAGACCCGTAAGGGTGAGTAGCTGCGCTATATAAAAACGGACTTACATTTTTATTTTTACAACACTTTGTCTTGGGTTTGTGTCAATTTGTGATGCAAACTT
The DNA here is from genome assembly GCA_963921515.1 of Calotriton arnoldi. Taxonomy (NCBI): domain Eukaryota; kingdom Metazoa; phylum Chordata; class Amphibia; order Caudata; family Salamandridae; genus Calotriton; species Calotriton arnoldi. Next base: position 169,094 of record CAWUFW010001370.1, read on the forward strand.
GGTGAAAAATGTAGTAAATTTCTGCACATTTTCTGGAAGTCTGTCTTAAACTGTTTGCAGCCTGTAATACATTATTTTAAACTGACCTACCTATTCACAGTGCTTTCAGTTCCAAGCTAGGACCTCACCAGTCTATTAACTGGTTATACACAGAAGTAAAAACTATTAACCGACTGAGTTTTACTCCCGGAACAAATGCATTTCCCACAGATTAGTTTATCTTGCATATGTTTTTCAATTAAGGTGTCTACAATTATATTTTACTTTCAGTTATTGCTCATGGTCATTGGGATTATGCTGTGGGAAGGATCAAATTATGTGGCAGCATTGACCAAATTATGTGGCAACTAAAAGCAAACTTTGTTGCACATTTTGTGATAGTATTACTTCATTATTTTGACATTTTTACATAGCTTAACAGTGTCTGGGCAAAGGTGTCATATCATTAGTACCAGTTTTACACCCAAAGTTTGAATATATGTTGTATGTGATGGTCAGAGTTGTGCTCTTACCATGTCGAGTCACTGCTCCTATGCATGAATTTGAAGTGAAAAGGAGCAAGAGAGAAGTTGCTTTCGAATGACTCTACTGTATGGATGGATAGATAGAAGTGTGTGAGTGCCTCATGGCCTATCTTTGGAGTGTTTTGGTATGAGATGCTAACTCAGTGATTCTAGCAGTTAAAGGGCCCAGACGTATATCCAGTCAGCCCCAAAGAAGCTTCAGTGGAAGTAAAACGACACATACACTTTAAAGTACAACAGGGCCTACAGCACCCACAATAAACTTTGCTAAATGCAACAGGTACCTGGAATGAGAATAGCAGATGGACATGGAGAGTTGGGCCATTAAACAAAATCATTTATAAAATCTTATGAACAAATCTAACTTCTTTCACTATATAGTATGTTTAAATAGTGCTTTATGTTGTGGATGGTTTCAAGGCGCTAAGAAAATAAACACTCATTATCATTTTCATTTCATTTGTATACTTAATTTCATAGTACAGTACAGATCAAATACTTCATATATGATCAAAAAAACAATACATTAAAAAGAAATAAATTAGCAAGCACAGCAATAATAACACTAATCAAAACTGTAAAATCACAGTACAATATTCCAAAATATAAAATTAAATATCCTCGGTCAATGGATTGGGCAATGCTAAGTTTGGGTCAAGAGATGTTAAATAAGTGCGCTGAATGGGCCAAATGCCCTCTAAGAACTTAGAATTGAGAAAACTATTGTTAGGGCAAATTGTCACTGCTACCCTGTAACAGCGAACACCAACGAAACCTGCAAAGAAGAACTAGCCAGCACCTTTGTTGCTAGTTATATTTTGAGCAGAAAAACAATAGGTGACCTATTGTTTCCTCAGCTTCTCCACATGCAGGGTAAGATTTAGTACCCCCAATCCATGGTTCCAACATCTCACACATAAAACCTTACCTGGCAAAGAAGAATGGGATAACACTTAAGTGGGAGATTAGTGACAGGGCAGTTCTCATACCCCGAGTAGTATCTAGCAGGCTTAATGAAATAGCAATTTGCCTCGATCTAAACCCGGATCCATCGTGTACTATCGAGGCCTTTGAATCCATCCTGCTAGAAGTAAAAAAGAATCTCTCGAAGAGTGATGGGTCCCTAAAAAGTAAGGGCCAGAAATGGTTTGTCCGGCATTGCACTAAAGCACTTTCTCACTTACACCAAACACTTAAGTGTGTGCCAAGAAACCCAATCCTGGTGAAACAGGCTCACCTTATATACACCACAGCCAGGTAGAACAGGCTAAAGATACTGAAGGAAGAAGCCTGGGAAAAACTGCTCCAAGCATCTGCCACAAATAACTCGAGGGACTTCTGCCCCATTCTTAAAATCACTTACAGGCCCCAATATTAAAAATCATGTGGATGAGGACTCCTGAGTGGAGCACTTTAGGGACTTGGAGCAGAGGGATGACTTCTTGCAGGGTAACCATAGGTGTTCTTTCAGGATGTATCAGTTAAAGAACTTTAAGTTGAAGATTGGCCTGAGGGATCCTTTTTGGGATTGAGGAAGTACAGTGAGTAGACTCCTTTTCCCTAGTGCTCCATGGCTCCTGTTTGAAGGAGGATTTGCACCTCTTCCTCTATAAGAGCTGTAGATGTTCTTTACTGAGGTGTTGAGGCGCTGGGTGGTATGTTGAATGGGTATGAGGGAAGTTCTAAGCAGTAATCGTCTTGCACAACGATTAGAACCTATTTGTCTGAGGTGATTCTGTAGGCATAGCAGGAAATCCTGGAGTCTTCCCAAACAGGTGTAATGTAATTTGTGGGGGTGGGAGGGGCAGAGGGGACTGTCTCAAGTCTCTGCTTGATGGTGGTGGAGACCCCACTGCTGGAACCGCTCTTTCTGTATCCGATTCCTCTATACCCACCCCCTAGGGAATCCTCAGGGAGTGTAGGGGTGGTAGTCTTGTTGTTGTCTCTGGTAGGATCATGAATATATGGAGGTAGCTTTGGAGGAGTCACAATAGTGTTGCCTCTGAAAGGAGCCTCTGGACTCGGGGTTTGCACTATCAGTTTCCTTTTTTATATTTTCCAACATCTAGTTAACCTGTCGTCCAAACAAGTGTTCTCTCATCAAAGGGCCGATTGAGCAGATATTGCGGACTGAGTTTAAACCAAAAATGCAGAGCCATGCATGGCGTGGGATAAGGATACCAGTGTTGATCACACGGGCCTCAGTATCTGCTGCATCTATGGCACATTGAACAGTTGAACTGGAGATTGTCTTGCCCTCCGTGACCAGTTCTCCCTGCTCTAGCAATATTCCAGTAGGAGGAGCTGCAACAACTCCTGCATCTGGTCCCAACTGCATTGTCATAACTTGTGAGGAGTCCCACTGAGTTGGCAATGTACCATTGGTTGGAGGCACCTACCGCCACCCATTTTCCAGCTTCGTCCATCTTCTTGCTCTGCTTGTCGGGCAGCAAAGCGCCCCCCGTCCCTTAGGAATTAGCATGTTTACATGCAGAGTGGCTATCTCGAGAGTCTGGATCCATGTGTTCCCTTATATATGGATGGTCATTGGGTTGAGGCTCTGAATTTGCATTCTGCCCTTACTTTAAAGGGCTATGTATCTTATTTGACCTACCCTTTAGCATGGGTGTGAACTGGACAGTACATTAAGTTTTGGAAGAGATTTCCACCGAGAAGTCATCCTCTTCATGTAGGACATGAAAGTAGACCTTGTGGTACGAGGTAGCCCTTTCAATGACTTCATGGTAAGAGGTAGTGTCTTTGGGAGGAAGGTTTAGATGGGTAGAGACCTGAATCCAGATACCCGGAAAGATCTAAGCTGTAATCTTCCCACAGATCCTTCCTGCCACCTGGATTCCCTGAGGGTGCATAGGGGTTGTACGGGTGGTAGAGACTGTTGGACTCATTTGCGGACTGAGGTGAATCCTCAAGAGTGTATGGCCTGGGTGATGTGTAAGGAATTGTAGGACGAAGTTGAAGAGGAGGGCTGATAGGAGGGGGCAGTAGAGAAGGGCTAGAAGGAGCAAAGTGAGTAGGGATGGCCCGATTGACTGTTTGCTGCTTATTTGGGGCTGGTTCAGTGCTGAATCAAGGGCCTCGTGAAAAGATTTGCTATGAGTGGTAAAGGGATGACCAGTTTCCGCAGTAACTTACTTGTGATTTTGCCGGTTTGTGGGTGGATGTAGTGTCTCTTGTCTGACATCGAACTTTGCTGGTAAGCATTCATAAATTGGCAGTCTTGAATTCCCTTGAGTTTGACCCAGCAGTTCTTGGCACTGACAGCTTGTGTGCTGGGGCAGTCAGGACATCCTTAGACACTTTTGGAGTAGACAGCCTCTGCACTGAACTATCTTTCTACTCCTGGTAGTTTGGCACAGATGGTGTTTTGGGATCTGTCTGTCTTGGTTCTAAGTGACCTATTAGCACCCTCATCGCACCATTTGGAGTCTTCTGCACCTGCTTAGGCTTCGATGCAAAGGTGGCCAAGAACTTTGTGTTGGCTGATGGTCAAGGAGACTGAGCCCCCGTAGTTATAGGTGTTAGTAGCCGCATGGGTTTCTCTAGGCCGAAGGGTACCTAACACATGTGATGTCCTGGAGGGTTCGCTCGGCTAAGAGGAGCGGATCGCTCTCTTTTCCTAATGGCAGCTGGAGCTCTGCCTCTCCTTGAGGCTCCTTAATGAGCTTAGAGCGTGTGTGTTTCTGGGAGAGAGAGAGCGTGTGTGTTTCTGGGAGAGAGAGAGCGTGTGTGTTTCTGGGAGAGGGAGAGAGAGGGAGGGCGGGAGAGAGGGAGGGCGGGAGAGAGAGGGAGGGCGAGAGAGAGAGAGGGGGGAGAGAGAGAGGGAGAGAGAGAGAGAGAGAGAGAGAGAGAGAGAGAGAGAGAGAGAGAGAGAGAGAGAGAGAGAGAGAGAGACTGTGTGTACTTAACTTCCATCATGATTGTTGCTCTTTACCCTCTGCGTCAGAACCAGAGAAGTCGGGTGGGATGCTTGAGGTTCTAACTTCCTTCCCCAAAGTAGTCTGGGGTATCCTCTGCAGAGTGTTTGTGCATCTTGTGATGTGCTCAGTACCTTTCTCACTGGTAGCAGAGTGTCATCTTGTATTTGGACCCCAGGGAGGCCACGCAGGTAGTGTCACGCTCTGAGAACAAGCACAAATTACACACCTGGTGATGGTCAGACCAGTGGAATTTTACACTGAAGCGGGAGCAATGTTGAAAAGTCATCTGTTCCATTACCAATAGGGCATTCTTTAGCGGGAAGTCATCAAGTTGGAGCTCAAGGAACGGAGCCAGGCCCAAGGCTCAAAGGCAGAGATTAGGTAGTAGTTTGTGTAGTGGAGATCTGGAAGGAGACTGTGATAAATTTGCATTTTAAGCTGCAATCCGTGTCGGAAAAGAAGACCTAGAACAGTGGATGAAAGCGTCAAGAGGCACCTCAATCACAGAACTCCAGTCATGCACATCAGACCCAGAAGGTGCAAAGAAAATCTAACATGGAGTTGCTGCCCTTGTACAATGTCATGAGTCATCATACACCTCATGACTCCTAGGAAGAAAAACAACTTGCAAACATATGAGCCCAATACTATATGGCAGGAGCATGCAGAGCATGTGTATCTACAGCAAAACAAGCTATGAACAATTCATTTCCCATGCAAACCCCCATAAAATTGTTTTTGCTGTCTGCCACAACATTTCTCCATGGAATTACACCATCCCTCCATTGAAATAGAAACTTTGTTTTAGGGTAAATGTATTATGCAGTTTGAGTTACTGCCTGCAGTTTAGGCTTTGAAGGGTTAGCCATTTGCACTTCTCAGTTTGGAACGAAAATCAAAATGAGTCTGACTGGCCTGACCATGTCAGAGTCCAGATTTAAAAGCCTGAAGGCTCTTTCAGTCAATGTCCGCCACGACATGAAAATAACTGCGACGGCCATCAATTTCTCAAAGGAAGTACAGCAGCCAGTACACAATTCCCATGAGAAGCATCTGTCCTGGGGGCATGAAAGGTCAGCACCCTGACGAGGGAGGGACCCAGAGGGTCACATAACGGCCCCGCAAAAAGGAAAATGAATATTGCTGTAACACTATTGGTAGACTGCAGAATGAATACAATGACCCCCCCTCCTGTGAACTTTGTCAAGAATCTTGCAATATCCATGACTCACTTCTAGACAGCAGTGCATTGCAGCCACCTTGAAATTATAATTGCATAAAGGTAGGGCTGGTAGAGTATGTGGACATTTACTGGGTCTTGAGGAACGAGGACTGAGTGCAGGGTGTACATGAAGACCAAATCCTACCCAAAGCTGATAACCATGAAAAGACGTTATGCTTAGTGGCTTCTGAGAGTGCCTGACTGCCCCCCACTTTCCAGCAATCCCATCTTATTCTAGTGGCACGAGGACTGGGCACAACCATTGACAGAGGCTTTATCCTGCACCTATTTCCCACTTTTCACCATGAAGCTCTATGTGCAGGTTTTTACTGGCTGTGGGAGCACTTTGATAGAACACCAGGCAAAGCAGATTATTAATCCCGGTGTCCAGTGCCTGCTGCACACGGCCAAACCGTGTGCCGGATAGAAACAGATACAGGCAAGCTAACTGGTGATGTTACCCATTGTATCATCTATTAAACCAATCAATTGAATAGAAGTTATGGCTAAAACAAAACTAAAGTATTTGAAATTCAGCAGATATGGTGAGTGACAAAACCTTGACTCCCCTTCCCTGCCACTGATCACAACAAATTGTGTGCGACAGGTTGCTTAAGTTAAGTGCCCCTCGCCATCAGGTCCAGTGTCAACAGTGCCATTGCACACATGCTTCTTCCCTGCACTGTAGTGACAGGACACAGGCATTGTCTTTGGCACAATCCTTACACTAAGCACACATGCCAAACAAGATATGAATAAGTTTCAATCATGCGCAAAAGGATTAGGGTGCAGTCACTGCCTCTTGCCAATACCTTGAGACCGGCCTCTGTAGCTATTTGAACAGTTGGGCAGCTTTTGGACTTGCACGGTGGTACTGATCGATGGTGCAGCATTCAGAACTATGGGTCATGCAGACATTTTGTTTCCCTTTTTATTTAAGGGCAGGTGAATTATATTTTTTTTTTATACAATTACTGTGTTTATTTTGAGTCAGTACATATTCATGTATCACAGATAATATGCACCCAGGGTTGGCCAGTGTTTAAGATATTTTCTAACAAACCTCATTCATCCCAAAGTAACAGAATACCATGGATGAATACCCATAATTAACACTGTCATAGCAAAGCTTGAGGAAAGCAGTATGGCAGGGAAGCAAAGAGACCTAATTTGCCACATAAAATGAATAATGTCACCCAGGGGAAAGAAGCTAACCGCCTTCCATTCATATCCCAGTCTGGGGCACCAAGGATATCCATTTGGTCATCGACTATATAAAATCTGTTCATAGCATGAAATCCTCAAAAGTTCTGAGACCCACTCTTCTATTGTCAGCATAGCCATTGATTTCTAAAGTTGCAAAAGAAAAATCCTTGCCTCGGCTAGGGCCGTTGTGAACTACCTGTCCTGTGTTGAGATCCCTGCAACCTCTGACTTCATGCAATATGGCCAGGTGTGCCGTTTGATGGAGCACAAGTCCATCTTTAATGGACATCATACTTCACAGATCAAATTAATACCCCTTAACGGATGGGGAGTTTCCCATAGGAAGTGAAATGTATTACAGCCAGGCTGACCTCTCTGGCAGTAGGACTGGTGTAGCAGACCTGCTCTTTGGAGGTGCAAGGGTGACCAATGCCCATCATGAAATATCTTAAAGAAATAATTTAAGCCTCAAATCTCTAAGGTATTAGCTGCCACCAGAGCCTGTCAGACTGGAGAAGTATTCTCTCCAAATTAACTGACACCAGTGGTTGTACTGGGTGAGGTGTGAGATCAGTCACATGTGAGAACAGGTGCACACAGTAGGTGCCAACATATAATAGGAGCAGACACCCAGAAGCATTGCCTGTACGCATTCAGTGATTAATTTCTTAGTCCATTAGCCGCTCTCCTCCAGCCAAAACCCCCCTTGCCAGGGGTGTCGAATAATGCACCCACGCCTCCGCCACCCAACATTTTTCTGCATCATTTCTCCCAAAAATACCACCTTGTGTGTATACGGTCGCTTGTCACACGGGGTCTAGTCCACCTAAAATGGTGTTGATTCATAAAAATATTACCTTTAAGAATAGCGCCCCAGGCAAAATTAACACCCATTCTGACATCCATTTGCAGTTTACCAAGAAAGAAACTCACTTGCACTGTAACTCTGTGGTCTAAGCCGATGCGAGATACAAAGTACTTTATATGAGCAGTTGAGTTTTAATAGTTACGGCAACCTAAAGCGCACGTAGAAAATATATTTGATAAGATGCACACCACTCCATCTTTCCATTTGGACTGCTCTGATAGTGTAATTAGATTTTTGTTTGGTTTTACAGATGGTCACATGCACGTAAATGTACTTTGTTGCACTGATCATCAAATGAAAAAGCTAACAAAATCAATTCAAGACTCTACACTCCCACCTGTATAACACTTTAAAGAAACAGTGCTTTTTTAAAACTTTAGAATTAAATCTAAAAAAGTGCACTTTAGTTAAAAAAAAAAGAGTTCAAAGTAAAAGTTTTAACCAGAAACGGAGTTAAGGTTGACTAATATGTAAGCAATGGCTTGTTAAAAAAGTACAAGTAAGGAAATTGAGTTAAGGTGCTGCCTTTCCCCGCGGTATCAATTCAACCTCTACTCCTAGCCCCAGCATACACTACATCATTCCTTCATACATCAGCATCATAAAACAATTTATAAAGCATTATATTGCAGTTTTTCACACCATGTGTAACCTCAGAATGTCATGAACAGAAAAACATCACTACAAAACTACGCATCGTAAATGAAACATGAAAACACAATTCTATGCCCACACACCCACCATCAGAAACCCACACAACCGCAATACAACACAACCATCATTCATCCCTACATCCACTATTTACCAATGCTCAATGTTTATTAGAGAATAACTATATACATTCACAACCACTGAGCCACATTCTTACACTCATAACTAACAAATTCATATGCACAAATGGTGAAACACAATCATAAACAGACGGCCACAATCATATTCCAACTATGCACCCACACTGGTAGCATTTGCAAATGATAGTTTCCACAAAACACGAACTATAATAGGGTTATTCACACACTATACAACTATACATCAACCATTATACATGTACAACCACCAATGCACACGGAACCCCCTGCCGATAAGCTAACCCACACAGCCATGTTCATACACCCACATCATGCACCCACAGGGCAGTCACAAGAGGGGTTCAAAGCTAAATGAGGGTCGTCCTCTAGACAAAGCCAAGAGTTAATTGAAAACTTTGAGAATATTAATGGCTCATAATACAATGAAGATAACATAGCAGCCTAAGGTTTATGGGAGCTTTACAGGAAACAGGACCATTTTTATTTGTAGAGGGGATAAGGGTGACAAAGTAAAGAGTCTACTACAGTGTAGGTTTTTCTCCTTTTCAATAAATATTAAAGGCAGTCATTTTTGTAGCAAAACACTTAATTTCTCACACAATAGGGCATATGCACAAAGAAGGAAGGAGTGTCATAGGAACATCATCCCTGAACAAGAAATCTAGAACACTAACGATTAACCCCTCAAATCACTTCTCGGACCCCTTCGCTCCTTCTCTATTCAAAATGATAAAAACCTCTATTCTTCCCCTATGGTCAAAGATCGTAAACGCCTCTCTGAGACAAGGGTCCATACCGGACTGTCTTAAAATAGGGCAGGTCACACCTATACTAAAGAAATCAGACTCCCTCCCCACTGATCTCAACAACTACCGCCCTATATCCAACATCCCCACTTTGGCGAAATTGCTGGAAAAATGTGTTCAAATACAACTATGCAACCACATTGAGAATTAGAACCTCCTAGACAAACACCAATCCGGCTTCCGGCAAGGTCACAGCACTGAATCTGCACTCACCCACATAATGGACGACATACTAAAAATGCTAGACCACAACGAATCATGCCTATTGATACTTGACTTATCCTCCGCTTTCGATACGGTTCAGCATGACAACCTACTGTCCTTACTGGAACGAAGGATGGGCCTAACTGGCCTAGTGCTACAATGGTTCACCTCCTTCCTAAATAACAGAACACAAAGAATTAAGACGAAGCATTCACTCTCTCAACCCTCCATGGTCACCATAGGGGTTCCACAGGGCTCAGCACTCTCACCCATCCTTTTCAATTTACTCATGGAACCCCTTGCAAACGCACTGAACTCTGCGAACATTCTATATCACCTATATGCGGACGACACTCAACTGTATATGAAAAGCTCCCAACCAGAAGACTTCATCTCCCTCAACGCTATTCTACAGAATACTCGAAGTTGGCTCACTGACAACCACCTCATGCTTAACACCAAAAAAACGGAATTCCTGCTCATCTCCCCACCCAATCACACACCCAAGATAGACTTATGGTTGAAGCATCTTACTTCCTTTGACTGTGCTCCCCACATCATTGACTCCGCGAAATCCTTGGGAGTCACCATAGACAAACACTTGAACATGCAGGCGCAAATCAATATTGCCACCAAGGGAGCTAATCATCAGATGAGCATACTAAGGAAACAAACCCTTCCTCCCACAGAACGACTTAAAAATGGCGGTACAAGCCCTAGTGCTACCAAGATTGGACTATGGAAGCACCACTCTATGTGGTCTCCCCAAATACAAGCTTGCCCCACTGAGGGCTTCGCTTAATGCTGCGGCCAGACTGGTCTCAGGAACTAAAAGAAATAACCACATCTCTCCGACCTTGAAAGTTCTGAACTGGCTACCCTACGAGGCAAGAATACACCTAAAGATCGCCTGCATGACCCACAAAGCCCTGCATAGCAATACCCCCAGTTACTTAGCACGAAAGCTTGAGCAATCAGGAGGATGCAGACTATTGCGTAGTGCGAGTTCACGACTACTGAAACCACAATCCTTCCACAAAAAGAGAACTGGTTGCAGAGCATGCTCAGGGATCGCTCCGAAGATTTGAAACTCCCTACCTCCAGTAGTACACGGAATCACTTCCTTTACCTCCTTCAAGAAAGTAAAACTGCTCCTAATGAACAAATTCACATCCTAAGACTTTAACTCTATGATGACTACCAGTCTCCTATGCTACCCTTATACTGCTGTCCACCTCTTTTGTACTGAATGACGAATATCGAATGTATGTATACTACCTCAACCACCTAATATGTAATAACCTGTGTATTGTAAAGCGCTCTGATTCCCTCGTTGATCATTCCTTGATAATTACTAGTCACCTATGCTACCCATATACTCCTATCTACCTCTTTTGTATTGAATGGCGAATACCGAATCTATGTATACTACCTCAACCATCTAACGCGCAACAACTGTATATTGTAAAGCGCTCTGATACCCCCGTGGGTCATGTTCGCGCTATATAAAACTTTATAAATAAATAAAATACAATCTTAAAATACTTTTCAATCAATAACAGCAAGATAGCTCATGGTAAACTTTCTCGAGTACTAATAGGGGTGGTAATGAAGGTTGACAATTACAGCAGAGTGAAAGCAGCAACCCCTTTAACTAGTCAATTTCCTGATTTTAACTTTTATGGCACATTAGTTAACCTTCATTCCATTCCAACGTAAGTTTTATTCTTGGATATATATATTCAAATAAAAAAACAAAAGTTACAGGGACATTATAGTTCGGGTCAGATTTCACTCATAAGAATAAATACAGGGGAGTGGGGGTGAGTTAGTCAAAAAGGTGGGTCTTCAGTTTTTTCTTGAATAGGCAGAAGTCCTGAATATTGCGGAGAGCCAGAGGAAGTGAGTTCCAGGCCGTAGCCTCTCTGACAGCAAGTGAGCTGCCCCCCACTCTTGAAAGCCGGAAGCGAGGGATATGGGCCAAGAACAGAAGATCGAAGGTGTCTGGCGGGGGTGTAAAACAAAAACCTCTTCCAGAGGTAGAAAGGGCCAAGGGCATGCAGAGCGCGATGGACCAGAGTCAATGCTTTAAACTTAACTCGATTGGCCACAGGCAGCCAGTGGAGAAGACGCAGATGCTGCCGAACACTGCTTCTCATTGGGATGTTAAACACAAGTTGTGCCGCAGCATTCTGGACAGTCTGCAGTTTCCGAAGAAGGTAGCCCGGCAAGCCGGTATACAGAGCATTAGCATAGTCTAGCCGAGAAAGTATCAGGGCCCGAATCACTGTTTCCTTAGCTGCTCTGGGGAGAAGCGGGAGAAACTTCCTAAGAATTTTGAGTAGCCCAAAGCTAGTCCCCACTAACTTCTTAATCTGGGTAGAAAAGGATAGATTTTCCTCAAACCAGACTCCCAGATTTTTTGCAGGTTGCCCCGATGAGGCAGTCACGGGAAACTCTGCTGGCCATAGAGATTCTCGAAATTGGGGGGGGGGGGTTGAAGGTCCCATAAAGGAGAATTTCCGACTTCTCCTCATTGCATTTAAGCTGTGCTGAGGAAAGCCATTGAAAAACTGCTGCTAAACAGTTTTTGGCCAAGGACGTGGAGCACTCAGATTTTCCCCAGGTAAACAGCAACTGGGTATCATCCGCATATGCTATAATTTTGGCCCCCAGCTCTTCAGCCAAATAAATCAGAGGGGTAACAAAGATTAAAAAGGGGGCTCAACGAGGACCCCTGCGGCACCCCAGTGGTCACCTTCTGTGGTCGGGAGGAGAACGGAGGAAGCCAAACCTGTTGTGTACGTCCCTCCAAAAAGGATTTTAACCAGCTCAAAGCAGCGCCCGAGAACCCCACTCCCGCAAGGCGGGTAAGCAGCAGCGAGTGGGGGACAGTATCGAATGCTGCCGAGAGGTCCAACAAAACAAGAGCGGCCCTCCTGCCAGCATCCAGACACTCCCGAATAGCTTCCGAGACTTCGACCAAGGCCGACTCAGTGCTGTAGGAGGCTCTGAATCCGGATTGAGCTGGGCGCAGCAGGCCTGCACCCTCAACAAAGTCTGTAAGTTGTTTATTCACCACCTTTTCACAGGCCTTAGCCATGATAGGTAGGCGTGATGAGGCGATAATTAGCTGGAATCAACGGATCCAGCGTTGGTTTCTTTAAGAGGGGCAAGATCTTGGCCTGCTTCCATATCAAAGGAACCTGAGCCTCCTGCAGGGAAAGATTAATGAGTTTTTTGGCTTCAGGGTTCACAGTCTCGGCCACCGAGGCCAGAAGCCTGGCTGCACAGGGGTCAGATGGGGAGCCTGACTTCAAAGCCTTAAGAATCTTCAGTGACTCAAGAAGATCAATGGGTGAGAAAGCCATCAGGGAAGGTGACTCAGCATGCGACATCTCCAGGGGGGAGGGCCTAACCATGGAGTGTTCACCTAAAGTAAAAGACGCCTGGATAGAGCGAACTTTATCAATAACCAGCCTTAACACTTTGAGTGTATTGGAAGAAGACTGTGGCAAAATAAGGAACATTCAATGGGAAAGGCAGGGAAATTCATGCACCATGTTGGGAATCGAACATCCACCCATCATATAATTTATGCACCAATGATTAAAGATTCCTGTAAATTTTGCATTTTTTATATGCACTTCTTAAAATCTTTTTTCAAAGTTTTAACTTGGCTCACATTTGTTTTTCTGTAGAAGCACAATTGGATCTAAAACTTTGAACCGAAAAGTTGGGTCCCACTATGGGTGTCTAAAACAACCTTTTTGTATTCGGAGAGAGCACCCCACCTGCTTTAACATGTATACATTATGTGAAACCTAGTCAAATTCAGCATCAGCACATTTTCAATGTTCTTCTTTCCAATCTTTGCTGATTTTCAATTTAGTTACAGTAAATGAAGCATAGAAGAGATGAAACCAAGATTATAGCTTGCAAGTTTGTTTATAACTGCACTAGGGTTATTTGTTGTAGTATAATTGCTAGATGAATTTATGTAATGGTCCACTGTTGCTCATAGCCAAGGAACAATTCAGATTTGGGAAAGATATGTGTAGGCTTTTTAATTAGTGAATGTGTCCATCAGAAACATTACATTGTGTTCTGTGCATGTAGTACTACCTAGTTCCAAAGAATATATGCTCTCTCATTTCCTCCCTGCCTGGGTACTTCCTAAATAATTAAGACGTAGGGTTGGATATGTCCATCTCTTTTCCTTTTCTCATGCAACCCCTGACCGGTTTGTGCATCCAGCTTTCCTGAGGAAGATAGTCAGTTTAACACTCTCCTTTCTTTCAGTTTCTTTTCCTCACTCCTGTCCCTTTTAGGCTATGAATTGTAAGAAGCCATACTTCTGCCTGAATCCCACTTGCCTGTTAGCGATGATCAGTTCAACTCTCACTAATAAATAAAGCCAATAAAGCGTTTCAACACCCAATCAGGGTTACAAACGCTATATAAATGCAAACCTTTTTCCCTTTTCTACCCCTCCCCAACCCTTCTCAATCCAAATAACTGACTAACATATCCACCACTCAAATTAATTTCATGTTTCACCATACTAATTCAACACTAATCCTTATGGGTTCCAGAGTAGCGTGCTACTCGCCAAAAAACCGCTACAAAACCCCATCGGGGGTAGCAAGCGCTATATAACTACAAACCTCTTTCCCTCTTCTATCCCGCCACCTACCCTTCTCTATCCAAATAACTGAATAACATATCCACCACTCAAATTACTTCATATTTCACTATACTAATTTTCAACACTAATCCTTTATGGGTTCTGGAGTAGCGTGCTACTCGCCACAAAAGCGCTTCAACACCCATCAGGGGTAACAGGTGCTGTATGAATGCAAACCTTTCTTCCCCTTCTATCCCTCCGCTATCCTTCTCACTCCAAATAACTGACTAATATCCACCACTCGAATTACTTCATATTTCACCATACTAATTCACCTCTAATCCTTTATGGGTTTCCGGAGTAGCGTGCTTCAACACCCCATCAGGGGTAACAAGCGCTATATAAATACAAACCGTTTTTCCTCTATCCTTCTGCTATCCTTCCGAATCCAAATAACTGACTAACCTATCCACCACTTAAAATTTACTTGCATGTTTCACTATACTAATTCAACACTAATCCTCTATGGGTCCCGGAGTAGCGTGCTACTCGCCGAAAAAGCGCTTCGCCGCCTCGTCAGGGGTAGTAAGCGCTATACAAATGCAATTACAATAAAATACAAAACCAGTAAAATTCAGCAGTTACAGCTACCTGAGCGAACTATAACTTACGCCCCCACAATGCACCGCTTATGACCTCACATATTACATCACTCATGACATCCAGTGATTGTGTTTTCTAAACGTTTGAGTGTTAAACATATATACTAAGGTATCACAAAAATAAGTTTACTTTGTGTACCACTAATGATTGATTCTATTATTAAAACAGATTATGTGAGTGTCTGTGTAACTGTATCACCATGTGTGAGTGGGGGAGTATGTGGCTGTATGGGTGAATAAGCGAGTGGGTGTGTAAGTGGTGTATGGATGAGTGGGTATGCGAGACTGTATAGATGAGTGAGTGGTTGTGTGAGTATTTGTATAGGTGTGCGAGTTACTGTATGGGTGAGTGAGCAGGTGCATTTGTGTCTGCATGAGTGTCTGTGTGGACTGGTAATCTTGCATATGGTGGCCAGTAAGATAATCGTGTCTGGAGTGGACACTATTACAACACTAATAATGTTAGTAACTCAGTATGATTTACACTGAACATAAATAGCTCTTATTACTAAATAGATTGGAGAGCCCTGGTCTAGAGTGCAGTAGAAAACTGTTCGGCATCATGCACAAATCTAGCAACCAGAACTAAAATCTATCACATTTCAGATTTTATTCTAAATCAATACTAGTTTATGCCAATCTAAACACCTGCATCTTTATATCCTAATGCAACTGGAGAGAACACCAGCTAGAATTAGGATTGTTCATTGTTTTATAATGCATTACGAAGGAAATTCATTGAAGGCAAAATTAAGACTTTCTCCTTTAGCCTTTTGACTGGAGGCACCATAGCAAGTGTGTACAGGTATATTAGTAGTAGTGCCATCAAGGAAATGCTGTCATGTGGTCCACAGTTTGCTAAGGTCACCATCAACCAGAGATGACTTTGTTGAGCCATACAGTAAGTGTTCATTTCGGTGTACAGTGAAATGAAAAGGTTTTTTGGGGGGGGGAACCTCAGGAAAATGGCTACTGAAAAGAGTAAAACAACCTGGGCTACACAGGAGGTCTGTAGTAAAATTATTATGTTTAGTGTAGGTTACTAAAAACATGTCTTTGTAAAGTCACTGTAGAGGGGAAATGTTTTTAGAAGCTACTGTTTGTATGATTCAACTAGCAATGAGCTCTGACTAAAATTTAAATGCTTAGGTTTTGTTTGCCTTTGATCTATACGATGCTGTGTAATCAATGGGCAATTATGTAAATTAGCAGAGTAGTTTGGGACTGTCATTATGTAGCTATATTGCAAAGCTTGAAAAGCAATTTGCTTGTGGCAAGGAAATAAGAGTGAGACTTAGTCTCATAGCATAAAATCCAGAATCCACAGCAATAATGCAAATTCAGTCAATTATGGAAATAAGTCATACGTGACTTCATTGTGAAATATTGGGTTTTGAAACATTTTTATGCACATTAAAGATGGACAAATCAAATTTACTTCATTACTCACACTAATGAATGTTCCGTATGAGAAAGAACCCGGGGCTCCTTATATAAAATATTTATCTGCTCCAAACAGGCACTTGGTTGTCTGAATAAAAATTTTACGTTTGAGAAAAATAAAAGTAGTTGCATGAAGGAATGCACGTTGGTGATACAGGAGCAGTCACAATCTAGGCTAAATCAGTTTAACTCATTAAGTCATGTGACTAGACATAAAAAAAAGTGCCTTAATTTTGTCAACATTAAATATCTCATCTGGGTCCAGCTAGGACTGTACGGGTGAAAAGGTTTGTATTTACATTTCTTGACAGAGACTTGCGTTGGAGGAGAAGTTTTAATTCAATATTTGGAGACAATTGAAAATTAAATTTTTGCTCCTTTTGTAAAGTACAAGTATTGCTAAAAAATTGCATCAGTTCCAACTTATCAGAAAATGTGTGTGGGACCCTGCATCAACCCTGATGTCATCTATGCAGTAAAGCACCAATCTGTTTACAATTCGACTTCATGCGGGTTCAATAAAAAAAAAAAACATTGCCACCGAGAAAATTATCAGAACTTTAGTCCAAAGACGTTAGGGCTTCAGTTTCAGTTGGTCACAAAACTAATATGCTACCTAAACGTTACCAACAATTTAAAAAAAAAAGACAAAAGGATAACATAATGAAAAGCAACGTATTAATGTTTATTTCTAAATTACAAGCAACAGAATATCAGTCCCTTATTTATACAAAAATACCTGAAAGATTACAATTAGTTCACAAGTCAAAAAGCTATTTACAGTATGAAGCAAAGCATACTGAATAAAAGTTTTGTCTCTTTAAGGTAACACCTTGTGCATTCCCTGAAAGCTTTCCTCCATTTAACAGTCACTAAATTTTGTACTGTGACAATATAATTTACGATAAGCAAGTTTTTGCTACTAGAAAGGTGCATTGATTGGTCAAACTGTCAGGTATTTAGTGCAGAAGAGAAGACAAAACAACTAAAAACTGAGGCACATGTTTCTTCAAGAATTTACAGATTCTGTATTTTTACACAACCTATTCTACACAACTTAAAAAAGTATACTACTAAAACTTTGATTACCAAAACTGTTTGGCATTTTTCTTAGACATATTCAAGAATGCTACATGAAGTTTTTTTTATTTAGGAAAATAACCGACAAAGAGAAAAGATAAAAATTCAACAGGCTCCAAAACAACCCTGAGCATCCCCTTTACATTCATGTCATTTAAATACAAAAATAAACTCAAAATGTCCTTCAGTCCTTGGTTTTGTAAGCTGGCAACCAGCTGAGTAGGCATAAACTTGTAGGTTCCTCCCCTTTTACCCCCGGCCCCAGGCTTTTTCTTTTCTTCCGGTTTGATTTCACAAGCAAAAAGGGCAAGGGGAGGGTAGCATCTGGGGACCAGAGCAGTCTGAATGCCACCCAAGATGTCTATTTCAGTTTGTAGCAACAGCTGGAAAGGTACAGAAAAGTACAATACTATGACAAATGATTAGCATGCAAAAATCATGATTCGCTACTGAGAACTCAGTCTAGTCTTAGCTTTTTTTTAAAAAAAGATACATAAATATACATAGCACTGCATATGTGAAATGTCTACTTGTGAAAAGCACCGACGGTGATGGAAAATGCTTGATTGACAAAATGCCACATGCAAATTAGTTAAAACAAATTAAAACAAGTTACGTCTCTCAAAAGAGCACTTGCTTCTGTCAATATTTTCATGGATTACAAGAAATCAAATGCAGAGGTCAGTTTCAGGATGGAAGACCATCAGAGAAAAGATTCCAGAGTTAGAAAGGTGGGATGAAGAAAAGCAGAGTGATTCAGTTTCCAAAAGAGGATAAAGTTGTAGTTTCATATGCAGCCAAGTCAGCATTTAGGCGAAAATAAAATCTGAAATACTCACTTGTCTCAGAGTTTGTTTGGGGTACGAGTGAGCATTAGGTAGTTTATGAAACTGGTCCACAATATTTTTTTCAAGTTTTTAGGTTTATTAGTTCATGCCACTTGCCTTAACTTCCTTATCGCCACCTTTCACCTAAAATGCGGTTTATTCTCACTTCCATAATCTTGATGCAGTGCCCGAAAATGCCTGGTAGTGATCCCTATGCTGGAAGATGCAAGCCTGTCCTTAAGAAGACTGCACAATTTAGGCTGCACAGGAAATGATCAGGTTGTTTGTTACCTCTGTCAAAATATAATCCGTAAGGCGGATTTTTCAACAAGGTCTACGGTAACAGGCTAGCTCTTAAAGAGCACAGCAAGCACTCAAAAAAAGAAACTTCGGTAAAGCACAAGGTTAAAAGGAGAACAGTGACCAGCCTGTCTAACTGAAAACAAGTCAATGTGAATGAAATCCTTCAAAACATTGCCCTACTGTGACAAGTGTGCCATTTTAAGCTACCAACATGGACTTTCAATTTCCAGGCAATTTTAGGAGAAGCCTCTTAATAAACCCAAATGTTGTCCTACATACCATATTTTCCTGTTGCAGAGAGATTTAGAACGCCAATGGTGCATGCTAAACATTTGCTTACTTTAAGACCAAAAGAATAAAAACTGGTTACACTGTCTGCAGAGCTCTATAAAACAAGTTTAGAGCAGCAATAACACTTTGCTGAATAAAGAAGCAGAATCAGAAATTCAGTTGTGTACTTCAGGGTAAAAGCAGTTCGAAAAAGGAGAAGCAAGACCTAAATTCAGATTTTGAAGAAAGTGGTGCAGAAAACGTGTAACCGTTTCCATTCTAAAAATACCAAAAACCTGTTTCTACTTTAGTAAAGGACACTATTCGCTCACTCTCAGAGCAGACCATCTGTAGGACGAGTTCTGTGAGACTGAATGACCCATCAACAAACAGGTCCCCTGGGAAAACTGCTTCTTATTGTGATGCACTCATTATATAACCTTTCAGTTTGTCCTCCCAATCAGTCAGATGCCACATGAACAAACTGGCTACCCAGAATCAAAAATCTTAAATGCCAAGTTACAAATGCTCACCCTTTCATTAAAGCACAATATTTTTCAGAACACTGGTTCTTTCAAAACCTAAGCGGTTTAGTGGTTTATGAAAAATTTATCAATTTTATTTTTCATCACCATAGGTTTGGCATCTGTTGCCAAACCCATAGGCTTCATTATTTTACTAGGCCTTACATTCAGAATACCATTGCTAGCTACTGCGCTGCAATGACATTAAAATGAGATCACTGCCACGTAGTTTCATTTTGGGCAGGGATGACTACCATGTCCTTGATCTAATTGGCATCACACATGGATATGCACGGCATAAAGGCCATCAAATGGTAATGATAGAAAGAAAAGTTAATCACATACAACAAAAGAATATGCCCTGCTCAGTGTGAGGAAGGAAAATGCCCAATCAACTGAAATACGTCCAAATAGTTGGAACACAAAATGGGTAAAGCAGGTTCTTTAAAACAAGAATCTGCCAACCCCTGCAACTTTTAATAGGATAAGAAAACTTTCATGTCGCTAATCGACCGCAAAACACTCAGTTTCCAATCACCTTCCCGAATGGCAGATATATCCTAAAAATTTGTAAACAGAATAAAGGTACACATAACAATCAGTGTAATATCAAACATTGCAAGCAAACAAAGCACTTATGGGACAGAAACCGATACACATTGAGAGATGTATATCCAGGGTTGGGAAATCTGAAATTGAAGAAACCGAATTTTCCTTATATTTGCCTCCTTTTAACGATTTTAGATTGATTGTGATACACCACTGCGTACAAGGGTGTAAGAAGTAAGCTTTTTACCACTGAAAACATTTTTTCCAAATCTTCCCTCCCAAAAATTACAATATGAATTTTAAATTGCTGAAGGCTACACAACAGTGTTGGAATAAAAGCAAGGTGGGGGTTAGGCAACAGATATAATATTGAAAAAGGACGGCGTTTGACCTCTTGAAAAAAACTTCACCCTTCCCATGCTAACATCAGATACATTTCCTTTTAAAACCCACACAATGGCAAAAATGGGGATTTTGAAGCCTAAAAACGCAATCTTACTAGATTTGGCTATGACACTTTTCAGAGTACAAATCAGAATAAGCTAAAAAGTTTTAAAAGTTGCTGGGATAAGGGAAGAGCTGAGTGCGCAGAAACAATGGTAGGGTGGCAGGAGGAAAATTCTCAATATACATATATATATACACAATGAAAAAAACTTGCAATTAAAGTACAATCATGTCTTCATGTATACACAGACATTTCATAGTATCAAATACTAGATGTGATTTGTAAACTACAATACAGTGTTTTTATACCATTACCAAAATCACACCCGACCTGTGTCATTCCAGCATGTTACATAGTGTTTCTGAAAACATCCTCCATATTACTTTATGCAGGGTGTCCCAATGGTGTGAAATTCACTAGTTGCCCAACTCACAGCCCTTCAGTGGTCAGGATTCGCATTAACTAGCTTTTCTATTGGCGGCAGGTGAGATGCACAATTCCTATTTTCCCATTAAAATGCACACTTCCAAGAATGTTTTGTTGCATAATTGCATCACTGTATTTACGTAAAGAGAAAGCTGGTTGAAAAAAATCTAGAAATCACAGATTACATCGTTGAAAAAAACACTGATTACTTTGTCCTACTAACTGTAGGTAGACTAACGACATTTAATATTTTTCACACACAAGTAAAAAAAGGTTCCAAATAAGTGTGACCATTCAGCTTAATCCTATTTAGTAACAGTCAAATTTCCCTGGAAAACAAAATAAGCTAAAAAAAACAAACATGGCAACAACAAAAAGTTCAAATGTTTGTGCATAGAGGTCTGATTAATACATTGCATGACCGAGCACCACTAATAATGCCTCGGACATACTGCAGCCATTTTACTCTAATACCCAGGATTTCAGGAGAAACCAAAGAACTGAATGCCTCCAATGAAAATCTAACTGTAGAAGACAAGCTCTTTTCTCCAGAAAATCACAGCGATGAAATTCTTACACTCCATTCAGGTCAGTGCTTGTCGCCGATTTTGGGGTTTAGATCGTAGACCAAGTCCCACATGAATTACGAATGCCACATCAGCTCCTAATAAAGGCTGTACTCAATATCCAAGTTAAGGAGTGCAAAAATGTGATACAATACAAAAAAAGTAAACACACCAGTCTTATTCGTCAAGATTAATCCAGGGCAAGAGCTTAGAGTTTGATTTCTCTTCACAATTCGCTTATCTGTTGAGTGGCCCAGCTTGGTCATTTCCAGTTGCACTGCAATTATTTGGATATTTTCCGCTGGGAAGCCAAGACACCAAACAGCTTTCATAGACATTGCACAAACCAGTAGTATATTGGTCTGTTGACACCAGTCTCCTTTTTCCCAAGTCACCAAGGTGCACGATATCTATCAAATGAACACCATATCCCAAATCGACCAGTGCGAACTTCTGAGCAACTCAACTTTCCAACTCCAGTATTTAGTCAAGGCAAGGTGCAATATAATCGGGTCATAAGGCCACTCTGATGCAGTGGTGCTTCAGCTTGCTCGGTAACGCGCCTTTGTTTAGCTGGTAGAACTCTACAAGCTGGATAAGATCTGTGAATTTGGTGTGCCCATCAAGGCTGAAGAACGTCTGTCCATCATCCTCACACTAAAGGGAAAACAAAATTCAGCACATTAGCTCTCACGTGGATTTTGTCAAAAGAAAGTGCTATACTGCAGTAAGTTTCTAAGAAGGAAAATTAATGGCAATTACATCTTAGAGTAACTACTACCACTGGAAAGTATTTTTAATTTGTTTAGAATAAGAGGTCATTCTAGCAAACAAAACTGCAAAACAAGGAACATGGCATTCAGCAGGTAAGAGAAACAATGATCAGAGTAATGTAATGGTGGACTGCAGCACAAATTAATCGGGGGTCTGAAAGTAAAGTCTGTAGGAATTAGTGCACAACATGAGGGGGTGGAAGTGCGATCTCCAGGCATTTCTTTCAATTGATTATATTTTTCACTTCACTGCTCAACTTTGTGAACGTGACTGTTACCAGTGAGACAGCTAGGAAGTGGGCGTTTAAGTGAAGGAGCAATAGGGTTTACGAGGACAGAAGAAAAATAACTTTAAGCTATAGGAATGGTTTTGCTACTGAGTATTTGTGGAGAGGTGTGGTGCAGCGGCCAGGGCAGCTGACTTCGGAGCACAGGGCTCATGGTTCGATCCCCGGCGGCAGCGCAGCTCAGCACCATGTGACTCTGGGCAATAGCTCACTTAATTTCCACGACGGCCCCCAGCGCCTTGAGACCCGTAAGGGTGAGTAGTTCGCGCTTTACAAATATGGATTTCGATTTTTTTTTTTTTTTTTTTAGATTTAGTATTTAAAGGGAAGATATGATGCAGATTTGTGTCGGTATTTTAGGTCTTGGATGCATTATAATCATAGCAAATTTGCAGACCATATTAGTCAAACCCGATATTAAATTTCAGCAACTCCAATGTTTCTACTGTTGCCTAAAATGAAATTATGAAAACTTGCATTTGAAATGGGCTTTGGATATAAACCTAGATCCAGGTACCACATAGGTTGTTTCTGTGCAATTTATGCGAAAAGCCTTTTGTAACAGCAGCTCCGAATCTTTTTTTAGTTTAAAGCACAAGTTACTAACTTGTGTAACGATATATCTGTAAGAGACAGTAGTTAGTGACAGATTCCTTACCTTAGAATATCCCCAGGCGTCAGGCTGGATCCGGAAAGTTTTTGCGTAGCAGTACCCTTGCGCGGCCGGTAGGCGGCGCCGTGCGGCTCCGCGTCCGTCGTCGGCGTCGTGATCGCCGGGATGACGCCGCGGGCAGTACTTAGACGCCGCCCCTGCGCGCTGACGTCAGTTCTGTACACGACTTTCCGCGCCAGGAACGCAGAGCCATGCAAGAAGCTGACATAGGTGTCTGAAAAATACTAGGGCCCTGAAAGGGATGTCCTTAACCCTAGAAATCAGTTCGCAGAACGGGGAGGATGGGTGGGCGTAGTGAATCTGTCACTAACTACTGGCTCTTACAGATATATCGTTACACAAGTTAGTAACTTGTGCATCTGAAAGAGAGACGTTAGTGACAGATTCCTTACCTTAGAATAGATACCCCAGCAATACCAACCCCGGTGGTGGGTCTGCGAACAAAGATCAGACAAGGAAGTCCCGGAGGACAGAACGGCCAAAGAAGCCGTCCTTCCGGACCGGACTGTCAAGGCAGTAATGCTTTGTAAACGTGTGCAGCGAGGCCCACGTAGCTGCCTGACAGATATCCTGCAGCGGAACACCGCGGCCCAAAGCCCTGGTAGCAGCCGTTGCCCTGGTGGAATGGGCACGCAGCCCAACAGGAGGCTCCTTCTTAGCCAAAGAATAGCAGGCTTTGATACACAAGGTGACCCAGCGGGAGATGGTTCTCTTGTGCACCGCCTGACCTTTTTTGGCGCCCACGTAGCCAACAAAGAGCTGGTCATCCACCCGGAAGTGTGGTGTGCGGTTAATATAAAAGGAAAGCGCACGTTTTGGGTCCAGAGGGTGGAGCTCTCTTCCTCTCTGGAAGGATGCGGAGGCGGAAAGAAGGTGGGCAAAGTGATGGTCTGCCCAATGTGGAAGGCAGTAACCACCTTTGGCAAGAAGGACGGACGCGTCCTAAGAACAACCTTGTCTGGATGGACAGACAGAAAGGGAGGTTTGCATGATAGAGCCTGGAGCTCACTCACCCGCCGAGCGGAGGTGATGGCCACCAGAAAGGCTGTCTTCAGAGTCAGAAGACGAAGAGGACAGTTATGTAGAGGCTCAAAGGGAGCGCACATGAGAAAGGTAAGAACCAAGTTCAAGTCCCACTGAGGCATCACAAACGGAACAGGAGGGAAGAGGTGTGTAATGCCTTTTAGAAACCTGTTAACAGGGGACTTGAAAAGGGAGGGCTGATCAGGAAGCCTGAGGAAGGCCGAAATGGCACAAAGATAGCCCTTGATGGTACCCAGGGCAGAACCCTGTTGGGCCAGTGAAAGAAGGAACAGAAGAACCTCAGAAAGAGGGGCAGAGAGGGATTCACAGCCTTTGCTGTGCACCTATGCCACAAACTTGTTCCACCTGCAGGCGTATACCACCTTAGTGGAGGGACGCCTGGCTGCCAGAATCACATCACAAACTTCGGGAGGCAAGTCGAAAGGAATCAACTGCCGCCGCTCAATCTCCACGCAAGCAGGTGGAGGCTGGACAGGTTCGGGTGGAGGACCGTCCCCTGATGCTGCGACAGAAGATCCTCCCGAAGAGGCAGACGGATCGGGGGATCGACGCTCATACTGAGTAGCTCGGGATACCAAACTCTTCGAGCCCAGTCCGGAGCCACAAGGATGACTTGGGCCCGGTCGCGCCGAACTCTTCAACACTCTGGGTAGAAGTGGTATAGGCGGAAAGGCGTACAACAGACCGCAACTCCACTCGCGACGAAAAGCGTCGCCGAGCGAGTGTTGCCTTGGAAATTCCAACGCGCAGAACTGATTACATTGCGCGTTCTCTTCGGTGGCGAATAGATCTAACCAAGGCTCTCCCCACTGCAGAAAGAGACCTTGCGCCACTTCCGAGTGAAGACTCCATTCGTGATCCATCATGCACCTGCGGCTGAGTTCGTCCGCCCTGGCGTTCAGGGAACCTGCCAGGTGTTGAACCATCAGGAACATGCCCTGATGTTCCAGCCATGTCCAGAGGCGCAGAGCCTCTTGACAGAGGGTCCACGACCCCACCCCGCCTTGTTTGTTGCAGTACCACATGGCGGTGGTGTTGTCTGTGAACACCTGCACTACCTTCCCTTTGACAGAGGGAAGGAATGCCTTGAGTGCAAGTCGGATCGCCCGGAGCTCCAGAAGGTTGATATGGAGCCGGGACTCCGCCGGAGACCAGAGGCCTCTGATCTCCGCCTCTCCCATGTGACCGCCCCATCCCAGAAGGGACGCGTCCGTCACAACTGTGTGCTCTGGCTGGGGAAGGGAGAGGGATCTGCCCATGACCCATTGCCGGTTCGAGAGCCACCACTGCAACTGTTTTGCAGCCCCCTCCGAGATCTGGACGTGATCCGACAGGTTGCCCTGGTGCTGCGCCCACTGGAACTTCAGGTCCCACTGCAGAGCCCGCATATGCCATCTGGCATGATCAACCAGCAGGATGCAGGAGGCCATGAGGCCCAGCAGCCTCAGGGTCATCCGTACCGAAACCCAGGATAAAGGCTGAAAGATTGGAATCATAGCCTGAATATCCCGGACTCGCCGTTCGGGAGGATAGGCCCGAAACTGCGTCGTGTCCAGAACTGCTCCGATGAAAAGGAGCTGTGGAGAAGGAATCAGATGCGACTTTGGCACATTGATGGAGAACCCCAGCGAGTGCAGGAGTTCGGCCGTAGTCTGGAGGTGGGAGACGACTGCCTGGGACGAGCCCGCCTTCAGCAGCCAGTCGTCGAGGTAGGGGAAGACTGGAACCCCTGCCCGGCGCAGATGAGCTGCGACTCACCGCCATCACTTTCGTGAACACCCGAGGGGCACTTGTAAGGCCAAAGGGGAGCACGGTGAACTGAAAATGCTCCAGGCCTACCGTGAACCGTAGGTAACGCCGGTGGGCCGGCAGGACGGGGATGTGGAAATAAGCGTCCTGCAAGTCCAACGCTACCAACCAGTCTCCAGGGTCGAGGGCAGTCAAGACCTGAGCTAGGGTGAGCATCTTGAACTTCTCCTTCCGGAGGAAGCGATTGACGTTCCGGAGGTCCAAGATAGGACGCATGTCCTCCTTGTCCTTTTTGGGCACCAGAAAGTAGTGGGAGTAGCAACCACGTCCTACTTCTGGCGTCGGAACATTCTCGATGGCCCTCTTGGCCAAGAGGGCCGTGACTTCCTTCTGCAGAAGCACCAAGTGATCCCCTGACATGCGGTGGATTTCAGGTGGCATGGCTGGGGTGGTGGTCTCGAAGGGGAGGGAGTAACCCCTTCGGACAATATCCAAGACCCACCTGTCCGAGGTGATGGGACGCCAGTGGTGAAGGTGATGGCGGACCCTGCCCCCTACTGGCGTGCTGTGCACCTGAAAGGAAGGACTAGGAGGGCTTGGAGGCCGCGGACGGGTTGGAGGTAGTGGCCTGACCCGCACGCTGGTTGCCCGAACCGCCACGGCGGTATCCATGTCCTCGGCCACGCGAAGACGCTTGCTGCGCGGGCCGGTGGCTGGGCAGCTGACGTGACTGGGCGCCCCTTCCGTGGCCATGAAAGGGGCGAAAAGCAGAGGTGAGCGGAGGGCGTACAACAGGAAGGCCCAGGGACTTGGCAGTAGCCCGTGAGTCCTTAAAACGCTCCAGCGCATGGTCTGCTTTGGAACCAAAAAGACCGACTCCATCAAAGGGCATGTCCATGAGTGTATTCTGGACATCAGCTGAGAAACCAGTTGTTCTCAGCCAGGCGTGGCGACGTAGCGCCACCGTCGTCGCAAGCGATCTGCCCAGCGAGTCGGCGGTATCAAGGCCACAACGTATGGTGTATTTAGCCGCATCTCTTCCTTACGCAATGGCGCGGGTAAGCAGTGTCTGGACCTCCTCAGAACACTGCGGCAAAACAGCCGCCACCGAATCCCACAGGGTGTGGGTATATCGGCCCAAAAGGCAAGCGGTGTTGACAGACCGCAAGCCAGCACTGGAGGAAGAAAAAGCCTTCTTCCCAAATTGGTCCAGGCGTTTGGATTCCCTATCCGGAGGGGCGGTAGGGAAGGCGGTTTGGGAGGCAGAGGCTTGGACAACCAAGCTCTCGGGGGTGGGATGTTGGGAGAGAAACAAGGGGTCGCCCAGAGCAGGGCGATGGCGTCGGGCCACGCTCCTATCCACAGGAGCCCCTGTGGTGGGCTTGGACCAGGCGCCCAAAAGAACGTCAGTGAGTGCATCATTAAACGGCAGCACAGTCTCCGAGGAGGAAGCTGCCGGCTGAAGCACTTCCGTCAGGAGATTAGTCCTGACAGCCACAGTAGGCAATTGGAGATGTAAGGCTCCAGCTGCTCTACGCAACACCGTTGCGAAATTAGCTCCCTCCTCCGTAGCCACGGGAGGAGACAGCATGCCAGTGTCAGGGGAGGTGTCTAGACCACTGGCATCCCCAAGTTCCTCAGCCCAGTCCTGATCATACTCACACTGTTGTGAGAGAGGGTCTTCGGACCCCTCCCAGCTCTCTTGGTCCTCCTCAGGTTCAAAATATGGAGGAGGGACATTTGGGATCCAAGGTCTCATCGGCGCCGGCGTCTAGCGACGTCGGTCCGGCTCCATGTCCGGAGCCGGAGAGAGCCGGGGACCGACGCCGTCCGGAGCCCCGGACGGCGTCAGGAACGGCACCGGGGACATCGGCGGAGGCGTGGTTAGGTCAACCGGCGTCGATGGGGGTCGCGGCACCACCGGAGCCGGGATCGAGGCCGGGATGAAGGCTGGTGGGACAGGCGGCGCCGGGACCGGAGTAGTCGGCGACGTCGGAGCAACCCCATCAGGGCCCGCGGGGCCCGAAGGCGCACCGGAGGGACCTTAGACCCGAAGAGGCGGGCCATGGCAGACAGGAATTCCTGTATTTCGGCTGGAGTCTCCCCCGAACCCGGAAAGGACGGGTAATGCGGGGGCAGCTCCATAGGCACGTCCGGGGCCGCGGGGACGGTGCCGACTGGGGCCTCAGCCGAGTCGCGAGACCGGCGAGGCGAAGTCTTAGAGCGATGACGCTTCTTAGACTTTTTGTGCTTCGACTTACCCGAGGAGCACGAAGACTTGGACTCAGACGACCGGCGGGGACTCCGCGACCGGCCCCTCGACCTCTCCCGGGACCTGGTGCGGCGCAGAGCCGACTGCCGGACCTCGAGTAGTTTGAGACCGCTCTCGCAAAGCCTTCGGGTGAAGTTTCCGGCAGTCAGGGCACGACTTCGTGTCGTGGTCTCGGCCGAGACAGAAGAGACACTCCAGATGCGGGTCTGTGATCGACATCATTCGACCACAGGCGTCGCATGGCTTGAAGCCAGGCATCCCTACGACACCTAGGAGTCGATGAAGACTCGAAAAGAAACCGTGAAAAAATTCACAAAAAAGTTAGTCAAAAATTGACTAGGGCACTGCTCTTCCCGGATCTGCGCTTACTGGCGCGGAAAAAGAAGAACTGACGTCAGCGCGCAGGGGCGGCGTCTAAGTACTGCCCGCGACGTCATCCCGGCGATCACGACGCCGACGACGGACGCGGAGCCGCGCGACGCCGCCTACCGACGCACAAGGGTACTGCTACGCAAAAACTTTCCGGATCCAGCCTGACACCTGGGGATATTCTAAGGTAAGGAATCTGTCACTAACGTGTCTCTTTCAGATATGCTGAGCCATGTGGCTGCTAAATAGACTTGGTGGAAGCAGTAAAAACATTTAAATTAAAAGCATAACTTAGAATTTCAAAATGCTGCGTTAAGAATTGCCAAGATGTCTGCTTCTAATTTTGAAGAGCTTTATATATTTACTGCAAGAAATATAAAAGCTTACTGAAAGGGTGCCACATTAAACCTCCTTTATTAAATAAAAATAAACCCATTGTATTGGCTGGAGCAAGGTCCCACTAGATGGTTGTACGCTTGAAGCCTATAGCCTACATGGCTTCATTACATTTAGCATCCAGAGGCAATTAAAAGAAAGCTAAAAGAAGCCAAAGGATAGAAAAGGACAACCTACAAGCAGAAATGAGGCGTTCTCTGGAAGTTCCCTTAAAAGCAAGAAAGTGATAGTCTTGAAGGCCCAGCCTCAAATAGATGTGCTAGTGTAGCTGCCCAGCAACATGATCTTTGTATTCCTCCCTTCACGCTACAACCAAGTACATGAAAACTGTACTCGTAGGGTAAAGATCAGCTTGTCTACATTATCAGCTTTACTAGGTTATTTAAATACAAAGGCTGTTTGGCTGGCGTACTCCACCCAGTTTTCCAACTTGTTTTCCAACTTGTTAAGCACAGAGTGATTGGATACATCTTAGCAAGTGGCATCCGTGTGTGGCCCATTCCCTCTGCAATTGGCTCAGAAGCCCGAGTCTTACCCGAGGAGTCAGCACTCAGAATCTGGGGAAGTCCCCCAGACATTGAACTTTTATTAACTTTAACCACTGACAATATTTTTGTTTGCCAGTGTACAAAAAGAAGAATAAGCTGAATATCACAGAACTATGGCTTCCTTTATTATATAAAAGGCACAATTCTTCGAACATTAAAATGGGATGGCCAGCCAATTTCAGTAGCATGACAAACATGCCTAGTTCAAGAGTTACCCCTCCACCACACCAATCATTTTAAAACTAGTCATGGTAGAAATGACAAGGGACCGAGGGCTCATTCAATCGACTGGTACAGGATGTCTAATCTGAAGCAGGGGACCGTTACTGGGTCATGGATGAGACTGAAACATTTTGCCCATTTGTCATTTGCCTTCGCAATACGGACGTTACAAAGATGATCCTTTCGGATCTCACCTTCAGTCAGCAAGGGACTGGTTTATATCATGGTTGATGGCAATGCCACCTTAGCACAGGAAGGTAAAGAGTGTTGTGCTTATTGAAGAGGATTCCTATTGCAGCAGAGCAGACCGATAATAGTGGTCCTTGGCCTACTACAGATGTCTTTAGACCACACAGAAGGCTTACATGCAGATCAAATCCTCCTGGGCCATCATACCGTGCCATTGTTCAACTTGGCAGCATGCCTCCCAAGTTCATGCAATATCAAAATCTGAACTTGGGACAAAATATGGAGATCTTGTGAAAAGCCAAAAGACCCTCCAAGAGGTGGGCATGTTTCAAGTGGAAAAAGATTTCGTCTGTGGTGCCAAAATCAAGACAGACCGATTAACTTTCAAGAAGAAACAATACTTTCATATCGTCTATACTTCGTGACATTAAATTCAATCTTTCTCCATCAAGGTTCACCTGCCAACTACAACTGCTTACATTCTCAAGACTTTTGGACGGTTTAAAAAGATGTTCCCCCAATCCTGAAGCCTTGCTCTCCAGGAGAACTTAATCTGGTCCTGTTTAAACTGAATAGCTTCATCATTCAAGGGGGGCTGAGCTGGAAGTAGGAGGCTCTAGGAAGCGTACTTGCCAGACATGGTGCCAGCCTTTGCTCAGATAGTGCCCTGGGCAGAATTAGGCGCACTCTAAGTCCCCCGCTTTTCACCTAAGTTGCAGCCTGTAACTTGAGATATACAAGGAGCAAACCGTTATCTCCATTAATTTAGCAAATATAAATTTTCTCTGCTTCCTGGTACTTAAAGTCCTATATTTGAAGTGAGGAGCAATAAAACTGCAATGGCTATAATCCACAGAGAAAAGGTTGAACTTAATAAAATACCACTACTCTAGTAGCACTGTAGTTTCATGTTGGTCAGCATTATGTGACCAGAAAGATGTACGATGTTTCATGCTTAGACAACGATTAGAATTTAGCATTATAGAGGTTCAGCTGCTCCAGACAGACCTTCACTGCCAGTCTTGTCTCTTGTCCTGCTGCCCATTTGCTGCTGCTACTAAGTAGAATGTGACCATGGGGTGGGCGGTGTGGCATGTGGGACTATTGTCTTTAGGGTCAGACCTCTGTTGATTACACAAATTTGCCCACTCGTCCCTCATTTCCACTTAAATCAGCCACAACTCAGCTGCAAGTGACACATTGTAAATGAGATGGGGTAGAGGGTGAGGGGATGGGCGAGCGAGAGGATTTTAATGGGGTGCACGCAGCCTGTGGGCTGACTCGCTAGAGCCATTTCAGAGTGAGACTGCTGAATGATCTGCATGGAGACCGCTCCTTCCACCCCCTCTGAATGTCGACTCGTTGGGTATGGGTCCAGCTTGCCCATGCTCTGTGGGCAACTCATCAGCCCACGCAAAATCAGACAATTTGCCCACAAATTGTGTAATCCTGGATATATAGTCAGCCCTGAAAAGAAAAAATACAGGGCTATGTGGCCATGGATTTTGCCTACACTGCGGTAAACGTATGCATCGAGATTGCAGCATACAGTCTACTCTGCAATCAAGATGGCAGCGGTGCCTTAACTGGTGTCGGGCCTGCCCAAGATACTGAATCACGCAGTTAAGCCTCCGTACTAATTCTGTAATGCGGGGAGTGAGCTTTGGGCGTGGCCAGCCGCCTGCTAGGTGCCCCCCAAGGCTGGAACCCCACATTTACTTTGCGTGGCACTAACCATTCAAGTAATAGTGGACCTGTGAACAGACTACCCTTTTTTCGGACAGAGTGACCCACATTGATAAATCCAATGCGTGTTTGCAGGGTTAAAAGGCAACCAACAGATTGGTTTTGTTTTTTTAACCACTAGAAATGTTTCCCATCGCCACTGGTCATAATTAGTGCTTTAAATGGAAATAAAGAAGTGCAGGTACTCACTCTTTGGGGTACCTATACATTTATCGCAAATGGAGGTATTCACTT
Source organism: Calotriton arnoldi (assembly GCA_963921515.1). Taxonomy (NCBI): domain Eukaryota; kingdom Metazoa; phylum Chordata; class Amphibia; order Caudata; family Salamandridae; genus Calotriton; species Calotriton arnoldi. The sequence continues at coordinate 200,898 of CAWUFW010001370.1, forward strand.
CCAAATTAAAGTGCAGGAACTCTGTACCAGACAGTATCTGCCCGTTTAAAGCAGCGGTCATAATACTATGTGCAGAAACAGTTTGTATAAACAAGGCCATCACCATCAAGCGCAGCTGAAGACCTTGACCTGCCTGAAATAAATTATAGATCAGGAGCTCCACCAATTGGCTCAGTAACGGAGAACAAAAATAACGAAAAGTAGAAGTATACTGAAATGGATACACAGCGAAGGGCATGGTAGAACGGACACGTCCCTTAAGTCCTCACCCTGTCTCACAGCTTTTATTTTATAGACTGGTAACTAAAGTGCAATGTTAACTATGTGTATGGTGCGAATGAGCTACAAATCGGCAATACAAGTTATTTGCAGTTAAATGAACAGCATCCTCAGATACTCGATTGATTTCGCAATCGAAAATCGACTGCAGAAAATCAGTCCTAATTTTTTCCACATGATTCTACCCCCCCCCAATCTCTAACAATGCTTTCAAAAACCTCAAGCACAGACTGCTCAAAGAAACACCTGAGACTCTCATATCTGATCTTTACTATTGTACTCTGAAGGGCTGCCAAACAAATGGACTTCATCTAACTGACTAATATTCCACCACTCAAATTACTTTTATATTTCACTAAACTAATTCACAACTAATCCCTTATGGGTTCCAGAGTAGCATGCTACTCGCCAAAAAAGCGCTTCAATGCCCCATCAGGGGTAACAAGTGCTATATAAATGCAAACCTTTTTCCCTCTTCTATCCCTCTGCTATTCTTCTGAATCCAAATAACTGACTAACATATCCACCACTCAAATTACTTTCATATTTCACTATACTAATTCAACACTAATCCTTTATGGGTTCCGGAGTAGCGTGCTACTCGATGAAAAAGCGCTTTGACGCCTCGTCAGGGGTAATAAGCGCTATATAAATGCAATTACAATACAATAAATACATAGCACAGCTAAGCTGAAGGAACTCTTTCCAACTAGCCTATACATAATTAAATCAGCCAAAATCCCATATGGATTAAAGCATACTATCTAACCATCAGGGGCGTAGCTTAGTCATTGAGATTCGGGACGTGTACATCACAAATTTCCTGATTAAAAAACATTATGCAGAATGGTGAAGGGATGAGATGACCAAAGATTGGGATACAGAGTTCCCAAGAGGAGCAGGTTCAATACTGATTTGTATTAGGTGGGTCTCTGTGCAGGTGCAGATAAAAGGAAAATAAGTTAAAAACTTTTAGTCAAATTAGGACGAAGAGAAAAACCTAAGACATAGGAGACTTGACTCCGGGACCCCCAGGCCCAACACTCAGGCCAAGAATGCATTTATTTGGGAGGTTTAATCATTAATACGAGTTGGTACTGTTCCTATAGTAGAAAAGGAGAGAGAAGAAGCGGTTGGAGAATCCTAAGGGATCCTAATGATTATTCCTTAGTGCCTTCACAAATCCAAAAAGAAGGCATGCTTCATAATAGGGTGTGCTCCTCATAGGGCCGGCGCTGCAATGCCCTACGAGCCGCACCCACCAAATACTGAGCAGTCACAGCTGGGGCAGACACCAGATTACAAATAAGCGAAATAATGCTACTTGAAATACCACTCTCTTCCCTCCTCACATTCTAATTCCAGGCGAGCAGAGGAGGGGTAGGTCTCTGGTGCGGTCTGTGCAGGACCACACGAGTACAACCATCAACCCCAGCTCGCAACAGGTAGATTCTCTCAACACACCCGGAAGACTTTTTACTTTTACCCTTACTTGCCAAAGCTTCCTTGTTATGTTCTAACAGTTATTTAGCACCTACTGCTTTTGACCTAAGGGGACTTACAGATTGCTCCAAAGGGTAAGATCTCTACTCTAATCTTTAGAGGTTTTACCACCCCATTCATGTCTGTGTCATGCCTTGCATGTCCTAAAACAAGAGTTATTTGTTGTTTTTACACGTGTCCACCTGCCTGGCTTGCTGTATGTATTTACAACTTCACTTTGTGGTGACTTTTCAGCACCAATAAAAGCATGAGTAGTTCTACTGTGAGGAGACGCGAGCAAGTAGTCCGCTACTTGAAAAGCACCTTGCCATTTATTATAAAAACCGGTCTAGAAAGACCAGTTTTTATAATAAATGGCAAGGTGCTTTTCAAGTCATGTCTTTCTATATTTTGTGTAGATTGGACAATCAAACAAGGTATTTTCCTACAGGGGAGTACCTGGCACTACACATCCCATCCTAGGTGTGGGCCAGAGATATTTTTAGGTCCTGAGGAAGCGCCGTGGATCCGGTTGGACCATCATCAAGGCTGTTTTGGTCCATTGAGCCCTTATGATAGCCACCCTTTATTGATTTTGACTCTGTCAAGGGAGCCATCACATTAAACAGTTTGGTATCCCTCAGACAGTTTATTTTCCTTTTCCACTCTACCCTACACATCCCGTGTCCTCACACATACATGCATCATTACCTAAAAATAAAAAAGATCTCATGGACCATAGGGCATTACAGCCCCGGCCCTAAGAGGAGAAAGCCCTATGATGAAGCATTACATCCTTTTGGATGGGTGAGAGCACAAAGGAATAATCATTAGGATCCCCTTGGATTCTCCAACCGATTCTTCTCTCTTTTTCTACTATAGGACCAGTACCTTCTCGTATTAATGAAAGTATTCTGGAGCGTGGGAACTGGACCTTTATCAGCTCCTGGTCCCCCCCCTTCATTTGCATATAGCTTTATTTGGGAGGTGTCGCACCCTAAACACCCCCTCCCACCCCCGAAGTTATGCCCCTGCTGATCACCAAAATTCAGAGGGAAGTCTATATCCATATACCAAAATGGCAATATACGGATCCAGGCAGCTGAGCACAACCTCAAAATCTTCAAGCTCCATTCCTCTCCGCTGTGTGATGCTTTCATCTCAGACAACCCTGCAACCAAACCCTGCTCCGCCATTCCCCATACCAGTCTCCACCCAAGGCACTCCTCACTTACAGCCCTATCCCAACCACCTGCACCAATTTAATGCCCCAAGACATCATTGACCACCACCCAACAGCCCAACCCCTGCATCCCTATCCCTTCACTTTGCCCCCTTCAATCAACATCCCCCATATCATCTGCCCCCTCTACTCTCCATCACCATATCTACAGCAACACTACATTGTCAAAGCTGCCCCTTTCAGCCAAACCCTTACTCATTCTCACCTCCAACTTCACCAACTTGAGTTGGACTTCCTCACCCCTACTGCTGACCTCACTGACATACTGACTCATTCCAATGCATTTTATCCCCGGACCCTCAAACCAACCGCCAACCTAGAGCATGCAGGTCTCTCCTCAAGCACCCCCTCCCCATGTTATTCTCCATTTCCAATCCCTCCCACTGGCCCAAACTCAGAACATTACAATGACCATCTGTAGACATCTCCCAGACCCCCCTCCTCCAACCCCCAAATGTTCTCCGTATCGGCCAATGACACTGTTGACAACACTGAATATGCCAACCCCTACCTCCTCGCCCCACCATGGTTCGTGGTGACTAGTTCCAATGACCCAATTTTCCACAAAGCAGGCACTAGCTATAACCCTAACACTCCCTACTCACCACCACTGAACCTTTCCATCTACTGCCTCCCAGCATTCATATATCTCCTACCACCCTTCTCCACACCTAAATATATGCTGCCCCCTCTACATCTCATTACACACCTGCCTGGTATCCCTCTATAGCCAAGACTTCCCAACTCTATTCACACCTCACTAACAAGACTTTCTTAACCCACTCGCTCCTCTCCCGGACAACCCAACATTTAAGGATACTCACTTCTACTACCCAATAGAAATTCTCAAAACCTCACCCCATCTGGCCAAGAGGCACCTATCACATTCCCGGACACCTGACCCAACCACTCATGTCACTCTCCCCAAACACTACCCCCTGTGCCAACCCTCCTCTACACATCCCAAAACAATTCAAGTCCCACTCTACCGATCCTCTCCCCTTCCACTCTACTTTGCAGTCTTTGCCAACACAGTCCTAGTGCTATCGTGCTAGTTATTTTAAAAATGGTGACAATTCAGAGGTATTAAAGAACTACTACCCCATTTCCATATTGCCTTACTGCACCAAACTCCTGTGAATCTGATGTTGCCCAGGAACTTAGTATGCATCCTTATAATTCTAAGTTCTTTGACCCTCAGCAAGAAGATTTTCAAGCAAACACTGAAACTGTGATACTATTAGACATTGATGACCTAGGGAAGAACTTGGATGCAGGCCATGTTTCACATTAGTCCCACTTAATTTGTCTGCAGCCTTTGACATGAAAATGTTCATCGAAGTAAACCACGTCCTGGACTCCTCCCAATCAGGCTTCCAAAGCAACCACAGTACGGAGACAGCACCCCTCACCGCCACTGATGACATCCGCTCCCTTCTCGACCGAGGCGAGAATGCAGCCCTCATCCTACTGGCCCTCTAGGCCTCTTTCTCCCACTGCACCCTAATCACGAGGCTTCACGACGCTGCCTTCCACAACAAGGCACTGGACTAGATCCACTCCTTCCTCAACGGCCAGACACAGCGAATCAGACTACATTCGTTCCTCTCAAAATCTACATAGATCAGCTGTGGAGTGCCCCAGGGTTCATCCCTGGGCCCCACCCTCTTCAACGTCTACAAGGCCCCCTCGCAGACATCGTCAGAAGCCACGGACTCAACATCATCTCCTATGCAGACACAGCTGATTCTCTCCCTCACCAATGAACCCACAACCGCCAGAACCAACTTCCAGAGTGGAATGAAGGCGTCACCACATGGATGAAAGACAGCTGCCTCAAGCTCAACTCGAACAAGACCGAAGTACTCATCCTGGGTCCCACCCCCCTCAGCCTGGGAAGACTCCTGGTGGCCATCCTATCTGGGACCCCTCCCACCCCTACGGACCACGCACGCAACCATGGCCTCATACTGGACTCATCGCTCTCAATGACCCCCAAATCAACTCCGTTTCCTCAGCCTGCTTCTATACACACTGCCTGCTTCGAAAGACATTCAGATGGATCCCCACAGAATCCAGAAAGACTGTCACCCATACACTCATTACCAGCACACTCCACTACAGCAATGCACTCTATGCCAGCGTCACCCAGAAACAACTCAAGAAACTACAGAACGCTCAAAAGGCTGCTGCCAGAATGATCCTCGACATCACCCGCAGCAGCCACATCACGCAACACCTCGGATAACTCCACTGGCTCCCAGTCAGCAAGAGAATAACTTTCAAGCTCGTCACACATGCCTTCAAAGCTCTCCATAACATACACAGCATACCTGAACCACTGCCTCACATTCCATGTACTGGCAGACAAATCTGTTCCACCCATCGCGCCTAGGCCTCCGTCCCCAGGATCCACAAGACCAGAACTGGAGGACGTTACTTCTCCTACCTTGCCGCCATGACCTGGAATGCCATGCCCCTCAGGCAATCCGTGTCGCTGACCCAATTCAAGAAGGACCTCAAGACCTGGCTCTTCAAATGATCCTCCACACCCAGAAATACCAGCAGTGGCCCCCCCTCCCCCCAGCACCTCAAGACCCTCACAGATGAGTAGTTGCGCTTTACAAACCCCTGATTGATTGGATCAGTACATCTTGCTATGCTGTGCAAGGGCTGCTGGCATTTGAGATGGCACACATGGGTAGCTTCATTTAGAAATAACAGAGCCCAGGTAGTCCTTTTGACCTTATTTAGGGCAGTGGAAATTAAAGTTGATTGCAGGGTCCCACAAGGCTGGTCTCTCACCTCATCCGTTCAACATCTTGCTTTCAACTCCTGAAACAGGAGAAGGAATCTAAGAGGTATACTAATACTAAAATCCCTTTGTTGATTAGGTCTATGATCAATTAAATGAAGAATCAGATCAGAATATAGATTGTAATATCGACATATAGAAGGTGCTGGCAAGTCCTAAAAAAATTATCAGGTACACTAGCACATTTATCAGTAATTGCAGAAAATATATTCATCCAAATAGTTGGTGGTTTCTTTATTTTTCTATTATGGGAGTCCTTTGTAGAGTTCATGACACAAGGATCAGCCAACACGTGTTTCGCCCCGTATGGGCTCGCTGGCCTGGGGTTTTTTCAAGCTTGTAAAAACATTTTGATTTGAATTCCATATTAATTACATTAAACTCAATAAAGAGTCAACATTATACTAAGTATAACCATAGGTGCCACAGCAAACACTAAAGTGGTGAAATCTAGATATGCCTCTTTAATAACACTTGTGACTTGTCTGAGAGAAACTAAATTCGTATAGCGAAAAGACTGGAAGAAAGGAAAAAACACAATAGAAAAAGTAAATAAAATGATAAATATGCATTACTGTTTTTAGTAACCCTTCACCTCTGGCTGAATGGTGATTCCATTCATTTAATGTTAAGAATTTTACATTTCTATCAAGGCAAAATAAACAAGTTAAATTAATTAGGGCAGTTATATACGAGCCTGGCTAGGTCTAAATAATCCTTAGCAAGGTGGATTGCATCCTGTATTCTTTGTTACCATTGAGAAAAACAGGCTGCCAATGGAAACACCAAGGGCTCATTCAACCAAGGGAAAGCAACTACTGAACCTTGGATGAGAAACGCCCATTCGAAAAAAGCATGTAAATGCATATGCAAATACTCTACAATGCAATCATTAAAACTTCCGCTAAAATATACGGTTTCGATTCCAATGCCAGATCAGACAGCACATTCTGTCAAAATGCTTTAAAAATATTTTTGGCTTACATTACAAGATGCAGGTTCTGAGTGTTCTTGCACCATTCTTTTTGGACACCACTTAACTAGGGGTGAGATTGCTACTCTATTCTAATATTCCTCATCGTCAATTAAAATTCTACGAAGCAGATGGATAAGTCACTTACCTACATTCCAAGTACTGCATCTAGGTATCTTCATTGAAAAGCTAATTTGTTTTTTATTACGGGACTAGTACAACCTTCAGGAATAAGTCTTTGATAAACATTTTAAAAAGAACAGGCTGAGGCAACTGCTAGTACAATTCATGCGGGAGGCTGCTGGTTCCTTACGTTTTCAGCCTGGTTTCCAAAGGAGAAATTATCTGCAGCTTTAGATATAAATCCTATGTTAAAAGGTTACTCTTATAGCAAATGTTTCTATCCCATGCTGGGCACATAGTACAATACGACCTAGTCACAATCCATGCATACCTTTTCAAAGCAGAAGCATGCAAATTAAAAACACTTACTGGTAGGATTTGAAAATGTTTAATTTTCTGGTGATGGCAGAGTGAAAGGACAAACGCCTTTGGGTTACTCTGGCTGTCTCTCAGAAGGAATAGCCTACAGGGAGAAAACGCATGTCCTAAAACACAATGTCATCTTTCATGGTTTTCATCAGTTTTGAGCTAGAAGAGAGTTAAGCCAACAGAAGAGGTTGCTATGTTCTTATCAAACATTTAATAGTTTTCGGTTTCAGTTCTACTTCTGCAACTGGCAGATGGAAACCAATCACTTCCAAAATTAATGTTCCATTCCTGCATTCATTCTTGCTTACCCAGCAGTCATGGTTCTCGGTTATTTTAGACATTATATTGTTCTTAATTAATCCACCACCCTTTTCAGCATTTAAACCCATAAAATGCCCTCTGTAGCAGTGTTCAGCGTGAAAACATGCAAGCATCCAAAGGAGCATTGTCACATCTTTTTTGTACACCACCCAATACAGTAAAGCTGGACTCATTCTGCTTTCACACATTTTTCTCTTTCTGCTGCAAATATCCAAAACCTTGACAAATGTTGCACTGGACTACACAGCTCGATTACTATGGACTGGTGCCAGATGAGGACGTTCAAAATAAAGGTTTGAGTTCTCAGACTGCTTAGGACACCCTCAGTCTATCACTCTGTTCATGCTTTCTACTTCCAAACTTCACCGAAACATTCCTAATCCCTACATGCTATGGTCCACAGGCTAATTCTTCCCTCTAAAATCAGTATTTTTTACAATATGAATCCATCCAATTAATGCTAAGCGCCAAAGTTGTCAGACACGGTCTAACTTCTGAATTCGTGCTACTTCCTATTGCACAAGTTACTTACCTTCGGTAACGATATAACTGTAAGAGACATTAGTGATAGATTCCTTCCCTTAGAATATCCCCAGGCGTCAGTCTGGATCCAAAAGGTTTTCGTCAGCAGTACCCCTGTGCGTCGGAAGGTGGCGTTGTGTGGCTCCGCGTTCGTCGTAGGCGTCGTGATCGCCGGGATGACGTTGCGGCAGCTACTTAGACGCCGCCCTACCGCGCTGACGTTAGTTCTGTACACGACTTTCAGCGCCAGGAACGCAGGGCCATGCAAGATACTGACCACTGGTGCATTGAAACTAGGGCCCTGAAAGGGATGACCTTAACCCTAGAAATCAGTTCGCAGAACGGGGAGGATGGGGGGGCGGTAAGGAATCTATCACTAACTAATGTCTCTTAGAGATATATCGTTACCGAAGGTAAGTAACTTGTGCATCTGAAAGAGACATGTTAGTGATAGATTCCTTACTTTAGAATAGATACCCCAGCAATACCAACCCCGGTGGTGGGACTGCGAACCAAGATCACACCAGAAAGTCACGGAGAACAGAACGGCCAAAGAAGCAGTATCTCCGGACTTGGCTGTCAAGGGAATAATGCTTAGTAAAAGTGTGCAGCGAGGCCCACGTGGCTGCCTGACAGATGTTGTGCAGTGGGACATCACGTCCCAATGCAGTAGTAGCTGCTGTTGCCCTGGTAGAATGGGCGCACAGCCCCATCGGAGGCTCCTTCTTAGCCAGAGAATAGCAGGCTTTTATACACAAGTCGACCCAGCGGGAGATAGTCCTCTTGTGTACAGCCCAGCCTTTCTTGGCGTCTACGTAGCCAACAAAGAGCTGGTCATACACCCAGAACTGTTGTGTGCGGTGGAGGTAAAATGAGATCGCACGTTTTGGGTCCAGACGGTGGAGCCTCTCTTCCTCTCTGGAAGGGTGCGGAGGCGGAAAGAAAGTGGGCAAGGTGATAGTTTGCCCGATATGGAAGGCAGTAACAACCTTTGGCAAAAAGGATGGACGTGTGCATGGCACAACCTTGTCCGGATGAACAGACAGAAAAGGAGGTTTACAGGAAAGAGCCTGGAGCTCACTCACGCGCCTAGCGGAGGTGATGGCAACCAGGAAAGCAGTCTTCAAGGTTAATAAACGAAGAAGACAGTTATGAAGCGGCTCAAAGGGAGCGCACATCAAATAAGTAAGAACCAGATTCAAGTCCCACTGTGGCATCACAAACGGAATAGGAGGGAAAAGGTGAGTAATGCCTTTGAGAAATCTATTTACAACAGAAGACTTGAAAAGAAAAGGCTGATCAGGTAGCCTGAGAAAGGCTGAAATTGCAGAAAGGTAGCCCTTGATAGTGCCCAGAGCAGAGCCCTGCTGGGCTAAAGAAAGAAGCAACAGTAGGACCTCAGAAAGAGGGGCAGAAAAGGATCCACAGCCTTTGCTGTGCACCATGCCACAAATTTGTTCCACCTGCAGGCGTATACCGATTTAGTGGAGGGACGCCTGGCTGCCAGAATGACATCACAGACTTCAGGAGGCAAGTGAAATGGAATCAACTGTTGCCGCTCAATCTCCACGCAAGGAGGTGGAGACTGGACAGGTTCGGGTGGAGGACCGTCCCCTGCTGCTGCGACAGAAGATCCTCCCGAAGAGGCAGTCGGATCGGGGATCCACGCTCATACTGAGTAGCTCGGGATACCAAACTCTTCGAGCCCAGTCCGGAGCCACAAGAATGACTTGGGCCCGGTCGCGTCTGATCTTCTTCAGCACTCTGGGTAGAAGTGGTGTAGGCGGAAAGACTTACAATAGACCGCAACTCCACTCGCAACGAAAAGCGTCGCAGAGCGAGTGCCGCCTTGGAAATTCCAACGCGCAGAACTGCTGACATTGCGCGTTCTCTTCGGTGGCGAATAGATCTAACCAAGGCTCTCCCCACTGTTGGAAGAGACCTTGCGCCACCTCCGAGTGAAGACGCCATTCGTGATCCATCATGCACCTGCGGCTGAGTTCGTCCGCCCTGGCGTTCAAAGACCCTGCCAAGTGTTGAACGACCAGGAAAATGCCCTGGCGTTCCAGCCACATCCAGAGGCGCAGAGCCCTGATAAAGGGTCCACGACCCCACCCCGCCTTGCTTTTTGCAGTACCACATGGCGGTGGTGTTGTCTGTGAACACCTGCACTACTCTCCCCTTGACAGAGGGAAGGAATGCTTTCAGTGCAAGTAGGATCGCCCGGAGCTCCAGAAGGTTGATATGGAGCTTGGACTCCGCCGGAGACCAGAGGCCTCTGATCTCCACCTCTCCCATGTGGCCGCCCCATCCCAGGAGGGACGCGTCCGTCACTACTGTGTGCTCCGGTTGGGGAAGGGAGAGGGATCTGCCGCTGACCCAATGCTGGTTCGTGAGCCACCACTGCAATTGTTTTGCAGTGCCCTCCGAGATCTGGATGTAGTCGGACAGGTTCCCCTGATGCTGCGCCCACTGGAACTTCAGGTCCCACTGCAGAGCCTGCATATGCCATCTGGCATGATTGATCAGCAGGATGCAGGAGGCCATGAGGCCTAGGAGCCTCAGGGTCATCCTGACCGAAACCCAGAATAAGGGCTGAAAGATTGGAATCATAGCCCGAATATCCCGGACTAGCTGTTCGGGAGGATAGACCCGAAACTGCGCCGTGTCCAGAACTGCTCCGATGAAGAGCTTCTGAGAGAGAATCAGGTGCGACTTCGGCACGTTGATGGAGAACCCCAGCAAATGCAGGAGGTCGGCCGTAGTCTGGAGGTGGGAGACAACTGACTGGGGCGAGCCCGCCTTCAACAACAAGTCGCCTAGATAGGGGGAAGACAAACCCCTGATCTGCGCAGATGAGCTGCGACCACCGCCATCACTTTCGTGAACACCAGAGGGGCGCTGGTAAGGCCAAAAGAGAGCATGGTGAACTGAAAGTGCTCGTGGCCTACCGTGAACCGCAGGTAACGCCGGTGGGCCGGCAGAACGGGGATATGAAAGTAAGCGTCCTGCAAGTCCAACGCTACCATCCAGTCTTGCGGGTCTAGGGCAGACAAGACCTGAGCAAGTGTGAGCATCTTGAACTTGTCCTTCCGGAGGAAGAGATTGACGTTCCGAAGGTCCACTATAGGCCGGAGGCCTTTGTCCTTCTTTGGAATCAGAAAGTAGTGGGAATAACAACCACAACCTACTTCGGACGTTGGAATGCGCTCTATGGCCCCCTTGGCTCAAGAGGGCCACAACTTCCTGCTGGAGAAGTGCCAAATGATCCCCCGACATGCGGTGGCACTGAGGTGGCATGGCTGGAGGGGTAGTCTCGAAGGGTAGGGAGTAGCCCGTTCGGACGATCTGTAAAACCCACTTGTCCGAAGTGATGGCGCGCCAGTGGGGGAGGTGATGGCGAAGCCTGCCACCCACTGGCGTTTGATGGGCCTGAAAGGTCGGACTAGGAAGGTTTGGAGGCAGTGGTGGCTGGGGTGGAGGTGGACTGACACTGCCGCTGGCCCCCTGAACCGCCGTGGCGGTTCCCACGTCCGCGGCTGCGTGTGGACTGTTCCGTCGGCCCGTGGCCCTGTTGTGAACGTGGTGGGTTGCCCCTTCCGTGAGCACGAAAGGAGCAAAAGGCAGAAGGCTGAGGAGGCCACGTGGCCGAAAGGCCCAAGGACTTGGCCGTAGCCCGCGAGTCCTTAAATCTCTCCAAAGCACTGTCTGCCTTGTTGCCAAAGAGGCGAATGCCATCAAAGGGCATGTCCATTAAAGTGTTTTGGACATTCCCCGAAAAGCCAGTTGTCCCCAGCCATGCGTGGCGGTGGAGCGCCACTGTCGTGGAAATCGCCCTGCCCAGCGAGTCGGCAGTGTCAAGGCCACAACGGATTGTGAACTTGGCTGCATCTCTCCCCTCAGCAATAGCCTGGGAGAGTAGTGTCCGGGCCTCCTCCGGACACTGAAGCAGCACGTGCGCCACCGTATCCCAGAGAGAGAGAATAACGGCCCAAGAGGCATGTAGTGTTCACAGACCGCAGCCCTAGACTGGCAGAAGAAAAAACCTTCTTCCCAAACTGTTCCAGTCTCTTGGATTCCCTGTCAGGGGGTGCGGAAGGGAATGCGCTTGGGGAAGCAGAGGCTTGGACAACCAAGCTCTCAGGGGTGGGGTGTTGGGAGAGGAAAATGGGGTCGCCCGGGGCCGGGCGATGGAGTCTGGCCACGTTCCTGTCCACAGGAGCCCGTGTTGGGCCTGTGCCAGGAGCCCAAAAGAACGTCCGATAGTGCGTCATTAAAGGGCAGCAGTGGTTCCGCAGAGGTAACTGCTGGCTGAAGCACTTCTGTCAGGAGGTTAGTCCTGACGGCCACAGTAGGTAGCCTCGGCTGCCCTATGCAACACCACAGAAAAAGAAGCACCCTCCTCCGTAGCCACGGTAGGAGGAGACAGCATGCCAAGGTCTGGAGAGGTGTCCAGACCACTGGCGTCCCCAACTCCTCTGCCCAGTCCGGGTCATACTCACATTGAGCAGCGAGAGGGGCCTCAGACCCCTCCCAGTCCTCCCCTTCCTCCTCATGCTGTTGTACAGGCCTAAAAGGAGGAGGATTCCCAAACTGCGCCGGAACCGGCATCGGTCGACATCCTCCCGGCACCATCTCCACTTCGGGGCTGAAACCGGGGCCGACGTCGTCCGGCACGCCGGGCAACGTGAAACATGGTGCCGGTGGGGTCGAAGTCGGTGGAGGTGTCACAAGGTCAACAGGCATCGACCGGGATCCACGGGAGTCCTGCGGCGCCGAGGCCAGAGCGGATGGCAACGCCGGGGCTGGAGCCACCGGCGTCAAAGGGCGAGGACTCCCAGTCAGGCCCGCGGGGCCCGGCGGCCCAAATAGGCGAGCCATAGCGGACAGGAATTCCTGTACCTGGGCCTGAGTCGCCGACGAACCCGGGAAAGGCAGGTAGGTCGCCGGCGACTGCGTAGGCTCCGCCAGAGCCGCGGGGGTGGCACCACCCGCACCCTCAGCCGAGTCGCGCGAGGGGAAGTCGGAGAACGATGACGTTTCTTCGACTTCTTTTGGAGCTATGCCTTCCCTGACCCAGAGTGCGAAGACTTTGATTCGGACGATTTCCGATGGTGGTGGCTCCGCGACCAGTCCCTCGACCTCCCTCGGGACCGGGACCTTTCACGGCGCAGAGCCGACTGCCGGGCTTCAAGCAGCTTTCGGGACCGCTCCCGCAAAGACTTCGGCGCCATGGACCGCAGTCGGGGCACGACTTGGGGTCGTGATCGCGCCCCAGGCAGAAGAGACACACGCGGTGCGGGTCCGTCACCGACATCATCCGATGACAGCCCTCGCAGGACTTAAACCCGGGCATCCCTAACTGCACCAGGAGTCGATCGACTCGAAAAGCAGACAAAAAATCTCCAAAAACTCAGTCAAAAAAATGACTGGGGGTACCGCTCTCTCCGGATCTGCGCTTGCTGGCGCGGAAAAAGAAAGAACGGACGTCAGCGCGCGAGGGCTGCGTAAGTAGCTGCCGCGACGTCATCCCGGCGATCACGACGCCTACGACGAACGCGGAGCCGCACGACGCCACCTTCCGACGCGCAGGGGTACTGCTGACGAAAACTTTCCGGATCCAGACTGACGCCTGGGGATATTCTAAGGTAAGGAATCTATCACTAACGTGTCTCTTTCAGATATGATTTATGCTCCTTCTGCCTCTTTCTGCTCTGCTTTTGGTATAACTAGTTTCACATCCTCATACTTTGTTCCAGTTATTCGCTATACCTTTCTGTAATTCCAATTGACCTCCGTTTAAAAGCTTTGCTGCAATTGTTTCAATTTTACAACTACTGGACTAAACGCTCACACACCATCAGATATGTGATAAAATTCTTGAAGCACTGGAAAATGCACATTACATCAATGAAAGAAGCACTGAGAAAGCGGATAGTTCTCACCATTGGGACTTCTTGGTTCTGCCAATGGTTTTTAGAATTGCTGTACAGCATCCCCTATGCTTTGCTGCATGGCTAAAAGGCTTGCCTCATTTTATAGGATTGCATGTGTTCCAGTTCAGAGAGAATCTGGCTGGACTGTTCCTATTGGAGCAGAACCAAGACTGATTTGCATATGGCTAGGTGTAATCGGAGGTAGCATGGTGGGAAAAAACAAGGGACTGGGATGAGGACTGAGTAATTACTAGTGGTTGAAATTAATTTAAGCATTCCATCCATCACTTTGTTTACGTTAGTACAAAATGACAGGTTTCTTTTATATTTTTATTTAACAATCCGAGCTGGAAATAATGTTGTGCAAGAGTGTTTCTTTTGGAGAGGAGAGAGTGGGGGGGGGAGCAATATGTAGGGTGGGTGGGAGCAATATGTAGGGTGGCGGAGGGGAGCAACACATTGGGGGATGAAGCACATGGGCTACAGGAACGTGGAACTGTTGGCAGAAGCATATGGTCCACAAAGCAACACAGGGGAAAGGCACAAACTGGCGAGCAAAACACAAAAGAGGGCAGGAGAGAAACACAGATGAGGGAACACCACAGAATGCAGTAGAGGGGAAAGCAGTAGGGCGATAGTTTGAAAACACATGTGCTCTCGTTTAGTGCTTAATCAAATAGAAAAGAAGTAGTGTTTCAGAAAGGAGCAGGGGTAGGACAAGTAATGCATCCATGCTCCAGGGGATGGATAAACACAAGAATAGGAAGTAAAGCTCACAAGCTGAGGAATAAACGCAAGAAATGAGTGATAATGCCAACTAATGGTAAGCAATGGGTGGGCGCTAAGTCCACTGTAAGCACACAAATCTTTTCTGCAAGACAGCTTGCACTGTTTGGAAGTTGAGCCCTAAAAATGAGTTTACAGAAAAATGCTCACAGATTCTCAAGACCAAACCACATTCTTCAATGATCAAGGATGGGGGTGGTAAAGAAAGTTTGAGCCATAAAGCATGTGATTTTGAACTCCCTACTGGAAGACATTGAAAAATGCTTGGTCCCTCCAAAATGTTGTCGTTACTCCACACACATACCACCACGTGTCCTCTTCCAAACGCAGTAAGCTGCAGTGGGGGCAATTGGTTCAAGATAATTAAATCATTTATCTCTTGCCTGAATGTATTTTGTGTGCACCCTCTATGTATTTCTTGAACACCAGCCATTGTGGATGAATAACTCAAGCCTTCAGATGATGAAGCACTGCTTCAATCCATTTTCTTCAATGTTAAAGATCCTGGTCAAGAAATTAAAATGTTTGTGGATTTCTGAATATAGATGAAAGGGCCCAGTCCTTTCTTGATTGGCAGGAGGTATGTCAGAGTGTGCAGTGGGGTTGATGGCAATGGTTCTCATGCTGGCATGATGAAAGTCAAATGTATACTAGAACAGGCTATTTTAAGAATGTTTGCAGGCTAAGCTGCCTGGCTCCAACTTGCAGTTTAAGGCTGTTACGTAGCGAGAACATGAATATTTTTTTTATTCCGTAACTTGCTGTTGCAGTTCAGTTGGACGGTTTGTTTGGAACATTCACATCTTTGATCCCTTATAGGGGTGTGACCAGGAACAAGCTTTTGTGTGTATTATGGACCAGTTCTGCTATAACTTCTGAAGACTAAACACTCAACGTGAGAAAATTAAATTATTTGACAAACAGGTTAACCTGGACAGATTTCTTCAAATTTCACTGTTTTTGGATCCTCTATTTCTGGGCATTATTTTGGTGCTCCTGCATAAACCATGTTGCATCTGTCTAGTTTGAAAGGGACAAGAGCTCTGGTAAGCTCAAGCAGAAGTCTCATCAGAAAACATGGTACACTCAGCAGCTTGGAAGTAGGTAGGTTTTGTTAAGAGCTATCATGTGCTGATCAAAAAACAGGTCTGACTTCACAATGGGTTCAGCACAGCTCCAACTTTTCCAGGCTATGGGCACTAGACCGTTTTCAGTTGATCCTTGGCATAAGGATTTCAGTTTAAGACTAAGAAGAATGGAAAGTTATCCTTAGTCTTCGACAGGGCTTAATTTGTTGAATATTAAGTGCCGGTACCCAAAGCTTTGCTCAAATGCCCGCAGCAAGTACCGGCGCACAAAATGCCAATGCTACAGAGCCTGGAATCAACCTTATAACTCTTTAACCGACTTCCAGACATTCCTAACCCTTAATCTCTTGCAGGTTCCTGCTTTCTCCTTTGATGGTTTTCCCGTCTTTCTCTTCCTCCTTTCTCCGGTGTGTTTTTTTTCCTCTTGCTCCCAGGAAATGTTGGATGTGGTCAAATAAATGCCAGTCCCAAAAAAGGAGTGCTAGTGGGCCTCACCGGCCCCAAAAAGGAGCTCCGGTGTGTCCCCCCACCGGCAACCATCTGCTTAAATTAAATCAGATATGAATCAATATAATTTGAATACCTTGGGGACTGCAGTTTGTGAAACTAAATTATTTCCTCCAACAGCCACATGAAAATATTGAAGTGATTTGCAGCCAGAAAGCATCCTCAAGGAGCACTGCAATAGGCAGTCTGGTCAAGGAAACGAAGGGTCTAATTCTGAACACTGTTCCCAGTAAGGTGCGCGCACACCTCTCTTCCCGCGAGCGCGCACTCCCTTGTGTGGAGCGCACACACACACACAGGACATCCCGGGAGAGAGTTCATGCCGCCACTCTAAAAAGCGAGCGGCGCGAAAAACAGGCACTTCCTGGATGTGGTTTTGCCAGTGTGAGTCAGGAGTGCAGGTAAGGCTGGCTTGGGGCTTGCTGTATTTTTTGGCGCGGTGCGGGGCAGATTGTGGGCTTTTGTTTAAGTATTCATGTTAATCACAGCCCCTTCACGAGCTGTGATTAACATGAATACTTAAGCAAAAGCCCACAATCTTCCCCGCACCGCGCGTTACTAACAAAAGAGTACAGCAAGTTTAAAAACACAGCGTGTACTTTCTGAAAGTACACGCTGTGTTTTTAAACTTGCTGTACTCTTCACAGGTATGCAAACGTAGTGTGTCATTAAAACAGTAGTCATCAGTGCTCTTTCCATATTTTCGGTTTTCTGATTTGTATTTGTGTGTGCCATGTATCTGATTTAGGGCTTTGCCGGGACAACTGAGGATTCTGTGTACACGGGTCTGAAAGTTCCCTTTGCCCAGTCCCACACTCACTCTGCAGTATCTCTGAGAGGGCAGAAGCACAGCTGGTTTCACTAGTCAGAGGGAGGGGTTGTGGACTTCAGTGAAAAAAAAGAAAAAGGTTCTGACCTCATCCACTGTGACACCCCAGACCATGAATGTAGGTCCCCGGGCTCTTGGTGCCACCGCTCCCCGCTAGGAGTGGAGTTGCAAACCTGATTCAAAACTTGTGCAGGTCATTTCTTCCCTGGTGAATCCAAACATCGTCCCCTACTCTGGAAGTGAAGGACAAAGGGAGATACAGGTGAGAGACAGCAACATGGAGCATGGGGATGGAGTTGGAAGTAATAGAGAGGGCGGGGTGGTCACGGAGGGCAGGGGCATCAATGCAGAGGGCACTGCGGAAGGCAACGCAGAGGGCAGTGCGGAAGGCAAGGCAGAGGGCAGTGCGGAAGGCAAGGCAGAGGGCAGTGCGGAAGGCAAGGCAGAGGGCAGTGCGGAAGGCAAGGCAGAGGGCAGTGCGGAAGGCAAGGCAGAGCGGAAGGCAAGGCAGAGGGCAGTGCGGAAGGCAACACAGAGGGCAGTGCGGAAGGCAACACAGAGGGCAGTGCGGAAGGCAACAGAGGGCAGTGCGGAAGGCAGAGGGCAGTGCGGAAGGCAAGGAAAAGGGAAGTGCAGAAGGCAAGGCAGAGGGAGCAGGGAGGGAAACAGACTAATGGGGAGAAAGTAATGGAGCGGGGGAGGAAAGGAAAAGGGGGCAGGCAGGGGAAAAGCATACGGGCAAGAAAGCACAACCCAAAGCGTGGGGGGCGGGTTGGGCGGACAAGTAGACTTGGCAGACAGCTGGAAAACTCACTCACTCTTGTGGAGTGCTTAACTAAAAATAAAATAAAAAAAACATAACAGGGTCTATCCCCACAGGCCATTTCACGAAGCAAAATCCATCCATCACGAATCTATCCCCACTTTATGTAGTTTCTAAAAACGTATGGTGGCATTGGATGTCATTTCCACTTTCTCCGAAATCTTCTTACAGGAGTGTGATGTGTTGTGTGGAAAGCTATTTCTGATACACCAAAAATAAGCTAGATTTAATGCACCAAGTCCAGGGAGGCTTTGTTGCCCCAGAAGACCCTGCTTCTTCAGGAGGGTGTAGAAAGTCACGTCAGATCTCATCAGAGTCCAGATTTTGGAGGGGTTCCCTAAAATGTACGTGCCATGAAGCTGATTAGCAGTTCCTGGCAGATTTTTGTATTCTGGAGGGGCGGTCGCTGCCTTCTGTATTCACAGACACTATAACCCTACAATTAAAAAAGAGCCACCTCCATGAAAAAAGTACGCGCACAAATCAGGCACTGAAGCAGGGATGTCCAACTTGTGTCAATGGGTACCAGATCATTACTCTACGTGAACGAGCCCCACTGATCTCAGCTTTGTGTGAGATTGTGTTATACACTGAAGGTCTGGCATGGAGCCGTTCTGCGGCAAAGTCAGACCCACCTGCTCTAAAGGTAAAGCAGACTAGACAAGGCAGAGAGGAAATGGTGGCGGAATATCCCACTGTTTGCAGAACTGGGATTCATTGAAACAAAGATCCACGTTATCGACAGTAAAGTAATACAGCTACTTAATAAAACGCTTTCCACAGGAGTGAACGGCACAGTGCCATGCAAAGCAGGACAATGCCACCTGTACCAGGAAGAGGATCAAAGCTCGGCTTTGCTCCAGGTATGCCTTGCAGCAGTGACTCACCCCCTCTCCTGGGAGGACCCACTCCACCTGAAACTCCTGTCCGAGGCGGAGCCCAGTGGAACGCGGTCTCTGGGTGCCATATCAGTCTCCTAACATCAGCTCCTGGCACCGGACGGGGGAGGAAGTAGTGTTTAATAAAGTGATCCAGCAAACAATGCGAGCTCTGAGAAGAAAGGGGAACTTGCCTGGCACTAGCCCCAAGACACCACCCGCGAGAGCAGCATGACTGCAGTCAGAACCGACAGCGAGTCCACAGGAAAGTCTCGAGCGCTGCCTTCATCCTCCCACTCGGCCAGGCCATCCAGCCTCTTTTCTTCTTCCTGCAAATCAGCTGTTCTTCTTTAACATAAGCAGCCTTCTTTAGCTCCTAATGACATCTCTAATTTCCGGCCTATCTGCTTCCTTAATAAATTCTGGAATATATTGCGTTTTCTCAACTTTCCCTTTCTCTTCAAGGTAATGACTTTCTCTCCCCAGTTCAGAAGGGTTTTCGTCGTGGTCATTCACCAAAATACACTTTACTTTCAGTTTCTAACTCAAAGCTTCGTGCTTGTCATCACAAACACTTCACTTATTATTCTTCTTGACCTTTCTGCTGCTTTGACACAGCGGATCACTCTTTCCTTATCAACATGTCGGGTCTCTAGTACTGCTCTTAACTGGTTTCATTCTTCTCCCGCTTAGTTTCCAGGAAAAAAAACAGCATCCTCAGCAGGCCAGTAGCTCACCCTGTTTTCTGAGTTGTCCCGGGGGCTTGGTTCTTGTCATCTGGTCTTCTCATTGTACACTATTCCTTTAATTTCTGTCATTTAATCCTTTGACTTTCTCTCCCATTTCCATACTGACGGCTCTCAAATCTGTTTCTGCTTTTCTTCCTTATCTGACATCCTTCTTGACTGTATTTATGCTTGTTAATCAACTGCTAAAAACTGGATTACTATGTACATTTTAAAAATGTAATCGTAAAAAAAATAAGATTCTCTTATTCCCAGCTTCAGCTGCTATTACCACCCATTGTCCTATCGTTTTTTATATATATCACTATTCCTACTTTCTCCTCAGTTAGACGTCTTGCTGCTTACATCCCCATAATATCCAGAAAGTCAAATCTTTTCTCCCCTTCTCCTCCATCCTCCTCCTGGTCCAGTGTCTGCTCCTTTCTCGAAACAACTACTTTCCTTCTTTATATGTTGACTTCCCTTAATCGCTGCTCTGCCTACTCCAAAGCTACTTAAAACGTTTGTGTTCGCCTCCTCGTTTCTCTTAACTATCTTACTCCGACTTCTTATTTAGCTCAGATTTTGTTCACTGCTTTCCTTCCAGCTTAGATTTTGTTATCTTTGGGTTATCTTCAAGGGTCTTCACTCTCTTGCCCCATCTAACTTACTTGATTTCTCTGTGTACTCCAATTCTTTCTCTTAGTTTTGGTTTCACATCTATGTAGTTTCTATTCCATTTGCTTCTTCACGCTTTCACTTCTTCAGATTGCCACCTCCTAATCTTAAATAATCTTCCACTTTCTATTCTCTCTGCTCCCATCTTTTCTGGTTCTAGAGCAGTTTCCAGTCCTTTCAGCTACCGCCTGGCCCTCCAACATTGTAGCTCTGAGCATCTCCAGAACCTGCAGGCTTGCCAGTGTACCCACTCTCTACTGGGCCTCTGCAGGAGGGGATGCAATGGTAAGGGTGTGTTGACCCATAGCAAATGGCATGCCCCGGTGAACATTTTATTCACACGCAGCAGTGGCGCACAAACCCTCTGATGATAGTCAAGTGACGATGCGCAGGGCCGGCCAGTTAGTTTTCAGCATAGCCGACTGGGTCAAAGGAAGTCTTCAAAGTGCAGCATTTTTGTAGATGGCTCACAAGTGCCCCCCAACAGGCCTTCAGTTCTGACAATCATCTAGCTCCCTGCTGTATTTATAAAAGTAAGTAATCAAAACTCTTCTGTATGTCTGGTGACCTACCTTCATTCTCTAATCGTCCACTTCCTCCATTTGTTTTAAGAAAAGTTGCTTAAATTTGAAATGGGGAATGAAACTCTGTGGTTTGCGACCACTAAACTTCTCCAGGAGGGCCTTCTCAATTCCATCAGCGTATTGAAATTGTGTGTTCTTTTCAGATTTATTTTGTTGAGGCAGTGACGTATTTTTGGAGCCCAGAGACACATTCACAGTATTTCAGTGTACTCTGGGTAAACAATATATATTATGTGATCCACTCAATTCCTTTTACCATCTTCTTAAAAAGTAGTGTGCAGAGCTTTTATTATGGAGCTAAGCCTCATCAGATTCCAGGTCTTGGCCTACTCGTCGGTCACAGGAATTCTAATTTTTATGTCTGTCAGTAGACAAGACCTTTAAATTTTACTAAAACTATATATAAAATACTTGCTATAAGACACTTTCAGCCAGTCTTCTTCAACCATTGGTCTCTTGTTGCATCATTCACATTTTTCTCCCGCCCACAGTAGCATACAACATGAGCCAATGGATCAGCCCCCTGCAGCCATTGGCTAACTTCAGTGTGAGTGACGGCATTCTACTCTTTCACAAGAGCACATTCACACCCAAAGTAGTAACCTTCAGTACCAGGTACTAGTATAGCAATGTGTGCTTTTTGGGACAAAAAAAGGTCTCTGCTCTTAGCTAATTTTTTTTAATATTGTCCAGTGCCCAGCAGCTCCACCAACAATTAAGTCATAGCTGCCAAGGTTTCAGAATGCTATGTGTGACATTTTCATAAATTAAGTGTTATTATGAGTGACATTTCAACCACTATGAGTGATACTTGTGAGCAAGTATACCTAGACTGAATAAATGCTACAAATAACCAAGTGTTAACTGCATACAATACCGGTGTGGAGCGCATTTACACCCAGTCTGTACTGTGCAAAACATGCAAATAGCCTAGCGTTTAGGGTCTCTGTCTCGTGCCTGCACTCACCAATGCTACATTAGTAAAGTGTGCTGATGTCCTATTCAATAAAACAGTGGCCATCCTTGCTTACTGGGCCTTCGATATGCGAATGACCCATGACTACCTGAAAGTATCCACGTCACAATATCAATTTAGGAAAAGATGGTCTTACCATCATCCAGGTATGCATGTCTAGTGCCTGCTGCTGAGATCCTGGACACCTTCAGATGCAGTAGATTGGGCTCCTACAACCCTCTTAACTAATTCTGGCATCGCGCTTTTTGCGCTCCATTGTAGGCAGCGACTCTTGTGCGTTTCTAAACCTGAAGTGTACTTGCCTGTGTAACCAATTCATGTCATGGCGTGTGTATCCAAATTGCAAATCTGCCTTAAGCCCCTTAACGTGGGTTGTATGTGTGGAAATGCACCGTCTTTTCAGTTTTTTTAAGCAAAAGTTTGGAGTGATATTTGGCACTGCGCACAAGCGCGGTCTGGTTCCTGGCGCACATAGCCATGGCTACACTGCCGCACACAGAGGGAAAAAATTAGAGGGAACATTGATTCTGAATTGTTAGCTTTGGTTTGATAGGTAGGAATGAAACCATGGAATATTAACTGAAATGTCGGTAATTTTACCAAGAGGTTTAAGAGAATCCGGAGGTCCACCAGGTTATAAGTGCTGACTGGTCAAGCAGGTTCATAACTTCGAGTAAATGTAATAGACCTTTCAGTAATGTCAGCTAATGCAGAATCAATAGTTCTAAAGCTAGATTACCCGTTGTGGAGGATTTGTTTTAAATTGATGCTTTCTTGGTGATGGGGTACACCTTCTTCCAAAATCTGGCTTCGCAAAGGGAGATTGGATATCAGCTGACACCTGTCTGGAATCTGGGATCTGCAGATATTTTATTTTTAGCATAGTTTTTAGTGTGGCTAAGGCCTTTAGGAGCTGAGATGTGTTAGATTGCTAAGGGCAGAGGGTAAAGTGTTGATATGGTCCTTCAGCACAGAAGGGCAAGTATTCAACGAGCAGTGGTGCAGGTAAAGTTTTGGAGTTCCAAAGGCAGAAGCCTTGAGTATGTACAAGGATCCACACCTTACAAGATTAAAAATTAATCTATTCTGAAAACCCAAATTTTGGTATCCAGACAGTTTGTAAAGTAAAAAAAAAAAAATTAGACGGAGTGCACTGGCAGGGAGTTTGAAGATATATTGTTCCTTGATCAGGAGTCAATGCAGTATGTCATGGCAGGGGTGATATAATTGTAACTCTTCAGGCTTTACACACTTTACTTTTCATGTAGTCTTGGCGTGGATACCAACACTCCACTGCAATGGTAGAGCTTGCCACAGTGATGAACAGTGAGTTTGGGTGAAGCAGAAGCTGCACGATGAGGTGGATTACCTATAAGAGAAGGTGGTGGTGATGGAACATTCTTCAACAAGCTGTCAACAGTGGGTGAATGATAAGGATTCCAATAACCTGACTGTGAATGTTCTATTTAGGTGGGAGCCCTCAGCATGTAGCCAAAGGGAATGAAAGATGTTCTGGGCTAGCAGGTGTGGCTCTGATTTTGAATTAATTGCAATTACGTATGCCTGATCACCACCACTGGCTTGCTGTGATCCATAGACAGCCTCCAACTTTCAAGTATATCTGGACAGCATTTGCATGCATAGGAACACCTATGCCTTCCCTTTGTACAATGCTTGCAAACCAGGAAAGAGGAATTTGTTAGGTGGATGCCCCTCCGGTACAGTAAACCTAGTGAGTGTTACCAGAGAAGAATGCCTAGAACACTGCAATGTAGTTACATTCGTGCATTTGTTCTAGGCAGCACAGAAGTAAGCTGTGGTCCATGATGAAGCCTGTGTAATGGGGCTATTATGATCAGGACTCATTTCTAGCAATGAACCATCGTAGTGAGGAGTTCCTCGTGTTGTGGAGAGTGGGTTTCATCCTGAAAAAGAGAAACTGGTAGTCACAAAGGACTGGTCTGCCACTTGTAGGTAAGTATTTGGGCAGTATATCCCATTTCAAAGGCCATAAACATGCTAGATAGGTGAGAGATGTGTCAGTAATTCAGCGGAATTGAAGTGTCAAAGCAGAAATTAAGCAGTAGGATCATAACGGAGTGTGTGAGCTAATGAGACAGATCCTTCATTGAGGGATGAAATGATGAGTTGCATGATTGAGGTAGTGGAAGCTGCAAAGCAGATGTTTGAGGGGAGGTCATGAAAAATTATCATGTCTTAATTACTTTTACATTAGAGCCCTTGCAAACAGAAGTATAGTTGCAGGATGACTGAGGAATACAGTGAGAAAAGACCAGACTGCTCATGGTTGTTTGGAGTGCATAAAACCTGTCCTTCAAGAATGGCAAGGACTCTTTCTACGTGCTTGAGTGGGGCTAGTCAGAGGAATGTCTGAAATAAAGGAAAGGTTTCAGTTATATATGCAATGTGCCTGATTGTTCATTTTATGTTGGGACAAGGGTTGAAGGGTGGGTATAAGGAGGCATGCTCCCTATACGACTGAAAGAGCTGTTTTTTAAAGATACTTTCCTCAGATATTCAACACTTATCTTGGCCTACTTCCGATTCAGCATGTCCTAGATGCCCTGGTGGTGAGCATGGTAGACAATATGGTCTGTGTGTACATGTGTTTTGGTCCGCTTTCTTTACAAAGTGTCAGTGGAGTGGTTCACCATCCAGACATACGTTTTGAATCTTTCTATGATCACTAGAATGGTACAGTAAATAGAAGTCCATAGAATATTCAGTGTTGGAAACTGCTTGGAAGAAGTTATCCAAGGTGATGCTGAGCCCCATTCCATCACTTGGAAAGGCATCACTGGTTAAAGGTTGTTGACCGAGGACCCATTTCATTGGCGATGTTGCAACCGATACAAATATGATCAGACTACAAGATGGAGTGGATACCCAGCAATGTGAATACTTGAGATGTGTAAAAACTGAAGTAAAGGCCATGGCCAGCTCCATAGGCAAGTTCCTCAAGTGGTTCAGTGAAGTTGGAGTGGAAGTCTTCACCTGGCTCAATTGTTCAAACTTCAGAGGATTTGTCTGCCCAAACATTTGGGAGACAATATTTTTTTAATCATTGGGAAGCTTTTCTCTCAAAGTATTTTCACTTAATTTCAAAAATTTTGGAATGCATTCATCTGTCCTGCACAATGATTCAACCCTCAGTTTAAAGTGATGTTGCCTATAGATCACGGTGTCATGCAAATAAAATTTGCTTTGACATCATGCAATTGACCACAATACCACAAACATGGGAACTGAAACATTTTTTTAGCAATTTACTTACCCATCCACAAGACCTTGCTGTTTAATAATCCTTTGTGATTCTTCTCTAGAGATCCTGCCATGAAACCAATGCTGCGTCCTATGAATGACTGTAAAGGACAATGGAGAAAATCCATGTGGGGACATTAGTATAAACAAAAAATAACCCTTCAATATAATGACATGCAGCCATCTATAGTTAGTCTGTCCCAAATCATTTACGCACATGTAAGTTAAACACTTTTCTCAGATGCGGCAACAAAGTTTTGGGCTTAATTTTACAATAGTCTTTCCACCCACATAGCAATAGAAGAGCCTAATTTATTGAAGATTTGTCCTACCTTATGACAGCCTTAAACATACCTAGACAAAAAATTATAACTCAATTATGAAGTGATTTCTTCTTATTTAAGACCGCGATTTACCTCTTTCGCGAGAAAAAATAAAAGTAAATTGGGATGTTATCCAAATGTCATCTTTTGACCAACCACCATTTCCAGTTATTTTAACATTTTCTGCCATACATAATATTCTAGGTGTTCATCTTGCAAGCAAATTGCAGTGAAAGCACATATCTATAATGATCCTATACTGACCAGCACCTTACCATAAAACTGTGCACTTGCTATACCATTAAAGTCAATTGAAATAATCAAGTGTTGTTAAAGGTCTTCGGTGCACCCACTAGGATTCTCAGCACATGCGCCCTGTGCCAGGTGATGAACCATCATTCACCAATAAAAACAAACAGGAAAATCATCCTGAAAAAATATGGTTTAATCCCATGGACACCAAGCACGAGTGCCTTATTCACTAAAGCACCAACACTGAAAATAAACCCAGTGAAATATAGTCTTAGGTAGACAAAAAAATGGGAACAGTTTCTTGCACAACTGCAACTGATGTGAAAATTGTTTGAATATTAAGTGCTTCACAGGTTTCAGAAAGTAATTACAAGAAATGTAGTCATTTTTAATTTTGTGGTAAAATCCATTAGTCCGAAGCCTTATTAGTCAACTATGATGTGCAACAGTTTTTTCAGCAAACACGTTACGGCTCAGACCATGAGTCCACATCATTTTGCTTATAGCTTTAGTTCCAATTGATTGCTCATCACAAAACTTTGCAAGTTAATTTAGGCACCCAAGGTTGTTCTAGTCAACTTTTGTGCAAATTTGTCAATCTTCATATTAAATTTTCCATTGCCCACATAACCTCCAACTGCTAACATTCCTCTGGCTTCCCACTGAAGTAAGATTAAGCCAAAAATGGATTACTCAGTCCTACAAACGAACAGCCCAAAACGTTGAACATTATTGTAGGCCAACAGTCTCTAGACGGTACAGACGTACTGCTAATTGAACCTTTTGCTTTTGGACAACAATGCACTCTGACCCAATGTTACTGTGCTACCAGAATCTGTAACTTGCTTCACCCTGCACCACTACTTCACATTACATTTATGAATATCCATACTGGAGGTCTTGGACCACTCCTTCCTCCATTGACTTTCTAGATCAGCCATACATACATCGTTTATCGCCCATTTTAATTTGTGACAAGCAGGTTCCTGCTTGACACAATAGTCATCCTTACTGACGGCTGTCTCCATCCTTCAACTTCTCCCCTTCATTTTGCTTCAACTCCTGTTGCCATCCTGTCCCATTATAACTTCTCTTCATTTTGCCACTTTATTTCAGTAGCATTAAAACTGGCATGTCAATCCATAGAACATTTCTTTTCAATCTTTTAATCAGAGCAGGCTGTTTGGTTAAACATTTAGCAAATCAGCTCAGGCACTGGTTATGTTAACAGATTTGTATAATGCTGCATTTCCATGGCCTCAGAACACTGTCCATTTTCAACAAAAACCTTGTGGGGACTTGTACTAGAAGGAGGGGGAATTAGAACATTTTCCTGCGTCTCATGCATCCCTATTGTCCACCATCTACGAATTGAGATCAGTAAACTCAGTGAGCATGATTAATTTTACTTCTCCACATTATGCTAGTGGGTGCCCTACAATTCACCGTATATGTGGCCACCAAATAAGGACTGCAGACATTTTGCTTGCTTCCTTTTTAAAAATAAAACGCGGTGCAGAGGTACTAGACACTGGGTATGCCAAGCTGGCAATAATAGAAGGAGTAGCACTCAAAGGGCTAGATTCTGGCCCATGACGAGTCTCTTCAGGTATGACCGCATGGGCAGTCAAGAATACTGGTTAATGAACGCATGTGGACAAAGTGTATCTCTACAAAACACAAGCCATTCATGGATTTAACTTTGTTAAAGGATTTTGGGGTTCTTTACTATGGCCAATACCAACTGTAAGAAATCCACCTGTTAGTTTGAGGAAGGAGAGTATCCAAATACATGTGCTATATATTCAGGATAAAATGCAAGCATGGAGCACGGTCAAAGGCATGCGCTTTATGGGCTACATACCAGGATCGGCAGGCTGGTGTTCCCTATGACACAACAATGTCCATATTCAAGTCATTTTCTTTTTAGGTTGTGGGCAGTGAATGCATGGGGGAAATCCTGGCATAGAAAGCAATTACTGAATAATGTAAATGGGATCAGATTCTGGATTAGAACCACAACACTCCTTCAACTTTAGGTTTATACAGAAGACACATATGTAATTCTTGTAAGGTTTATAAAGCAATTCTAATAAGCCTTGCAGTAAGCTTTTAAAATTTCTCAACGTTCATGTTTACATTACTTTAGATGTTTAGTTCCATCTGTATTTGAATACATTGCACTCCACTGCTATAACCTACTTCCGTGGTTTGTTTCCTTATGCCGAAAATGGAAGTAATGGATTGGGTATCAGAAGCGGGAAAGCGCTAAAATGCACTCAAAGTAACTAAATGTAAGAACTTATTTCGTTTTTCGTTTGTGCAATGTGGTCAATTGAAAACCAAACTATAAAAACGCCCTCAAAGCGAGTCACACAACCCTTTTAGTAACCACCGTTTAGCTATTTTTTTTTTCTTTTGCTTCTCCCTCACTGAACCACTGGAAAAGCAATTAAAGGAGAGAGTGAGAATGAAGTTCAGCTTGGAATAACATCCTCCCATCCAAAGTATGTCAAACCACAGAAAACAAGCACGGTTAAGAGACATCACTGAACATTTTGCTTGAAAAGTAAGCATATTAAGTTGCCAACACGAAACAAGTATCAGTGAGACAGTTTAACTGGTGATATAACTGTGCTAACATGTATCCTCGCTACTTTAATATTTCAATGTTTCGAGTGAGGGGTCATTTGGTGGGTTCATCTGTAAACTGTTTTGACTTTTTCCACTTCTACTGCTGCTAAAAGGGTGTTCGCTTTCAAATTGTTGCCTTCTACTATTTGATATACCGGTCAAGAGGGACCACTAGTGGGAATGAAGCCCTAAATGGAAGCTATTAATTACCACAAGTTTTGGACATATTTGAAGAAACAATATATCTACATAGAGGACGTTACATTGACTACAGCAATAATTCACAGTCGAAAAAATCTTTTCAACTACACATTTTAAATTCCAGCACAAGAGTATCGATACACCAACCTTTTGTTGGGAAATGATGTGTAAATGTGCTGTGACTCAGAGAAATCACATTATCTACTGAAAAACACCTAGACAAGATCAGGATCCCACGCGAGACAGAACCGACCTGTCCCGCTTCTATAAACAGCATTACTGAATTGAAGGACATTCAAGTGACCAGATGGACAAATAATAGCCCATATATTGGCTGGATAAACACATCCCAAACAGGCTCCTTTCTGAACATGACATGGTGAGGAGCAATGAGTTTCCTCGTCGTTTGTCTTGGCAAAACTACACATTCTGAACTAGTCACCAGTCTGGTCCCCTAGGCTTAGGATAGTCCAAAAAACAAAAAAAAGAGCAAGCCTGTCTGGGGTCATTTACATGCCCAATTCTCAACGAGCTGCAGGTAAGATAAGCTCCGTACTCCTGCTGTTTTGGATGCAACAGTTACAACAATCAAGTCTGGTTACTAGCTGAAGTGGACTATTTTGACTTTGAGTGTCAGGTGATTTGGACAAGCAATCTGCCCAATCACAATCCTTTCTCACTCAAATTAATTTGAAATCTTATCTGTGCCTGGTCATACTACAGAACGGTATCTACTTTTCAAGCCTCTTTCTTTGCAAGTGCAACTAGCTTGTTTATGGACTTTAAACTGACAAAAAAATGCTTCTATTCTGCAATGAACTGGACCACCACAAAGTTGGCAGTGCAGTTCATTGCTGAAGACAACTCCACAAACCTTTTAGTTTATTTTAACGTTCACAAACATGCAGCACTGGGTATCTCTGATTAACCTTTTGAAGAACCCATGTGGTGAAATAGTTGCAAGCGCTTACTTGATGAGTATCAGTAGTCCATGACTGAACATTATTGCGACATTTTTCTAGTGCCTTTCAAACATTTTCATGCAAGTATAGATAGCAATATGCGAAGCTGCAGGTTGGCAGCTCCAGTTACCTGTGCTGAGTGTAGAAGGATGTAATGGACTCTGGCTACTCAAGACATTCATTCTTGAACTTCGCTTCTGCAAAACATTTAGAAGAATTTTATTGCTCTTAACAGAAACGAACACAAACTAGGGAAATTGTAACTTAGCAAAAAGCAAAATGCAATTTCAGCTTTATTCAACCACTGTGGAAACTGGATAGAAGGAGGAAGTGTATCGGATAGCCTATGGTTCACTTAGGAGTACAGAAATGTGCCGAGAACCAACATGTAGTGCAATTGTTAACTTGAAAATTGGACAGAAAGTTGCAGGGACAGTTATGGTAAATGCTCCTTGCAGTACTTTAAGAACGGTCAGGTTGGAGTTTATGGTGCTACAAGTAACCCTGGGCATAGTGCCTCTACGCGTATTTCCACGGAGTTTAAAAAAACTCTGTGGAAATACGCTATGCTCCCCTCCCCCCTCCCCCAAAGTCTTTAAAAATGTAAAAAAGAAGGCACTTACCTGTTGTCTGTCGCCTCCCCTGCCCGGCAGCTCTCCGTCCTGCTCCTCGGTCCTCACGTCCCCTTCTGTAATTAAAAAAAACACTACGTTGTACGTCTGAATCGCGTGCACACGCGCGTCAGACGTACAACGTAGTGTTTTTTTAATTACAGAAGGGGACGCGAGCAGCAGGACGGAGAGCTGCTAGGCAGGGGAGGCGGCAGACAACAGGTAAGTGCCTTCTTTTAAATTATTAAAGACTTTGGGAGGCGGGAGCGGCTAACTCCGCTCCGCCACGGAGGCGGAGTTTTTTGCCTACTCCGCATTCGCCATGGAGTAGGCAAATCTCCGCAAACTCCGCTGGCGGAGCGGAGTTACCCGCACAGGGTTAGCTACAAGTCGAGCCCAGTTGCAGAAGGTTGTCATGCTCTGTTGCCCACAAGGGGAGAGGTGTGGCGCAGGGGCCAGAGCAGCTGACTGCATAGCACGAGGCTCACGGTTCGATCCCCGGTGCCGGCTCAGCATCATATGACTCTGGGCAAAGGCTCACTTAATCTCCCCGACGGCCCCCAGGGCCTTGAAACCTTAAGAGGCGATATGTTTGCGTTTTAGGAATTATTATTATTACATGGTTGTATCAACTGAAACCCCACCGAAGAGACTAGGCTCCAGATGAACAAGTACAGCCCTCTGTAGTGTCAGCACTAAGGTATGCTTATGGCTTGTGTAGGTTTGCTATGCTCACATCACCTCGTTTTACCTTTTCTTCCATGAACGAGGAGCAGGTAGAGTGAATACAAGTGTGATGGTGACCAATTAATGGGTAGATTTAGAGAAGACAATCGAAAATCACTGAGCCACAAATCCAGAGGTTCTGCTTAGGGTCTTAAGGCAGACACCGGAAAATAGACAACAAATCTCGCCAGAGACCTCCAAATGCAGCAAGACTTTTGATGAAATATATAAAACCATGCAATACTACTCAGTAATCTAAGCATAGTTTAGCATCAACAACTTCAGTTTCTACCAGTTTCTGAACGACTAGGCTAATGCCCAGAAAGTTGAAACATCTAGCATGTAGCCTGGTGATGCCCTTTATAAAGTAGCAATAGACACCTCTTGATTCGTACCCAGTCCTCTCCGTACTAAGCAGCAAACAACTGGCATACAACAGACATGGCCCGCAAATATTTACACCACTGCATCAGATGAGGAGTAGAGCAGCTCTTGAATCTGTTCATCACAGTTATCACTCCGTTGGCAATGTAGACATACACGATATGCTTTCCTTGCTAAGAAGGACCCTATCTCAACTCTCCAAGCCATACAAAGCGCTATCATGCATCATCACTACCAACAGGTGCTGAAAAACAACGGCACATGTTTTTAGCTGGCACAGGCCTGCAGGGGTACTCATTTCAGGTCTTTCACTAGGATTTACGCATTTAATCACTTCCCACTTTTGTATTATGTACTTATTGCAAAGAAAGGTCACTGTTCGAAGAACCAACATCACATCTTCCAATGTTCCATCTACTAATTGTTGATGCTCCTGAAATCTCTGGCAAGACCAAACTCTTGCAAGTTCGTTTAGGTTTTGATAGAGCTTTTGACAGGGTGCCATCCTCAAAGGATCTAGACAAAGAATTGTTTTGTGGTTATGGAGTATGAAGATTGATACCTCATGATCATTATCTGTCACAACACGCTAAACCTTGCTTTGAAAACAAAATTAATTTGAAGGATACCAGCCCTAGCATCTATTATGAAACTGACTGCCAGTCCAAAGAAAGTTCTTACGCTGGCCAACTCAAGTTTTGCACTCTATACGAGTACGCTAATTGGATCATGTCAATTTCAATGTCTGTAGATTGATGCTGCAGAGTGAAGTTTTTCACAACTGACTGCCCAGAACAAGCACAACTTACTACCTGCATCAGTAGTTGCAGAAAAAGAAAAACTCAGAACAAACATGGTTTAGTAAAAAAACAAATCACAACTGGGTCCAATGTTTTGTTATATGGCCCTTAGGGTCATTGTCGACATTGCCAAGTTAGCATGAGCTTTGCTACCATGATGCTGCTTATGCGCACGTTACTATATGACTATTTTTGCAAGGCGCTGTTTGTGCCTTTCACATGAGAACTGTCTGCTTTTTGCGTTCTTTGCTGAAGTTCCTGGAGTTTAGTCTGAACACGACGTGCAAGGTCAATAAACAATGCCCCTTGTTACTCTGTTCTGGTCAGTCCCTAGCACCTAGACATAACATGCTAAACACAGCTGCAATGCTGGAGACTCGTGATTTGATATTACGGGGATGCATGTTGTTTTAAGACACACTTGGAGAGAGCCTTTTCCATGGAGAAGAGCTATGCTGTTCCTATGATGTAAACCTTGCATCTTAAGGTATGGGGTCTGCTGTCAAAGCCCAGAGATCTTCCTTTTTCTAATAAACATCTTCCAGCCAAGGGGAGGGTGGTTAGGTCTTTTAGCCCTTTTTCCACTGTCTTTGTAAAATGACTTCCCCCCCCCCCCTTGTGCTATATGGAATTGTAACAATGCTAATTGTTTTGAGTTTATGCATTTTGCTGCTGGTAGTTGCTCGTATACTGTATTGTAGAGCATGATAGTTAAAATAAACATTTTTGAACTATTACAGTGACTCTACCTAATCTTGTTGTGGACAAGTACGAGTGAGCGAGCGAAAGAGTAGGTCTTGCTACCGCGATTCCTGAGAGAGTCAGGAGTGTTGTGTTCTGGGTTGTCTAATCATTTGTAGCTCTGTGATTTTTGGAGGACAACGAATGAGACACTATAGCTAGTCGGTTTTGGGATTTTGGGCACTAAGGTGGTAGGTTGGTACACCCTTATACACCGAGGTCCCGTTTTTCTGCGCATAGTTGTGTAGGTGCAGAATCCCCGCAACATGGCGCTGCCAACGTTTGGTCTGGTTCTTATCTGCGAGATTCTTGAGTAGTGCTTGTCCACCAATCCCCTCATCTGTTTACGGAGACAGTTGCGACTGTGTAGCCTCATATTTTGTGATATATTATAGGTTTTTCAAGCTTTAATTTTAAAAGGTCTTAATTTTCTCTTAACCCTTTGTTGCGCTGCCAAGGTTAGGTTGTTATTCTCTTCATTATGCCGGTTGACATAACCCCTCCTAGCCGCGCTCCGCTTAGGGCATATTTAGCTCAGTATGGAGTGCCTGATGCGAGTGCCGCGCTTATATTTGTTGTGGAAGCGGATCCAGCTTTCCGCTTCGAGGTGTTTTATTCCTGGGTCACCTTTCCGGCAGTGGATGGGACAGACCATCTGTTTCACGAGTATACTGCCACCGCGACTCAGCGGGAATATAGACCGTATAGTACTCGAGGTTCCGCTCACAGCTTGGCAACACCAGATTTGGTTTAATGGCGCCCTTCCTCACCCAATAATGCCGGTCCGACTCGGCCCTTGGTCGATAGGGCCACATGGCCCTTTTTGGCTGGGTATACCCCACACTCAAGTTCTTTGACTGCTGCAATTGCAGACCTTCGCGTATTACATACATCCTTGATACATGTGCATAGAGCTGTTATACAGTTCATGTTGCGCAACTTCCAGGTGGGACCACCTGGCGTTGCTGCGGGTCCTGGTGGTGTGACCATTAGTGTCCCTATGGTTAATTCAGTGATGGGCAAGCGTCCACAAAATAAGGATGAGTTCCCTTATTGGCTTGCTGAAAAATTTGGACAACTAGAGGCTGTTTTTCCAAATACCACTCCTGTGGAGAAACACAGGATCTTAACTATAAGTTTGCCTAAAGACTTAGTTCCCGAATTAGCTGATTGTAACACCTGGGGCAAGGTGTTTGCGGCGGTCTATTCAAAGTGTTTTGGCACTCCCTCCATGACCATACTCCCCTCCGTGATAAAACGCGTTCAAGATGAACATGGAGCCGAAGCGGCTGTAGAGTTGGGAATGAGACTGGTGGGGGTGTTCGACGTGATTGCGGACATGATTCTTGCTAATGTCAAGGGTGATGCGGTGAGCTTCCAAGTGGCAAACCGCTTGGAGGCTGTACCAGATGCAGACAAGCCAGGCGAATTACCAAAGATTATTGCAAAGGCTTATAAAATCATTGGCCGCAATAGTCTGGGAGTTAAACCTTTTACTCAAATGCTGACGCAATTTCAAACTCAGCAAAAAGCCCAGTCTGATAAAGACGGGCGCCCGTTCTTTACTAAAAAGAACTGGAAAACTAAGAAACAGGGGCAGCAACAGCAGAAGCAAGGTTCGCGTGCGGGTTCACAGACACCCGAGTCTTCGGAGCGTACTTATGACTTGCGCGACCGCGTGAAAATTAAGACTCCTGATAGATTTCAGGTCCCTGATCAGCTCTCTCCTCGTTCTTTACAGGACACATCGGACTCTCAAGTCAGTGGAGGGAAGCGCCAGGATCGTGGCAAAGTACCAACTGGTCAACAGGGACGAGATCAACCTCGACAGTTTGACCCTGAAGCCAAACAAGAGGATATGCCTCGTTTTAGACCCCCGTATCAGAATTAAAAGGTTGCAGCTTTAACAGCAAGATATGCCTCAGACTGTGAGAACGCGACTCCTGGACTCGACATGGGTAGTGACTCTGCTAGACAGCGCAGCGGAAGTTACCATAGAGCGGGAGGCACTGCGTCCCTGTCTGGAGGCGACAGCAACTGATACTTCATAACTGTGGAAACAGCAGATACCCGGGTTGCCCCCCGGATAGACTGACATTTTTCAAATTGAAGGTGATGTACAACGTCCAATCAAGGCGGTTTTCTGAGAAAATCTAACCTCATATGACATTTTGCTGGCGGAGGCGGATTGGCCTCCACCGTTTGTGTTAGACGCTTCGAGGTGAGGACGTGATACTTCGAGTTTTTTGCGTTACGTCCCTGAGGAGCACGCAAAAGCTTTAGCAGCTGAGTGGGCTTTGGCCCTTGCCCCCGCTGTGTACCGTAACCAGGTGGGCTGGGATATAGATTCACCGGCACATGAGATACCTTTACGGTCTACACCACAGCCACAACCGCAATACCCAATCAAACGCCGAAGCTAAGGCACACGTTTGTGACATTCCAACCACAGTTGGAATATCAGGGAGTGATTGAATAATGTACATCACCGATGAACAATCCTTTATTTACGGTTTCAAAACCTGACGGTTCATATCGGATTGTATTGGATTATGGAAATTTGAATAGTCACTGTCGCACTTTTGCAGTGCAAAACACACAGCTCTGCGCTGGTGAACAACCTTGTTCGTAAAAAATACAAAACTACACTGGACATTTCCAATGGTTTCTACAGTCACAATCTGGCTCCCGAGAGCCGGGACTTGACAGCATTCACCGCCGTCGGAAATCAGAAAAAGTTTACACGATTGCCCATGGGGTATAAGAATAGCCCCGGGGCATTTGCTGCGCGTGTTGTGTCTTTGTTACAAGACATAGATCCAGATGCGTTCTCGTACGTGGATGATATCTATCTCGCGGACGATGAGCTTATGCCGCATCTTGTCTGAGTCGACCGCATAATTTCTGCGTTCGCCGACTATGGATATAAATTTAACTTTGCAAAGTCACACATCACTCATTTGGCGGTGCTCTTTTTGGGCTATGAGCTCAATAATGAGGGAAAGGGGTTAGCTCCCCACTTCCTGGAGAAATGTGCACATTTGCAACCCCCTTCTACTCTGAAAAAACTTCAGTCCTTGCTGGGATTTTTGAATTTTGTGAGCACTTACATTCCCGATTATGTCCAGCGTATCAAGCTGCTTTATGCGTTGATACAACCGACATTCTTCTGCCAGCTGGCTTCCAGAACATACCTCTATTCTCCAATCTCTACAATCCGACATGCTTGCAACTAACGGAACGGGGAAAAGTGCGGGGCCCCTATAGATATGATAAATGTCTAATACAGGGAATATAACAATTGGAAAATAAAGCCTAGACAGGGCAATAAAGTTTAGTGCTAGAGCGGCAATAGGCAACGTGTAAAAATGCAACAACAGGACCTATGTTAAATACCAATTGCACAAGCATCTAAAAATTGGTAATGGAGATAAGGGTAAGATGGATAAATGAAGGGATGGGGGAGACAGCTGGAGTCCACCAATAATATGCCAGGTGACAAGACCACTGAGCGAAAAAGATGGAGTAAAGACCTACTCTCCAAGAACTCATTAACGAGTATAAACACCTGAAAAGTGTGCAAAGGAATAGATTGTGATTATTGAGATAAACATCTAAGAAAAAAAATGATGAAAAAAAGGAAACATGTATCCTGAATGGAAAATCCTAAAAATGTAAAGGAAGGGGAGAATTACCTGTATGAACAGTAGAAAGCCTTATTGTTGCATGTGGGATAAACATAGTCAGGTTCCTATAAAATTTTAAATGCAAGTCCTGAAAAGATATATGAAACCAACAGATGAGAACTATGGTCTGCAGGACTGGGGATCTATGAGGTGTATTGAGGACTAGGGATACAAATACTCTTTATAGATACCTTATGTAGAATGAAGTCGCTGCATAATTATTGTAGATGCGGAGTTTCTGCTATACAGAAAAATGAATAGCTATGCTGCGCTTGATAAAAATCCTCACGGGGATATATGGAATCACAGGGGGCGCTAGGGCACTATAGCTATAATGGAAACAAATGATACGAAAAATGTTAGAGAGCGTACCAGGGAACTCATCCAAGTGTGTGATCACACATTAATAATTAAAGATGGTATGCTTAAATGGCAAGGAACACTTGCCATCCGGTGATGTCCAATAATATGATGTTGTTGGTTAAAAATAAATGCTTGGCTGAAGGAAGTTTCAAGGGTGCGGTCCTTGCCTGTAGGGAAGCATATGTAATATGAGGGGTAGAGTACACCACACTGGAGGAAATGTTTTAACAGCAAGGTGTCTGCGCACATAGGACCGGATTGGGGTGAGTGGGGTCAAGTGTCAATATAGTCAATATAGTTACGGAGTTATATATATATATATATATATACATATATACATATATATATATATATATATATCTACAAACCTCATGATCTGAGGCGAAGAGGTAGAAATTCCTAGACAAGTATCAATATAGTCACAAAGTTATACACATATATCATCAGACCTCATGATCTGAGGCAAGGAGGTGGAAATTCATAGACATAGCGCTAAGTGTGCGTCCGGGTATTAACCGGTATAAAACTCCAGATAAATTTAAAAACTAAACATGGCGCTAGGAGTAAAAACTCTGCATAGATTTAATAACGGATGGTAAGGGCAACTATGGCTGCCAGGATCCCTCATATCGTTACAAAGAAATAGGATATAGAAGTTATGCTTTAAAACTCAAAGGATAGTCAAACAATGACTAATCACCAAATATTGGAGACTCCTAAAATGATGCGCGGGTGAAGCTTACCGAATTGTTTGGCAGCCAAAGCATAGAGCAGCATCCGGGCAGCGTGGCAAGAGAAAACGCCATTGGTGTATGGATCTTTATATCCGGAAGTAGAGAGACTTGGTCGTTCGGAAGCTACAGCAATAGAACGTCCTGGCGTGGAACGTAGCTATGCGTAGCGGCATGTTGTGGG
The DNA here is from genome assembly GCA_963921515.1 of Calotriton arnoldi. NCBI lineage: Eukaryota > Metazoa > Chordata > Amphibia > Caudata > Salamandridae > Calotriton > Calotriton arnoldi. Next base: position 238,715 of record CAWUFW010001370.1, read on the forward strand.
GGCCATGATTGAGTTAGTTAAGATCAATAGCGAACAATGCGCAAAACGGAATACGGGCATGAATAACCAGAATGTACATATGCCGGAACGGCCCACAGCCCATGAAGATGTAATGAATATGTGCACCTTGATGCTTAAAAGAATTTTATAATAAGAAATGAAAAATGAAAAGTGGATACAAGAACACTACTAAGATGTTTACTTTGTTACTTGCTGTCCACACTAGTGTGATTATAGCGGAGGATGGAAGCATTTCAGCTAGCCGCCATGTGGACCAAAACTGGTGTGAGGTCTAATTATAATGTATATAAAGAGGCAAAAATGTTGACAAAACAGAGGACTGGTAAGCCTAGAGGAAAATGATACAAAAGAAGTCAGCTATGCTATGGGTTGAATAGACTAAACATAAGTAAATGAATGGAAACTACAGGTAAAGCGTTATACACAGAATTTCAATGTTTTGAACTCAAAATAGATATTATGGAAGTCCATAACATTAAGCAAACCTGGACGTGGATAAAATACATTGTGACCGTTGAGTGAATAAATCACGACTTCTAAATATCATCAAAAATCAAATGGAGGATGTGTCAAGAGAGATGAAGCGCGGTGATTGTAAATAGACTATCTGAGAAATGGGATGAACGAGGCTGGAAAGGTGCCTCCAGGCTAACAACTGTAAAGAAAGGTGGAGTCCAAGATTGAACAAAGACTAGGCACTGGAGGTAATCTGTGGAACTAGATGTTTAGGTATTGAATTTGATGGCTTGTTGCCATGGGATCTCCATATTGAGCCCCACTTTGACTGTCTAGCAAAGAAATCCAAAAAACTTCTCTGCGCTTTCTTGTAGCTTCATTATTGAGACCTGGTTTATTATATATATTTTCCAATATAAACCAGCGTATGTCCTCTGGGGTGTGGTTGTTGTCTAGATAGTGCTGCACTATAGGAGCTGTGGTTTTCTTGGTCCTTACTGCAAAACTATGTTCGGTGAGACGTGTACTCCTAGTTCTTGGTGTCTCACCTACGTAACCTAAATTGCAGGGACATAGTAGCAAATAGATTATATGTCTTTCGTTATGCAATTGGTCAGGCATGTAGATTTGATGACATGGTTGTTAAATTGCATTTCTGAAGTTTCTATTACTTGGGGACATGATTTACATGTATTGCAACGGAAATTGCCAATGACAGGTCTAAGTGTGTCTACTGAGGTTTGGGTTTCCACAGAGGTGTTTCGCATTCTGGAGTGCACAACATGATCTTTCAAGTTGCTGTTGCGTCGATAGGCAAATAAAGGTTTAGGAAATTTCTCTAGAGATGATCTATTAATATTGAGAATATGCCAACTCGAACAGACAGCCTGTCTGATCCTTTCGTTTAGCATAGAGTGTCTGGTTACAAAGACAGTAGAATCATTGGTTTTAGTCGTGCTCTCTCTCAAAAGATGCTGTCTATCATAAAATCTAGCTCTTTTCATCAAGTCCCTTATCAGTTTTTTAGGGTAGCCTCGAGACAAGAACTTTTCTGTCATGGTGACTGCTTTGGAATCAAAGTCTTTGATACATGTGCAATTCCGTCGAAGACGGAGGAACTGCCCAAAAGGTATGCTATTTTTTTGGGCAGGGGGATGAAAACTTGTATAGTTAAGCAGCGTGTTGCGTGCTGTAGGCTTTGTATACAAGTCTACACCTAATGAACCTTCAACGTCTTTAATGATAATGTCAAGGAATTCAACATGGGTATTGCTGGAGTTCCCAGTAAAGCGGATATTACTATCGCATAGATTGAGCCATTCAAGAAAATTGGCCAGGTTATCTGGCGTGTCGATCCATATGAAAAAAATGTCATCTATATAACGTGACCATTTAAATAAAGACTCAGAAAATGGTGCTATTTCGTTATAGATGAATGTTTGTTCGAATTTGGCCACATAAATATTCGCTACCGTGGGGGCACAAGAGGCCCCCATGCTGACACCTTTGGTCTGCTTGTAAAGGTTGCCATTAAATTCGAAAACATTATCTTCCAATACTATTTGTAAACACTCGAGGATACAAATCTTGGAGCATTGAATGTTTCGGTCCATCATGAACCAATTCACAGCTTCTAGTGCTCCTTGTATCGGAATGTTACTATAAAGAGCTTCAATATCCAAGGTTACCAGGGTGTGTGCATTGGCATAGAAGGTGGTATTTTCAATACAATTTATGATGTCTCTCGTATCTTGGACATACGATGGTGTAGTAGGGACATGTGGACAGAGAATAGCGTCAATGTATTTCGATATTGGTTCTGTGACAGAACCAATGGTGGTGACAATAGGTCTGTACGGTGGGTCAGTTTCATTTTTGTGTATTTTAGGTACACCGTAAATGCTGGCCATTTTTGGATTCTGTACATTTAAATACGTCAGCTGTTTTTGACATATGTGATTGTTGTTAAAAGCAGACTGGGTCAAAACTAGTATCTTTCTACTAATGGTTTTAGTGGGGTCACGTGTGATCCTTTGGTAGAACATAGTATAGTATGCTTGCAACTAACTACTTGTTGAGGCGTGATAACACCACGAATCTGGTGATACGTATCGTACCTGGGAAGGTGGGTTTCACATACTTAACGTTCAATGAGGGAGACAGTACCTATTGCATACAAATCACATTTGTACACTGCAGTTGAAATGCGTTTTTCCAATGTTGAGAAAGTGTTAACCGCGGTCCAGATGGCGATTCTGAAGGAACACTCATTGGCGCAAGGTAAACACATTCTTATGGTCACGCCCTTCCCTGCTTTGGAGGCCGTGACTAAGGCAAGTGTACCCAACTCTAAAGCATTACATCCCAGTTGTATACAATGGGCTACGTCTGACATAGTCAGATATCACTTTTATCTTTGACCCTGCACTTCAGACACAGGAGTTTTTACAGTATGAACATGTTCATCCTCCTCCGTTGTCTTTGACACATTTGTATTCATGTAAAGGCAGCATTTACACAGATGGCTCGGCTCAACTGGCCACAGGTTCCAAACATGCTTATTCAGCGACTTGCGAAATTTTGACTGGCTCCATTGTCAATGGAGAATTTAAGTCCTCCATCTTGCATACTCAAGCACTTGGGGACTGTACGGCACAGTTGGCGGAGCTGGGCGCTCTTATTCTTGCTCTCAAGTTTGCTGATCCTAATGTGAATACTCTTATTGTGTGAGATTCCTACTACTGTGTTCAATCTTTTAATGACAACTTATTTTTTTGGGCTCGAAATGACTATCGAGACTCTAAAGGCAGCGCAATTAGGCATAAAATGCTTTGGGTTCGTGTGGCAGAGCTTAAACAGCTTCTGCCCCTCACACAGGTTATCCATACTCTTGGCCATCAACGTGTGGGAGCACATGCTCTTGGTAATTCTTTGGCTGACGAAGCGGCCAAATCTGCAGTAGCCACGTGTTTCCGTAGCAGCAGTTACAATGTCCATGACTAAAATAGATGATATTTTGGCAGCGGTGGCTGCTACGATGGAGGGAACCGCTTATTCCTCAGGGTTTCCCTTCGAAATACTCTTACCATGTATCTCCCGAACAAGTTCCTTACGCTTCTATTCCATCTGTTGGGGATCGGCTGATTCCCAACATGGACCGCAGACTTGCTTTGATCAGAGCCGCACACGAGGGCATGGCTTCTGCACATTCCGGGGTGTCTGCGACAGTCTCGATTTTACAGCAACGTTATTGGTGGCGTGGTTTATATAAACAGACCCGTACTCATGTGCTTTCTTGTGACATTGGTCAACAGATCAAACCATCTACGGTGTCACGCCCACCACAAGCACAGCTTTGTATTTCTAAAAAAAAAATTTGGCTGTGTATATCTTGATCACTGCGGTCCGTTCTCTTCCGATACTGCATATAAATACATTTTAGTTGCAGTTGATTCGTGCACAAGATTCCTTTGTGTTTGGCCACAACGCAGTGCTGATGCTCGAAATGTCATCAGGGATTTGCGTGTCTTTGTCGGGATGTTTGCCTGTGGCACCTTCCATTCGGACCAAGGTCCAGTGATCGCCTCTAAGGCGTACAAGGACGCGATGACGTCAATGGGGGTGCTGGTGCAGTTTGTCTCCATACAGGCCTGAGGGTAATTCAATTGTGGAGCGAATGAACTGTGACGTAAAGCAATCCTTGACAGCTAGAGTATTAGGTACTGGCAGGAACTGGCTGGCCCATTTGTATGGTGATCAACGTGCACTCAATCTCCCTAGAAGATCTCTGGGTGGGCGGACCCCATACAAAATGCTCTTTGGCATCAAAATGTTTGTGCCAGACCTTGATGGTCTAGATGTTGTGGCGGCTGCTGCAACCTTGGACGTAGATAATCATTCTACTGTGTTAAAGAATATACAAAAGACCCGTGACGGCTATGCAACTGAACATTTACCCTCTTTCGATGATGCAGCACTGCTGATTCCGGTTGCCGGCTGGCTTCCAAAAGTTGGAGATCTGGTACGGGAAAAGTTGGAGAACAAGAAAGAATTTGGTCCCTCTTATCGTGCACCAGTTCCGGTACTTGGATTGAAGGATACTCGTACAGTCATTTTACCACCTTTACCTGGTCGCAAAGAAAACAGATACATCTCAGTAGACAATGTCAAGCAACACCGTCTGGCCGATTCTGAAGTGTCACACCTGCAGTTGTGTGCAACGCTATTTCTTTGAATCCAGCCCCCTCCACCGCCATGAATACAAACAGTGCCAGTGAGGCTGAGATGGAAACTGCTGTTGGCCTTTCTCCTGTTTTGCCTCCTACCTCTTCCAACACAGATGTCGAGTATACGTATCCCACTGATGAGTAGGACAGGGAAGTGCCGAGCGATCGACAACATCATGCTGATACCGCTCACCCGCCTTTCATACCGAGAGGTGAAAATGGGTATTTTGTGAACCATGCCAGCTTCTCTTATAACTCATCCTCCTCGTCTTCTACTTTGGCAGTACCACCGTCTAAATTAAGTGTTTTCATCTCTTGGTTCAAGATGACGTACTTCGTCCCTCCATGGACCTACATCTGGTTGGTGCTTATCCTAATTTTCTCTTCATGTCGATTGGATTTGTGACAGTGTTCTTTTTACTCATCAATGGTCATTATTTGCCAGAACGCTCTGCTGTGAACTTGGTCGATGGTACTCTGGCCCCACACACATCGTCCCACATCATAAAACGTGATCAGACTCATGTGAACATTTCAGCATTCCCGGTTGCAGATGGCATCGTTTGGGATAAAGTAGCCTTCGAAGTCCACGACCCGGCGGAGGTACTCAGGGTGCCATACGTGTTTCGCGTCTCATTAGGAGATATGGTAACACGGGACATACATTCTGATGATTGGGATGTGCAAGCAGTAAATTCATTATTCTCCAATTTGAAGTATTATGCTGCTTTTGATGCTGAAGATTTGTACTTAAATTCTGCCAATTGTGCTGATCTCTTTTGTTATCAACACTATGGGCATCATTTTTTACACAAAACGAATACTTTGAGGCCGGTTTATAATTACACTCAATGGGAACACTGTCCTACTCCCATCAAAGGGAGTTCAAAAATTATTCAGTATAAGTTTACATATTTTACGGATTATAACACATCCAATCAGGAATCATATTTCTTTAAATTACAATTGTCTTCTCAATCCAAATTTATACTGACCCACACTAAATTGATTTATTCCAACTCATTCAGGACTAAATTAGCCACACAGGGTTATGATCACTGGAAAGAGACCATTGATTTTAAATCAATCTGGGGTACAAAACACTGGCAGGTTCAGGGAACTGAGGCACTACATCGAGCATGTCTAATCCCGGTTCAAATATGGTTTTTAAATGATACTTTATCAAACCACGTGCTCTGGTATGGCTACGGTAAAAAATTTGAATATCCCTTCCATTCAGTCTTTAGCCGAAAATGACAATTGGCGTGCTCGCACGAATTAGACCATCGATGCATTGCACGCTTTGTTCCAAAATGACACCTTTAATGTCTCAGGAATTGATTCCTCCGGTAGGTTGGTGTGGCAAACCAATTCAAATGCATGACAATTTCGTTTTTATAATGTAACACCTGGTTTCACCCAGACCAGACCGGACCCACGTTATCCACGTTCACATTCGGTTAGCACATACTCGGTGGGTAAATTAGGCCAACAATGGTTGGAACATTCAACCCTATCGTCAGTGAAGCAACACCGGTCACTTGTCGAGTGACATTAATTTGGCTGATTTTCTCTTGGGACCCAGGGTTCCCAGAGCTAAGAGATTTATATATGCAGCTTACAATGAAATTTGGAAACTTTCACAGATGGAAGCAGCCAGTCGTCTGTGTCAGATTGATCAAGCAAATTTAGAAAAGGTTCTAGCCGTGGTCGACAATAGCATCAATACACTTTCATCATGCATTTATACATTGGCCAACATTGTTTCTTCTGTTATTGATAGTGTTCAGAATGATGTGTGTGCTATATCATGGTCAAAATCAATTACGATCGGTTATGCAGTTTGCATGGACGTTACAGACCCTTAAAATGGGAAAAGTCCCTTGGGATTATTTGAATGCTTCTGCTCTGTTTTTACCATTTAATCTGACTGATAAACAGCGTTTTATGTCAATGAAAGATGCTACATACACGCTATTATACATTGAACAATTGGAACCCTTGCCATTCTCTGTGGTGGAAACGGATTCTGCTGTTTGGTTAATTCATTGAGTTATCTCCCTCCCATTCTCACTGTTTCAATTTAAATCTTGCATGCAACATTTTCCGATTAGCCGCTTCGAACCCCTTGGTAGTGCCTTTTTGCATGAATTATGGTCCCTGCCTTTTACTTACAGATGTCAACGGGAAGATAAGGAGGTCTTCTTAACAGGGGAGGACTGCGATTCCACAGTAGGACATTCCCTAGTTTGTAAACACGTTAAATTGCACGGGGCGAGCAATGTATCAGTGCCTAATCTTGCATGTTTTTTGAAAGGGACTCCAGTGCCATCAATAATTCCCGCTTTTACCCTGCTTACTAACGGTAGCTATCTTATTTTGAACAACCAGGATTGCTGCTGTTTACGGGCAGGTGTCCCGTATTTGGTAATTGTTTCACAGCGCGTCACTTGTAGCAATGTGCTTTTTCCGCCCCCGCATGGGAGTGTAGATAGTTCTATTTGGCTTTCCATTCCTACTTTGAAAACAGATTTCAACAAATTAAGCAGGCTTCAGGCCCTTTAGTTCCAACAAGAAGTGGCTCTCACTTCAGCCAGAGAGACCTTTGAATTTCAGGTGGCTAGAACATCTAGTGAGATTCAGTCACTTCTGAATACTAACCTCCCACTACACTTTGGGGAGCTTACACATCAGATATTTAATGCGTCTGACACTAAAGGCCTTGCACATTTTTTTAAACAAGTGGGAGCAGGCCTTATGACTTCTTTTCAGACGATATTTGGAGTAATACCAGCTTTTATTCATTCTATTTTTTCCAGCGTCTTCGGTGGATTCCGTTTGTTACTAGCGTTAGCTGGTGGAATCCTGCTTCTTCTGCTCCTACTGCGCAATGGCTGCTCAGCTTGTGGTCCTGCACAGACCAGGCCAATTACAGCTGTATCGTGATCGGATGCGACAAGTTTTTGGATGCCTGCCTTTAGCGACGCTTGGCGTGAGTTATGGATTAACTTTTCGCTTTGCCTACTTTACTTGCGTGCAACCAGTCTTCTACTGCCGATGATGCCCCTTCTATTGGGCTATGGATTTATGTCTCTCCAATACGTCATGTCCAGTCCCAGATTTTGTCCAGTTGATGGGCCCCTTAGAGGCTCATGACCAGGCTTGTTCTGGGGATGGCTGTATGGCGCGTGCGGCTGCACTTGGTGTTGGCTGAATGGGATATCTGTGCGGCTGCGCAGAGCCTCTTACATCAGAGTTTCATCGAATATCACGCAAGTTGCCCGATGATGCTTTTGGAAGCATCGGATGATGAGGAGCACGTTTGTTCCTTCGATCTACTTGATTGGATAGAGATGCTCTTCTGGATGGAATTGCATTCTTAAGTTCACTTACGTTGATGGACTTACCACCTTCTTCATCATAACATTTTCCCGGAGGCCATGAAGCTTGACATTTTAAAAAAAATGTTTTTTTTAATTCCAATTTGTTTTTTTCTCATACGTTTTTGGTCTGCTTGGTTTTTTGAACTCTGTTTCCGTCCTTTCTCTATGTCCTACGGCCTTACCAGGGGGAGGGTGTTATATGGCCCTAAAGGTCATTGTCGACATTGCTAAGTTAGCATGAGCTTTGCTGCCATGATGCTGCTTTTGCGTATGTTACTATATGACTATTTTTGCAAGACGCTGTTTGTGCCTTTCACATGAGAACGGTCTCCTGTTCGCGTTCTTTGCTGAAGTTCCTGGAGTTTAGTCTGAACATGATGTGCAAGGTCGATAAACAATGCCCCTTGTTATTCTGTTCTGGTCAGTCCCTAGCACCTAGACATAACATGCTAAACACAGCTGCAATGCTGGAGACTTGTGCTTTGATATTACGGGGATGCATGTTGTTTTAAGACACACTTGGAGAGAGCCTTTTCCATGGAGAAGAGCTATGCTGTTCCTATGATGTAAACCTTGCATCTAGGCTTTAAGGTATGGGGTCTGCTGTCAAAGCCCAGAGATCTTCCTTTTTCTAATAAACATCTTCCAGCCAAGGGGAGGGTGGTTAGGTCTTTTAGCCCTTTTTCCACTGTCTTTGTAAAATGACTTTCCCCTTTGAGCTATATGGAATTGTAACAATGCTAATTGTTTTGAGTTTATGCATTTTGCTGCTGGTAGTGGCTCGTATACTGTATTGTAGAGCACGATAGTTAAAATAAACATTTTTGAACTATTACAGTGACTCTACCTAATATTGTTGTGGACAAGTACGAGTGAGCGAGCGAAAGAGTATGTCTTGCTACCGCGATTCCTGAGAGAGTCGGAAGTGTTGTGTTCTGTCTAATCATTTGTAGCTCTGATTTTTGGAGGTCAACGAATGAGACACTATAGCTAGTCGGTTTTGGGATTTTGGGCACTAAGGTGGTAGGTTGGTACACCCCTATACACCGAGGTCCCGTTTTCCTGCGCATAGTTCTGTGTAGGTGCAGAATCCCCGCGACAGTTTACATCAACCACTGATCTAAAAAGAAAAATAGCAAACCACGCTGAAATACTAGTCAACTATGTGGAATGAACTTGACTAGAATGCCTATCAATAATAGGGGAGTTTGCCTAAGATTTGAATCTTTTGAAAGCTACCCTTCACTCTCACCTCAGTAAACTAGACTAGTTGGAAAATAAAAATAATTTGCTTCACACGCCGATGAGTGAGCGATGCTGACTGCTACAGCAGGTTTCCCACCTGTAAGGCACCAAGCTCTGATGAGATTCAATGCTTTCATGTTAGTGTTAGCACTGCTATTTGCAAAAATGTTCAACTATAGGAAGAAGTCTGCCCCATGATATTCAGGGAAGGAAATCTAGAATTTTCTTAAAACCCTTAATGGACCAGACTAAGAAAGTGCCATACAGCCCCATTAGACTCCTGAACATGGACAATAAAATTTACATTAAGGTATTGGCAAATAGGATATCCAAGGTGGGCAAGAACGTGGTGGGAGCAGATCATTTTTAACTTTATGATTTAAGTTATTTCTTATCTGAGAAATGTTGGGGCATTTTTAATGTGTAATGTGGACAGTTCACCTGGTCAATAGCCAAGATCTATCAGGAGGCAGGTGCTCAACTAATCGTAAGCTGGGTGATAGGGAAAGCATAGCATTAAGAGTCAGATTTGAGCTGTGTGCCCCTTTTATGTGTCCTATTTATTAAATTCTTGCGATGAAGATCAAATGCACTGATGGTTTATATTACATTAAGCAATGTGCCATTACTAGACCAGATTTAGATTCAGAAATAGCTGACTGCATCTACCCCAAGAGCACTTTGTGCGTGGACTGCACATGCTGGCTAGCAAATGAAAGGGACTGTGTCTCGTTCATGGAGAAGTCGTTTCCAGAGACAAGCTGAAGCAAGAGACTTCAAGGATCAGTTGGCTGACCTGTTTGCAGAATAGGGGATAACAGTTGAAGAAGCCTGCTGGGACGAGTTGGTAGCCCAAATCTTCAATCTGCCGTTTGTCACTGTGCAACACCAGAGACCAGGACCAATTGCTTAAAACTGCACCAGAGTCTGCTGAACCTGGGAGAGTCGGAGTGCAGTTTGGTCACCCAGAAGGCAAGTTATTGTTTGAGGAAGGATTTGTTAATGACCGCAATAGCGGGTGACTGATAGTGCAGTGGCGACTGGACGTCTACCAGGACCGAGAGGACTACAAGAAATGTCTACCCTGTGACCAAGACCACCTCACCCCTTCGTGGACAGAGAAGTAGCCACAGGAAGACTACCATCGACCACACTGCATTCACAGCATCCTTGAGCATCTTCAACATCCTGTATCCCTGGCATCAGGACCACTTCCATAGGAACTTGTAGCAGATGGATAAAAGTGCCTTGAACTCACTGAAGGCTGCTTCTACCTTTGAGGTAACTTTCTGTGGTCCTTGCTGGTGCCCCTGACTGGCTCCCTGTCAGAGGTGGTCGTCCAAAGTAAGTCTAACCATCCACAATACAACTAGCTTAAACCTTCTGGTGAAAATGTTCCTAATGAAGATCGCACTACCCAGTCCGGTAGTACCACAATTCCTTTGGTGCAGCTCTTAGCATGTCTTTCATATCAACCCTATGTCAGGGTCAATTACGATAGTCTAATTATTTCACTATCAGCTCCTCCTGCAGGATTGGCCCTTCCTTCTCTTGCTCACATACAGGATATTGTGACACTCTGGACAGTCCAGCAATTCCTCCTTCAGATTAGAGTCCAGGTGCTGTTCCCTCTTGTTAGAAATGGAGTTTCAGGTTGGCTAAGGTATACACTCAAGCCAGGCAGAACCCACCACTCTAGTCAAGGTAAGCTAGATAAACAACTAAGATAACCTGTGCTCACCCTCTGGTAGCTTGGCAAAGGACAGGCAGGCTTATCAAAAGAGGCAATGTGTAAAGTATTTGTGCAACACACAGTAACAATTAATACACCACAAAAAGACTCCACAAAGGTTTATATAAATAGGTTTCTGTATTATAAACAAAAGCAGACAAAACCATAAAAAGACACTAAGATTTTCAAGATATGCAAGTTTAAAGAGTATAAGGAATAAACAGTGCTCAATAGTTTGAGTGTCGATGAAGCACGCATTCAATAGGTTATCGCCGGTCACCCCGACCAGTATGCAGTACCTCAATCTCAAAGCAGAGATTTGCTAAGAATCCAGCCATAGCCGTGTTGTCAAAGAAATTCCCCAATGGGGTAAACGTGTGGCAAGCCCTTGACCGGTTCCTTAGGACAGTGCTGCAAAGGCAGTTCCGGCTGCCTATTAGAGGGAGCACGAGGAGCTGGGCATTGGGGCTCTCGAAGCTGCGGTCTCAGTTCTGGGTCTGCGCAGAGTCAGATGAACTTGCGATGCTGTGTCGTTAGCGGAAGCAGGACACTGCATTGCTTGGCAACAGCACAGCAGCATCCCTCCGTGCTGCAGCAGCGTCCACTGAAGCCAGGCACACACAGGCTCCGGGTGGAGCAAAAAGGCGTCCAATCTCTCTCCTGACGAAGTGCTCGATACACCAAAGCACAAGTGGGCGATTAGGTATGGTCCACTCAGATCACAGTGGAGCTGCAGGTCCCACGATTGTGGGTTGAAGAAGGATACACAGGCTTCAAACAGTGGAAAGGCACCCGATTTCTCTCCTAGGCAAATGGTCGTTAGACCACAGCACAAGCGGGCCCTCGTGCACAGTCTGCTCAGATAAAAATGTAGCTGTTGGACTCATGATGGCAGAGTCCCACGACATTGAGGGGGAAAGGGAAGTCTTTGATGGCCCTGAGACTTCAACAGGGAGCAAGCCAACGAGCCCTTGGAGAATGCGTTCAATCAGCACAACGCACACTCAGCAGGCCAGCACAGAAAGGCAGGTAGCAAAGTGGCAGTCCATCCTGCGACTCAACAAGCAGCAGGCCAACACAGCAGAGCAGTTAGAGTGGCAGCCCCTCCAGGCAGCAAAGCAGTCCCCCTGGTAATGTGTGGATGTAGAGTCAGCGATGTCTGGTTACAGGTCCAAGTGTGTGATTTGAAAGGGTCAGAGCCCAGTACTTCTACCCAAAAGTGCCTTTGATGTAGGGGGTGACTTCAAAGGAGCCCTCTGAAGTGCACATGGATCCCTTTCAACAGAGTCCTGTCCGCCAGGCTACTGGTGGGAGGTAATCAGCCCTTTGTGTGTGTGTGTAAAGAACACTACCTAGTGAGGTGTAAGTGTCCGCCCCTCCCAGTCCGCCCTGCGTAGGAAGACCCATCCTAACAGAGGAATGCAGATGCAGTTGAGTCTTAAAAGTGGCCTTTCTAAATCAGTAAGGTGAAATCCAACTTACATTAAAGATGATTTATCATTACCAATCCAAATACATAAAACATGTAAAAGCTACTCTTCTCAGGTATTGCCACTTAAACAGGTATAAGGGAATTTCCAATGCTTAACTTATGAGAGGGGGTAGGCCTATAGTAGAGAAAAACGAATTTAGCCATTTCTCACTACTAGAACATGCAAATCCCAACAGTACATGCCCTACCTTTTACTTACATAACACCCTGCCCTAGGGCCTGCCTTAGGGGTGATTTATATGCAATAAAAGTAGAGTTTAAGGTTTGGCAAGTCGTTTTAAATGCCAATTCGACGTAACAGTAGAACTGCACACACAGGGACTGCAGTGGCAGGCCTGAGACGTTTAAAAGGCTACTTCTGTGGGGGCACAATCAGTGCTGCAGCCAGCTAGTAACATTTAACTTACAGGCCCTAGGTATATGTTATGCAACTTTACAAGGGTCTTATAAGTTAAATATGTCAATCATGCATACACCAATTCCAAACATGTTTAGGGAAGAAGCACATGCACTTGAGTGCTGATTAGCAATGGTAAAGTGTTCACATTGCTAAGGCCAACACAGAGTTCTGCAAAAAGAGGAGGAAAGCAAAACCTTTGGGGTGACCCTTCAGAGAGGGCCATTTACCAACACCTCTCCTCTGGGGAGTTGGCTGTCTTTGTGACATCAACCATTGGCTGCCCTGTACTCTGCAGAGTACCCCTTTCTCGGAAGAAGAGACCACAACAATCAACATCAATCGGTCTTGGACTCCCATCTTTATACCTATTTCGCAGACGGAGGATGTTTTATCCAGGTCTGCTTCCATGGAAGTGGTTTGGGCCAGTTCCCTTTTCTAGTGTCCTGCCCCCCCCCCCATACACACACCCCCCCTCCACCCGCCAAACCTGGCCTTTGTTGGTAATGATGCTTTGCCCAGTAGGACAATCTCCAGTTGCAGTGCCCACCACAGAAGTACAAAGAAGTGAGAGAAGCCCTCACTCCCCTATTTACGCCTCCTCCTCACAGATCAGGAAAACAGCCAAATCTGGTCCCCTTGAAATTACTACTTTACTTGGCGATAGATGCTGCTAGCCTCAGCTTGCACCCCCTGCCATCTAAATAACAGCACCTGCAATCAGTCGTTTTCAGTCCAATATCAGTAAGGGCTCTGGCAATTTTAAAGAAAGTCTGTCTCCACTTTCCTCACTATATTGTCTGGTGTTCCCCACTCCTATTTACAGGATGCCAGCAATAAATATGCTGTCTAGTGAAAGCAACCTCTCCTATCTTCCAGGCTGTGGGCTTCCAAAATGGAACCCGCAGGCTTCTATCACTCATGCATGGCACACTATGAATCCCAGCACAAATGCACTTTTACAGTACACAGGAGGCTTTCAGGATTCCAGGTTCATCATGAGCATAACTTTAGACGAAAGGGACTGAAAACATGCACCCACGACTTACAAGTAAAAAGGCCTGTCACTATAATTCAAACAAGGTATGCTGCCACCACGGTGCTCCATGCATGAAAGCCCTAACAGGGAAGGTAGTCCTCTGTCACTATGAGGGTGTGCCACACCTGGTGCAGGACAAGGTACAGAACTTAACAACCAGGCCTGGGTCAACATGCACACCAGGGATTAGCATGTGGCATGACCAAAAATCAAAAACCAGTATCAGAGGTACATGTAGTTTGGGTGCGCAGGGCAAGAGAAAAAAAAAGTACATTATCGAGGAGGCATTCTGGTTCCTACACGCTCTACCTTCGCCAATAAAAAAATGGACAGGTGCTTCATCAAAAGTTGCTTTGATATGGGCAAAAGTTGTGGCAGATTGGAAAGGCAGGGCATAGCCCATTGAACGATCTGCAAAACACACATGCTAAGTTCTGCCACCCCTAGAGGAAATGAATGCTACAGACTCCCACAGGATTGTTGAACGATCTGCAAAACACACATGCTAAGTTCTGCCACCCCTAGAGGAAATGAATGCTACAGACTCCCACAGGATTGTTGTGTGCCGCTAAGGGCAAGCCGGTTGATGGGGGGGGGGGGGGTTATGGATGGTGGTGGGAAGGGGACTGGTAAGCCTGCTGTCCTTAAGGACTTCAACATGGTCTACTAATTGCCAATCCTGAAAGGCCTGGGGCATCTGTTGTTGGGGTAGAGGGCATTAGCGTTGCCTCGAAAGGGGCAAAACAGAAGGGGATACTGCCTCACGAGTGGAGAGGAGCCAGGGAGTGCACAGTGGCTATGCTTTTTTTGAAGCACTACAATGAAGAACCATGCAGCTCACTAAACAGATGAACAGTCCAAAGGCATACTTGTAAGCAACACCTGAACATCACCAGAGAAGCCTGTGCATCTCTTGCATGCATGGTGCCGGAAAACAGTTCAGACCGCTTTGCCTAAGCAATCAGTGTCCAATCCTGAGCTGATGACATTGTTACATCAAGGCCATTGGGAGTAGTCTGTGCCAGGTTGGCACAGATTTCTTCTGTGACTGCCAACAAGATCTCTGCAACCAAGTCCTACAAGGTGTGGGACTATCTACCCAACAATCTGCGGGTGCGGAGTTACACAAGGGATCGGATGACCACGGGGAGCATTAGTTTCCTGAATGCCTCGGTTCTTTTCGACTCTGTTGGGGAGGGGGTCGTAGGAAATGAGTTGGCATTAACTCTGCTGGTAAACACCTAAACTACCAGACTCACGTGTAGTGTGCTAAGTCAGGAAGCAGGATCCCCTAGAGTGTTCCTGAGGCATTGGGCTACCTGCCTAATCACCAGTATGCAAGAGCAAGGCTTAGCCCAGGTACCCATTAGAGGGTGGAACTAGGGCTTCATTGAATGGCAACAAAGGCTCGGACAAAGCCTGCCCAGGCTGCAAAACTTCTGTGGCCTATTGTTTACCTCAATAGAAGAGAACTCAAATCAAGGACTTCCGCTGCACACTTTAGGACTACAGAAAACAAGGCTGTCACTTCCATTGACAGGGCCAGGGGGAGAAGCCCACTGGCCTCTTGTAGGTCCAAGTAGGAATTGTCATATCCGAGTCTTAGCCAAAAAGTTGTTGGAGCCCTATAGGGTATCCTAGTTAAAGGTAACGTTTAGTTAGAGTCAGAATGAACTGGGTGCATCAGAACTGCTCTAGGACGAGATCTCAGTCAAGGTAAAGGCTGATTCAGTTTGGAGTTAGACAAGACAATAGTAACTAGCATAGACACCTCACACAGTGTGGACCTTGGCGCCACATGCGAGGTTGTCTTCAGAGTTGGAGCTGAATCTGAAGCAGGTTGAGGAGGCACAGATGGTGCGGAGACCTGACCCACTTGCATTAACCGGATGGGAGGCTTTAGCGGATTCATGGGGTCTGAAGCTTCCTAGAGGGAACCAGACGGGTGGCAAAGATTTACAGAATAGCTTCGAAAGCAAAAACCTTTTGCAACGTCACAAGAAATTCAAGGTGTATCATCAGCTGCAGAATTATTTCTGTGGCGATGGACTGGGCACAAGGAGAGGCACCCTGATGTCCTTGCGACTTCTCAGGGAGAGAATGGCTAGACTGGAACTAGTCCTACTTAGCCTTCCAGTTTTCCCTCTGACTTACCTAAAGGCTTGGGACGCAACACCGGTCACGAGAACAGCCTCCGAGCAGGATTAGGTCAACACCTTCTACTTTGAGCAGGAACAGGATTTACACAGCTTCTTTCAGTGAACGGCAAAGGCACATTCACAGATAATCTTTGGATTCATAAGGGCATATTCCCTACACAACTTGGAGTCATGGCCTGAACCCAAGCACCAGGGACACCCCTTATATGGATCTGTCAGACATTTATTTGTGGCAGTCTCTATAAATCTTAAACTCAGTTTTAGGAGGGAACAGGTTCCCTTTCACACTAAAACAAGATTTTGTTTGGAGAAAAAAACATGTCAACTTGCGAGAGCAATTTGGGGGCAAGCTCCAGATCTGTGCAGAAAGAAAATAACTGACTTATATGTAGCTTCAGCCGTCACTTCCAGGGTGAAATACCATTTAATGGTGCACACAAGGGGGTATGCTGTAAAAATCTGCCAGAAGCAGTCTGATGCCTGGGGATATTCACAAGGTGAGGAATCTGCAGTTAGGAGTATCCATCAGTGTCATTAAAATAATTTTGTAACCGGGTTATTGTAAATCTCAAACTGGCATTAAATTCACTCCCATGAGAGCTCTACATCTATCTGCAACATTATCTTAAAGTCCTGTAAAAGGAAACCCTCCTGGTTGGTGGCTTTGGGACAAATCTTTCAGGATAAACAGTTTAAAGCATTTTCAGAATTATAGTGCCACCTCAGCTTACCCTACTAATGACCTTTCTCAGATAGATACAGGTGTGAAACGGAGTTCTATCAAACCAGGTGATGGCGGGCAATACTTCAGAATTATGACTCGGTAAGAATGACAGATTTGAA
The DNA here is from genome assembly GCA_963921515.1 of Calotriton arnoldi. Lineage (NCBI taxonomy): Eukaryota > Metazoa > Chordata > Amphibia > Caudata > Salamandridae > Calotriton > Calotriton arnoldi. Next base: position 255,708 of record CAWUFW010001370.1, read on the forward strand.
AATAAGATCCTAGCTCTAAAAGTAATTAAAAAGTGGAGAGAAGTTGAAACTGTGGTAACGCAAGAAGAATGTAATCTACTCTACTGGAAAATAAACTTGCTTTTGTAGGGCAGCAATATTAGATGCTCAATGTACTTTAGTACTTTTTGACCGGTTCTAATTCATGACTGGCTCCTTCAAGTAAGAGAATTGCAAGACTAACTCTAGCACTTGGTGAAAATACGATGTTCACAATTTGATAATGTGCCATTTTTAAGGTAATTAGCTTCCTATCAGTGAAAAAGCCTCCAACATTAGAGTGGATACATTAAATCAAACCAATTGCATAGACGGAAATCTGCTACAGCCAAAGAAACAGGTTAACCTGTAAATTGGAAAATTAACGGGAACAATGTTTGCACACTGCGAATGAGATCAGCTGATCAGAAAATTGGATTTTATTCATCTACAATTCTATAAGATCCCATTTTCTTGTTCATTCCTTTTCTCCTCGAATCGTCCCTTTATACTTAACATGGGCACATTCAAAACACAGCTACCCTCACACTACCACGACCTCACAAATTTGACTGCTGTAAATTAACTCAAGTGGCAGAAAAACCAGTCTTCAACATTTTAAGGCTACTTACTAACCAGTGATAAGTGGTAGCTAGCAGATGTCTGGAACAAAGTCCTTAAATTGTCTGGCCAACCATAGCTTGCTGGCCGCACACTAGTGATCAGGAGAAGTATGTGGTGTGACCCAGGGGCTGATGTTCCACTAGAAAGCCATGGTTGTCCCTTTAAGGGTGGATTGTGCCCTGGGGGACAGTTAAGACTTAGTTTTGTGAGAGCAGGTTTGGATGCACTCGACTATCCATTTGGCTATACCTGCCATAAAGATAGGATGACCGTTGTGAGGTTTTGCGAAGTGTACAAAGATCTAGTCACACTTATGAAACGGCTTGGTTAGTGTAGATCTATTTCCACTACTGAATCTGGCTGTGAAAAGACTTGAAGCTTTATAGTGTGACTGAGGAGAAAAGGTGATACCATCTTGGGGAGAAACTTAGACTGGTCCTGAGGACAACCACATCTTTCTGAAAGTATGGTTCTTGTAAGGTGAGCGCTTGCAGTTCACTAGTCAATCAGAACTTGTAGTGTGCACTAATCACCCTGAGTGGTATCTAGGTGCTTGCGCGAGGTGGGGCTACTCCAACAGCCATGTTTTGAGTCTACTCCTGAAGTCAGCGAGGGAGTTAGATGTTCGAAGGTGGATGGTGAGGTCGTTCCAGGCTTTGGCTGCGAGGTGGGAGAAGGAGTGTCCTCCAGCTCGGGTATGATGGATGGGGGGTGAGGAGGGAGGGGAATGTGGCGAGGGCCAGGGCGGCAGACCGCAGGTCTGGAATGTCAGTCGGTTGTTCAAGTATTCTGGTCCCTTGTTGTGGAGGGCTTTGTTCAGGTATTCTAGTCCTGTTTTGTGGAGGGCTTTGTAGGTGTGCGTGAGCAGCTTGAAGTTGCAACTCTTCTTGAGGAGCCAGTGCAAGCTACGGAGGTGGAGGGTGATGTGGGATCGTCTGGGCAGGTCTAGGATGATTCTTGCTGCTGCATTCTGAATTGTTTGGAGTTGCTTGGGGAGGAGGGTGGTGGTTCCGGCGTAGAAGGCGTTCTCGTAGTCAAGTCGACTAGTGATGAGGGCATGAGTGACAGTTCTTCTGATGTTGGTTGGGATCCATCCGAAGACTTTCCGGAGCATTCTGAGGGTGTTGAAGCAGGCGGAGGCAACCAAGTTTATCTGACGTCTCATGGAGAGTTCGCCGTCGAGGATGATTGTAGTTGCGGGCGTGGGTTGTGGGGGTGGGTGCAGGTCTGAGGGCTACCAGGAGTTGTCCCACGGTGAGGGGGGGTCTTCTGAAGAGAACTTCGGTTTTTTGGGTGTTGAGTTTGAGGCAGTTGGCTCTCATCCACTCAGCGATGTCAGTCATGGTGTTCCCGAAGTTTGCTATGGTGGTATCCAGGTCTTCAGTGAGGGAGAGTATGAGCTGGATGTCGTCGGCATCTGAAGGAAAATATGGCCACTAAGACGACTCCTTCCAGGAAATTAACTGTAGGTGACATGAATGTAAAGGTCAAAGGGTGCTGCATGGACCTCATGAAGTCTATATTAAGGCTCCATATTGGAGCATGATGTACCCTAGGAGTTAAAACCCTCTTAAGACCCTCCATGAAAACCTTGACTATTGGGGTCTTAAAGTGAGGTGAATGTTTCCAGTTTTGCATTCAAGCTCCTACTGCAGAGAGATGTAGGCATATTAATGTATAGGCGAGGTCTGACTTCTGGAGATGTAAAAGACTGCCCTGGATGTCAGCCTTTAGAGGCTCCAGATTTTTGAAAACGCAGGAGTGGACAAACGTTTTCCACTTTGCCCCATAACATGTGGTGAGAATACAACCTTCCATAACATTTTCGTGCATTCTTTGGGGTGAGTTTAAACAGCCAAAATCTAGGACATCACTAGTTGAGTGATCTCGGTGTCTGATCTGGCCTGGTCTCTGAGAATCTTCAGCTTGATCAGCACCTTCTTGTGGGGGCTGATGGACATTTCAGGAGCATAGAGTACCAGGGCTGCCTGGCCATAGTGCGGGCCACCAAGATGAGAGTTAAGGCCACTGGTCTGTTTCCTCATAAGAGGAATGGGGAAGGAGAAAAAAGGTCGGCAAAGATCCACAGTGCATTACCCATGGACGGTGTGTGCGGTTATCTTGAGGCAAAGCTTGGGCATTTTGTATCTTCTGGGGTGGCGAACAGGTTTATTTGTAGGTTGCTGGAAGGACCTGCATATAACTTGCAGGTGGAGTTCCTACTAATGTACTTGCTGATGTCTCCAGCTGAGCAGGTCAGCAAAGTCATTGCCCATGCCTGGAAGATGTTCCCCTAGGAGTTGTATGTTGTGGCAGAACGCCTAAAGCCAAACCCCAAGCTCTAATGCAGAAAGCTGGGGAGAGCACATGCTGCCCTGTGCTGCAGGTTATACATACCTATTGCGTTGTCAGTCTTGATGAGGACTACCTACCCTTTAATGAAAAAGGCGGGTTTGAAGGCTAACTGTATGCTAGCAGTTCTAGGCAACAGATGTGATGGCCATTGTGTTGAGGGACCCACACTGCCTGCACAGTCATGGTGTTGAGCAGCGGCGGCTTCTCCATATGGGCGGAGGAGCGTTGCCCCACTGCAGGCACAGCAAAAGTGAAAAATAAAATGATAATTAAATGACGTTATTAGCATTTTATTTTTCCTTCTGCCAGCGCGAGCAGAGTATGAGGGCGGGGCAGGGCCATTGCTGCTGATTTCCAGAAGGGAGGAGTGGTGGCTGGCTACAGCAGTTGAAAGTGCAGATGTCGCTTTGGCCAGCTGTCTGGCTATGGCCAGCCTGATATGCACACTTTAAACCTCTCCCACCCAAGCTGTCTTAGACAGCTGGGTAGAAGGATGGCACAGGCACCCAGTGCCTAAAAGTGCTGAGCCAGTTCGCTCCAACCAATTCTGGCTCTTCTCTCATACTGGTCAATAGCATGACCAGCATCTGGACTGGTTAATGGCACTGGCTCTATGGCCCCGTATGCCTGGAGAAGAACAACAGGACTGGAGATGTGCAGGCAGTTGTAAGTAAATATTTCATTTTTTTTTTTTAATACACAAACAATTTAAACACTAACTAAATCACTGACATGCATTGCATTAACATTTTAAAGTTAAATATTTTAACCTTAAAGTGTTAACGTAATGCATGCTAACGATTTGGTTACTATTTATTGCATGCGTTTTATTTTTGATCAGATCAGCACCTGTTTGACCCACTGATAGGCACTGTAAGAAACTCGCACTGCCTTCAGCCTCAACGCCAGAGCTCTCAGTAGTAGCTCGTTATAAACACCATTTATAACTATACCAGCAATACCTTTAGGCCTGGTGCCACTCAGTGCCAGTTTGCTTGCCTCACCATTTTAAATTGTTGCCAGCTGCCACTGGTGTTGAGATGAGCACCTTAGCCTGTAAGGAGACATCCATGGTAGTGGTAATGCTCATCTGAGGAATCAGGACTGAAAGTCCTGCCTTGAAGCAAGTTGTTGCTGTTTCATTAATGCAGAGGGCTATGAGTGCTGGACACGACCAACACTTGCCTTGAATGGGATACAATAGAGATGCACGAGGCCATCATCCCTATGACGTGTATCACACTTAGGACAGTGAGCTGAAGATTGAGCTGAAAGAGAAACAGCAGTTGCTGGAATGGCAACACTCCACTTGGTTGAGTAGGTTTCCCCTGTAACTGTTCAACACAGACCCCAGGATGGGTTCGATCTGTGGAGACTGGAGGTGAGACTTGGTGTCATTTATAGTGAATCCCAAGCTGTGGGGCAAGGAAAATACTGCTTGAGGCTGCACTAGGAATTGCTCCATGTTGCTGCTCTTGATTAGCCAACCATTGAAGTAGAGCAAGACTCGAGTGCCCCATTCACAAATGAGCAGCCACCACTGATTGGAAATAATCTTAAAGCCAAGGTTTACTCGAAAGGTATTTATCTGAAATGGCAGTGAAATCTGCCATTGGGCAGATGCCCAAATGGGCATAGTAGATGGATATGTGGAAGTAAACATGTACCAGGTCGAGCTCTATCAGGTAACCGCCTTGTCAGAGCAGAGGGATGATGTCCTGCAGGGTTGCAAAATGCAAATGCTGAAAAAGATGCATTTGTTTAGAGGCCTGAGAGAGCTGTCCATTTTGGGAACGAAGAGCGAGTATGTCTTTTCTCTGATGGGGTGGAGGCACTCTCCATTGCCCCAATCTAGAGAAGTGCTTATACCTCTTCCTTGAGGAGACTGAGATGGTCTCTGCTGAGAATGTGTCTGTTGGGTGGAATGCTGCGAGGGGTTTTGAGATGTTCTAGGCATGTGCTGAAGTGACCATCACTAAAACCCACTGGTTGGTTTTGATTTTCACCAAGCGAGAAAGGGAATCTTTTATTCCTCTCCCCCACCAACCAGGCAGGCGAGGTGCGTTTTTAGAGGTGGTGGGTGAGATGGGGAGTCACTTCTTAGAGGTGGAAGCGCCTTTACCATAGTCATCTCTGCCTTTCCTCCTGCTTCCCATATATGCACCCTGGTGTAACCCCTGGTGGGCTACTGGCCTGTTGGTGGAAGGTGTGCTGCTGTCTTTAGTAAAAAACGTTTCTTGTTGAGGACAAAAAGGGCCTACTGCAGTTGAAGCTTGCAGGTCATGCATAGACTTTGCAATCTCCATGTCCGTGACTTTTTTTCTAGCATCTTGTCAACCAGGGTGCCAAAGAGATGCTCCCCATAGAACAGGAAGGTGATGAGATGGTGCAGGACATTTGGTTTGAATCCAGAGATGCAAAGATTTGTATGCCATTTGAGGAGGACGCTGGTGTTAATGCCCCTGGAGTCTGTCCGCAGAGTCAAACCTACAATGAATGAGGATATTCAAGATGGGTTTGCCCTCAGATGTTCTCCTCCACCCCCTTTCGCAGCTTGTCTGGAATGGTCTTAAGAGTTACCTGCATCTCCTCCCACTGACCTGATTTACCTGGAGAGAAGTCCGAAACAATTGGCTATACACCAGTGTGTGGCTGCCCCTACCATTATCCTCCTGCCCGTATCATCAAGTTTTTTGCTCTCCTTTGGCAATTCTGGTAGAGGGAGAGGTGGTGGTGGAAGGAGAGGAAGTGGTGTTGGCAGAGGTGGGGAAGTTGGAGGAGGTAGTAGAACATTTAAGTGAGGGCTTGTACCCCTGACCTAATATTTCTTTGTGACCAGTTCCAAAGGGGCTGTTGGCTTTATCAGTCAATTTTTATTTTTTCACCAAATTTTCCCCTTCAAAGGCCGTATAAGGAATATGCTACTTACCCAGTATGCATCTGTTCTTGGCATATACAGCTGTAGATTCATATGCGTTAGCATAGATCGTCATCTGGTGTTGGGCCCGGATGTTTGCACTTTGTTTTTCGTCGAAGAAGTCTTTGTAGTCACGGGGTAGGTGACTCCTCCTTTTGGTGATAGTGCGCATGGGCATCGACTCCATCCTTAGATTGTTTCCCCCCCCCCCCCTCAGGTTCGGATGTGTATTGCTGCGCTCCGGTATCGTTTTCGAACCCCTTCGACGCGCAATCCTCTACCCTCGACGGTATTGTCTTTCGATCATGGTTTCCCATTCGACGTGCATCGTATAATTTGTCAAAACCTTCGATCTGGAAATTCGAGGCGGGCCGTTGGGCCTACCCGTGCCGACCACGCCAGCAGTCGATGGAACGGACTGGATTTAAACTATGTCCCGGGTGTCGTGCTAAGTTCCCACGCACCGACCTGCACCAGGTCTGCAACCTGTGCTTATCCCCGGAACACGACCAGAAGGACTGCGAAGCGTGTCGATCGTTCTGATCGAAGAAGACTCTTCGTGACCATCGGGCTCGACGCAATGCAACGAGACAGCGGCTCCGTACCGGACATCTTCGGCGAAGAATCAGAGGTTCCCCGTACAGACGTAGAGGCTGAGGAAGAAGAACCGGTCCCCGTCTCCGAAGCCGACTCCGACATGGAGGAAGACCTGAACATCACCCCGGGTCAACGTACCGTGAGTACAAACCCCCATGTGCCCACGCAACCCAAGAAAACTCAGGCTCCGTTATCACCCTCGGGTCGACACTGACAGTTTCTAATGCCCCGCCCTCCAGCCCGGCTACAAAACATAAGGACAAGCCTTCCGGCTCAGGCCGGCCCCATTCCGGTACCAAAACACCTTCGGCACCAAAACATAAGCCGCCTCATGTGCCACCCCCTAAACCGCCGGCACAGAAGACACCTTCGGCACCGAATGCCTCGGATCCGAAAAACGCTTTGGAGCCGAAATCGTCCATACCGAAATCCTCAGCACCTAAAAGCTCAGAGCCGACACACTCCGCACTGATAACATTCGGAGCCGAAACATCCAGCTCCGAAACATTCTGGGTCTAAACACACCAAAAGTAAGCATTCGGAACGTTCAGCGCTCAAAGACCCTCATAAATCTTCCACGCTCCCAAGGAGAAAGACACTCCTTCCAAAGAACTTGCATCCGAAGACACAGTTTTGGACCCAAACGCATCTACAGCTCATATGCCTCGAACAGAAACATTTCAATTTGACGTCAAGCTTGATTTACAGTCTCTGTAGTATTGATGTCTCTAACTCTTGAGATCCAGTTCTCGACTAAGCTTAGAGCTTCTAGGGTATCTTGAGAGCTGGCTTTGGTGTTACCTTTGGAATCGACTTAAAGTGTCAGCGGGGATGCTAGAGGTCCTTAGATGGGATAGGGCTTGATGGCCGGCGAGGCACTATGCCCTTCAGCAGAGACTTGCTTGACTGAATAATAATGTCCATCTAAAAAATTCAATGGAGAAAATATTTAAAAAACCAGCTTGCACGAAGCAACAGGCAACCAGGAAGACCGCCAAAGGCAAATCAAAGTTTAAAAAAAGACTTCATGGGTGACACCAGTTTTACGACTGCACCAATATTTTATAGGCACTGCAGCAAACCTGCTGCTGCAGAAGCTTCTCTTTGAAGTAAAGTTGATGATAATCAGTTATCATAGTTGCAAAAGTGGGCAAACACCTAAGCGGGAGAACAGAAAAAATATCCTGGGAATTTCATTTCCTCATCAAGTTGCATTGGAGCGGAGGCAGTATTTTGAGAACTAAAGTTAAAATATTAATTTTGGCTGAACGGAAACCATCTCCTATCCCACACAAAAGTGTTTAAGTTTGGTCACATGCACGTTTACAAGCCACTGAGAGTAGACTTGTGCAGCCACAGTCACCGTTAAGAACAACTTCAGGTGCCAGAGCAGGGCTATTACAGTGCTGAATACAGCACCAACAAAATGTGAAAAGACCAGTTTTGTGAGTCAGTGTGGTATCTCTAAAGTGATTGGTCAAAGCTTTAATCAGAGAAGGGTGGTCGTGGAGGATCAGAAGGTGGTCAGAGCTGATTCCCCACTTCATAATGAGCCGCTGCTTGAGTCCAACATGGGTGCAGACCACTCTGCTACAGGGTGAGTTCCAGCTCCTTTCGAACAATAGGGTTTGTGATTCGACAGGTTAGATTTCTTTTCAGAAAAGAAGCCATACAGAGCTTTGAGGCTCTTTTTCAAGACCCCCCCCGATCCTTTCAAGTGTGTGGGCTCCTTGTAATGTTTTGTACTGCACCTATTTCATCGCATTTTTGTAGAACAGGACTTTAACAACCAAAAGAAAGCAGTCTGCATGCTGTACATAGAAGAACCGAGGAGCAGAGCGTCCATACAAAGAAACAAAGCAAAAAAAAGATAAGATTAAAAGAAACAGAACATATCACGGATACCCATCTTGCTATCTTGAATAGGGCTAAGTCTACGAGTTACAACCCAATCCATTCTGGGAGTTGCAGTCCTTCCTGGTTCACTTCAACTGATCCAAATAAACCAATGCACCAGAAGCAAAGGTTTCTAAATGAAAATTCCAGGACGAGAGGAAGACCTTGGTGACGTGGAGACAGACTCAAGACTCATTTGGGAGACTTGCATAGGGTTGGAGCACATCGAGGATTGAAATGTGTAGATTAGATGCAGAAGAGGGGTCAGTTCCAGAACTACAAGGTGAAAATAAATGCTAGTACAACTGAGACCATGAAAGTCTGAGGACCACGAGGAAGTGGGACTGGGGGTTTAGAGCATTAAGTGGGACAGAAAACAGAAAGATCAGGAGAGGTATTAAAGATCAATGGGACAGAAGAGAAGACTAAGCCAGACAAGGGGCCAATGGGACATAAGTAAAGTGAAGCAAAGAGAGGAGGTAGGGGCGAAAGAGTAGAACATCGAGAGAGCAAAGAGTGAGGGGAACAAAAGGAAATTAACAGATATATCCAAGGTCCAGGCAGAGCTTGACATGCAGGAATGAGAGAAAATCCTCTGCATTTACAAGGATAAATTAAAAGACACTTTTGAAAACCAGGTTTTACATTAGGTGGAAACATTCTCAAGCTCCGCAACAAAGCTTTGTCCTGCTCGTGATATTTATTATTTGACATTGTTGCGAGTCTTCTAAAACCTCTGGGAAGAAGCCGCGTGACGGGGCTGAGCAAGTCCAGGGGTCGTTGTACAGAAATAAAAAAAAGCAGTCCCGAAACAAAGGTGATAAAATGGCCAGTGCGTAGGGATACAGTACTTGGTCACTGATTTTAGGGAGGGCTAAAGTCAGGAAGTGGCATGAAGCGTGCATGCCAATGCCCAATGGGGAGAAGGTATAACGGAGCCAAGTGGGAGCCAGCAAATGGCAAGCCTATGGACGGGCTGAAGCCCCCAACAGTACATATAGCATGTCTCTCTCGAGACGGCGCATGCGCACCATCTACAGCTGAGACCTAAAACGTTTTCAAAGAAAAACTTGCAAATGTTCAAGTGCGACACTAGATGGCAGGAGCATGCAGAGCATGTGTATCCACAGCTACGAACAAATATTTTATCTAGGTAAGGAAATCTGCAATGTCTTCAATCCAGAGGCCTGAATGCCAAGCCTTTTAAGTCATTAGGCTCAGACTTTAACTCTACAGAGAAATGTTGATGCCAGTTACAGTAGTTTCCTGGAAGAAATGTAAAACCAAGTGAACGCTTCCCCTTTTACCCTGCACAGCAGTCACAGCTGCCATACTAGCAGATATTAGTGCAGGTGATCATGAAAACTGGTATAAATAGCATCATCCTACCTTAGAGAGCATTTACTATTTCTGGAAGAAGACCAGTTTGTTATTTAAGGTGACAGAGGAAAAAGCAACGGGACCTCTGCTTGACGAGGGAAAGGCCTGGCCAGTATCTTTCCAGGCAAGGAAGGCTTTTATATGATAAAACGGTCTATACTGCAGTTGTCACTAGGGAGATACATAAAATGTGTCCTTTTGTGCTTGGTTTTGTATGGAAGAGCATGAACATGTTGGGCAGCATGTGGAATGCTCAGTTTGTAATCATGCAGCATTTAGCGGACAGAACAAAGACAGTGGTAGGGCAGGACTAGGTGGTGGCAAATCAAGGGACTACCTTGTGTCACTAGAGACTGCAGCACATAGGAATATCAGCAGCCATGATAGGTCAAGGGGTCTTTTTTTGGTGCACTCAAAGTTATCTAACAAACCAAAAGAATAATCACACTTACCCTCCATGCATGTCCTTCCTCAATGGCAGCACTTTCAGCTTCTATGGGATTTTGAATAACTCTTCCCGTTTGTCCAGAGAAATCCATGGCAACAAGGGAGTTTTCAGAAACACTTCTCTGAAAAGCAAACACTCATTTTAAGCTGGCTGCATATTAGAAAATCAATACTGAATCATGGTACAAAACTTGGCATTTTAAAGTGCAAGCCATTATCACTTTGACATTGCACCCAATGAGTGATGCTCTAAGAGATTCAATATGTTAGACAATTATTTTCTAGAAATTTGAGAGGGCACTCAATTAAGCCAGATGCCTTTCTGCTTGCTACCAGTGGAAGATGAACACATTTCTACCTATCCATTGCGTTAACTGCTGATCTACTCAAAATGAAGCTCTGGCACCAAAAAAAAGCTGTAGTAGGTTACTGCACTTTGAAAAGGATTTTCTATTGTTGCCCCAGTGGGTGGTAGATATCCCAGCCTTCTCCAAGGCAAATGGTGCACTCTCTGCATGCAACTTGACACCTAACATGGAGCTCAAACGCCTTGCTAATGTTCATGTAAAAACACATTTACTGGACAAGCTAAAAGTATATTTAAAATAGCTTGTGTTGGGGTCCTGTGTCAGAGGCTGGGTCGCCCTCAAAGGGAAAAACAAGGAAGCTCTGTCTCAGTCACCCACTTCCTCTTTGGGTCAGTGTTCACTGAATGGACATAGTGGGAAGGGGCAATCAAGGTATCCAGGTGAATTTTTATCTGTAAACTAAAACAATGAGGGTACAATCAAAAGGCATATGGCAGCACACAGAAGCAATGTGCAGAGCAGTCTGCAATCACTACCCATTTGGGCAGCTGACCTCACAGTAATGCATTATGCATTAAACACCATGTCAGACCACAGAAGAGGATGGAGATACCCTGAAACCTCGCCAGGGCTAACCTCTACAATCCACTGCCATCTGATCGAGATCTCCTGTCCAAAACCGTGCCACATTTAAAACTGGCCGGTGTAAAAGCATGTTCCAAAGCAACAATTTGTCTACAATTACAGCTATACAGCAAGGGTTGTACAAGCAGTAGCAGCTATAGTTTCAGATGAAAACGTTTCTTACCCTGTAACTCAGTTTGTGTTGGTAGTGCTGTAGATTCACATTCTCTACATACTTATACTTTTTGGTACGGACCTTTGCAGACTGTTTTTCTTTGAAGTCTTTTGTCTTCGGAATCTTATGACTACTTCCTGAAGTCCATAATGAACCACAACAGACTCCCCATCAGATTGTTTTTCCCCCCTAACAGGTGAATGACACAAGTGAAGTGGTGCGAAGCAGGACAGTAAACTTGTATGGTACACTGGAAGGAAACATGTAGCATGTAATGGAAAAACATCTGGAACCTCTGATTGCATCCGATAAAGTGGCAGTGCACATGTGAATCTACATCACTACCAGCCACTGTTACAGGGCAACAAATTCATTTTGTAGTATGTGCTGTTGTAGATCACATGCTCTGCACATTCTATAAAGCAGTGCAGTCCAATGAAAAAGCAGTGGCTAGTGAGCAAAAGAGGCAGATATTTGCACTAAAGTTTTTAATGCAGTGTCCCACTAAAGATTCCTGTCGATCTTGAAAATCCACACAATAATACTTAGGAGAAGTGTGGGTGTTGACTATATAGAAAAATTACAGATGTCTGCTACTGGTATATTTCCTAAGGCAGCCATTGTAGCTCCATCATAGCTAGTGTAAATGTGCTCTGGGAACGGAGTGTGATTTGCTTTGGCATAGCATATTTGTATAAATTTTACTATCACCATGGTAGGCCAGGCTTTGAAATAGATTTCACAAGTAGGATTTTGCAAAAGCAACAAATAGATGCTTGGATTTACTGAAGAATTGTGTCCAACCTGTGTACTTGCTGATGTGTCCAGCTTACTGGGACCTCAAAGTCGTTGTCTACCGCCCAGGAAGGTGCTTAAAAGTAGGAGGATGAGACTGCGAATAGCTCACTGCTACATTGAGCTAAAGGGGACAGCTGAGGTGAGTCCCCTCCTTGCTTCTGAAGGTAGCACTTAGCAGTTATGTTGTCTATACTTACCAGAACTGTTATCCTTCAAATAAGCATACAAAGTTCTGAGCGAAAGCAGTATCACCATGAGCTACAAAAAGCTCATGACTTTTCTTTTGTTCTGGTATCCAGGTACCCACTACAGTCATGTGGTTGAGGCGCGTCCCCCTACCTTCTAAGTGAGGCATCCATGGTAATGGTCACCTGCAGTTGAAGGTCCACGAATGGCCTGCCCAGTAACAATTTTTTGTTGTTTCGAGCATCTAAGACTGTGCTGTATTCTGGGCTCCATCAACACTATAATTTCCCACTTATCAGTCGTTTGTGACCACTAACCCACAAAACACTTTTGCAGTGGGTGCATGTGTAACCGAGACATGCCCTAGCCATAGATCCAGCAGATTCCTTACCTTTGAATTTCCCAGGCGTCAGACTTGATCCGGAAGATTCTTCTCAGAGCAAAACCCCTGCACAATGGTAGGTGCGTCGGTAGGCTACGCATGTTATCCATGCTGTTGTGACATCCACGTCCCCTATATAGGCACCATCTTGGCGTGCTGATGTCAGTTACTTTTCACGACTTTCACGCCAGAAACGTAGAGCCATGAACTGCACATTGGTGCATTTCTGACCTAGAGCCCTGAAACGGATCAGTCCTGACCCTAGAAATCTGTCCGTAGTGCAGGTAGCAAAGGGGATGGGGGGGGGGAGGGCAAGTAAGGAATCTGCAGCTAGATCATGTCTCTACCAGGTAAGGTGCTGCCGAAGGTAAGTAGCATGTCTATCTTATAGAGACATCTAGCCGCAGATTCCCTACCTTTGATTAGATACCCAAGCAATACCATCCCTGTGGGAGAGACTGCGGACAAGTTTAGACCAGGACAGAGTGGCCAAAAAGGCCGTGCTCGCGGACTCTACTGTCCAGGCAGTAGGGGACTCCACATTGTAATGCTGTGGAAGCAGCCTTAGTTCTGGTGGAATGAGCCCTTAAGCCTTCAGGAGCCGGCTTTTTGGCCAGAGAATAGCAAATTTTGATGCAGATGGTGACCCATCGCGAGATAGTCCTCTTTTGCACAGCACAACCTTTCTTTGTTCTAACGTACCCCATGAAGAGTTGGTGGTCCACCTGGTACTCTTTAGTGCGGTCAAGGTAGAACAACAATGCTCTTTTTGGGTCCAGACGACCCCCCTTCTTTAGAAGGATACGGAGGAGCGTAGAAAGTGAGCAAGGTGACAGATTGCCCCACATGGAATGGTATTACCACTTATGGGAGGAAAGAGGCCCAAGTGCAAAGCACCAATTTATCAGGGAATATTGCCAGATAAAGGGACTTGGATGACAAATTCTGCAATTCGCTTACCCTCCTGGCAGCAGTGATTGCCACTAAAAAGGCTGTTTTGATGGTAAGCACCTGAGGGGGTGGGGGGCAGTTGTGCAGCGGTTCAAATGAAGCCCACATCAGGAAGGTGAAATCAAATTAAGGTCCCACTGAGGAATAATGAAAGGAGAAGGTGGGAATATGTGTGCAAGGCCTTTGAGGAATCCATTTACAATGGGAGATTTAAATAATGAGGGTTGGTCTGGCAACCTCAGGAAGGCAGACAGGGCCGAAAGGTACACTTTGAAAGTGCCCAGTGCAGAGCCCTGCTGGGCAAGAGTCAAAATAAAAAGTAAAACTTGAGAGGGAAGCAGAAAGAGGTTCAATAGACTTTCTGTAGAATAATTTACAGATTTGTTCCATCAGCAGGCGTACACCGTCTTGAAGAGCCGTCAAAATAACTGCAAACTTCTGGAGGAAGGCCGAAAGCCATCAACTGTTGCCTCAATCGCCACGCAAGAAGGCGTAGAGTTGACCGGTTTCGGTGGAGCACCCTCCACTGCTGCTGCGACAGAAGATCCTCCGGAAGAGGCAGCCTGATCAGAGGATTGATGCTCAATTGGAGAAGCTCGGGATATCAGACTCTGTGCCCAGTCCGGAGCTACAAGAATGACTTTGGCCCGGTCGCTCCTGATCTTCCTGAGGACTATGGACAGGAGTGGTATGGGCAGAAAGATTTATAGGAGGCCTGGGCTCCACTCGAGATGAAAATCGTCTCGGAGAAAGAGCCGCCTTGGAAACTCCAGCGTTCAAAACTACTGACATTATGCATTCTCGGCGGAGACAAACCGATCTAACCAAGGCTCTCCCTACTGTTGAAAGGCCTTACACCACCTTCAGATGGAGACTACATTCATAATTCGCTAGGCGTCAACAGCTGAGTTAGTCCGCCCTGGCATTCAGAGAACCTGCCAGGTGTTGAACCACCAGGGATATGTCCTGCTGTTCCAGCCATGCCTAGAGATGCAGGGCAAAGGGTCCACGACCCCACCCTGCCTTGTTTGTTGCAGTATCACATAGCAGTGGTTTTGTACGTGAACACTTGAACAAGCTTTTCCTTGATTGAAGGAAGAAAGGCTTTCACTGCCAAGCGAATCGCTCAGCACTCCAGCACGTTGACGTGGAGTTCGGATTCCGCCGGAGACCAGAGTCCTCGGATCTCCACCTCTCCCAGATGGCCGCCCCATCCCAGGAGCAACACATCTGTCACTAATGAATGTTCTGGTTGGGGAAGGGAGAGGGGTCTGCCTCTGACCCAATCACAGTTGGTCAGCCACCACTGCAGGTCTTGTGCAGTTACCTCTGAGATCTGGTCCATGTGGGAGAGATTTCTTTGATGCTGCGCCCACTGGAATGTCAAGTCCAACTGCATATACCATCTGGCATGTGTCACTAGCAGGATGCCATGAGGCCCAGCAGCCTCTTGAGTCGTTCTCACCAAAATCCAGGATAGAGGATGAAACATCAGTATCATAGCCTAAATATCCTGGACTTGCCACTCGGCAGGGTAGGCCTTAGACTGCACTGTGTCCAGAACAGCTCTGATGAAAGGGAGCGTCTGGGAGGGAGTCGGGTGTGACTTTGGCACGTTGATAGTGAACTTCAGCAAATGTAGGAGGTTCGCCATAATCTGAAGGTGGGAGACGACAGCCTGAGGCAAGCCCACCTTCAACAGCCAGTTGTCAAGATGGGGAAAGACTGACACCCCTGATCTGCGCAGAGAAGCTGCGACCACAGCCATCACCTTGGTGAACACACAAGTGGCGCTGGTAAGGCCAAAGGGGAGCACAGTGAACTGAAAGTGCTCGTGGCCTACCGTGAACCGCAGGTAGCGCAGATGAGCAGTCAGGACGGTAATGTGAAAATAGGCATCCTGCAAGTCCAACGCTATTACCCAGTCTCCTGGGTCCAGGGCAGAGAAGACTGGAGCCAGAGTGAGCATCTTGAACTTTTCCTTTTTGAGGAAGTTGTTGAGGGCTCGCAGATCTATAGGACGAAGACCCTTGTCCTTTTTCGGGACCAGAAAGTAGCAGGAATAACAACCACAGCCTACTTCTGGTACTGCAACCCTCTCTATGGCTCCCTTGGCCAAGAAAGTCAGGACTTCCTCCTGAAGTAAAGTCAGGTAATCCTCCATCAACCTGTCGTATGCTGGAGGCAAGGAGGGATGGGTAGTCTCGAAGGGGCAGGAGTATCCCCTTTGGACTATCTGGAAAATCCACCTATCCAAAGTGATCTGCCAGTGGTGGAGGGGATGGCTGATCCTGCCATCAACTGGCGGCCCATGATCTTGAAAGGCTGGACTTTGAAGGTTTGGAGGCTGAGGCTGCAGGGAAGCGGTGGAGGTCTGACCTGACCTATGGCCGCCTGACCCATGGGGTCAGAAAGAGCTACGGCCTCACAGAGGTTGCAGAACTTGCGTGGTCTTGTGGCTGGGGTATGGCTGAAAGCCCCTTCCGTAGCCACAAAAGGGGCGAAAGGCAGACAGGGGACATGTGGCCACTGAGAGGCCCAAGGACTTGGCCGTAGAGCATGAGTCCTTAAAGCGCTCCAGCGCCATGTCTGCCTCGTCTCCGCTAAGGAGCAGGTTCATGAGAGAGGTCTGGACATCCCCTGAAAAGCCAGAAGTCCTCAACCAGACGTGACGCCGAACAGCCACCGGTGATGAAAATCGCTTTGCCCAGCAATACCGTGACAACTACAGACAGATTTCAAATTGACCTTTCCTGGGCAAACTGATAGAAAGAGCAGCTTTATCCCAGTTGTCGCAAAAAACATTGAAGATAATTCCATACTTTCAGACTTCCTAACACGATTCCACCCAGGAAGAGGCACAGAATCTGCCCTCGTTGCCATCTGAGAGGACCTGAAGAACACAGTTGACCTCAACGGGGTTGCTGCACTACTACTCTTGGACCTCTCAGCTGCTTTTGACATGGTTGACCAGGACACTCTAATATAACCATTTATTTGGACTATAGATGTGTACCTACATGTTTACTACTTTGTATAAACATATATAACAATTATGTTTTTAAATATATAGATATTCGTTAGTTAGAGCTTAACAAATGTACATATTACTTATAGTTATATTATTTTATGTTTAACATGTATATAGGTGACTGCATAAATAAATCTTATCATATCACTATCTACAATTGATTCATTATTGAATTACAAAAATAAAAATGAACTTTAAATACAACATTTGAAAGTCTGAGTTTATTAAATACCACTTAAATCTACATATATCCCCTTCCTTATACATATACACCTTCCATGGACTTATGTATCTTTATATTTATTATTTTGCTTCTAATTCAGCATCTCCAATGCACTACCTTATATCTCACCCTATACCTCTCACAATATATCCTCTCCCTCTACTCGGACTCATCTCAAACCTCATTCTACTACTCTTCAATGCACTACCCTATTTCTCACCCTATACCTCTCTCAATATATCATCTACCTCCACTCTCTCTCATCCCAAACCCCATTCTACTACTACGATCCCAAAACAACCCTTTCTAGACTCTTCCCTCCTCTACCTCTCCTTGCATCATCTCATACATCTTACTAAGATATCCGAAACAAGCCTTCCTAAACCCTTCCCTCTTGTTCTTCCCCCCCTCCACCTCCCCTTTACTCATCCCAAACCTACTGCTATGAGCTAAACAAAACCAAAAATATTAAATCCTTCCCTCTATCGCTTCACTATCCTTTTCAATCCAAACAGACTAATATGTCCGCCACTCAAATTATTTCCCTATACTAATTTCCCACTAATCCTGTTTGGGTTCTGGAGGAGCGCGCTACTTGCCAAAAAAGCGCTGTGACGCCTCGTCAGGGGTAGTAAGCGCTATATAACTGCATTTACAATTGTGCTCCCGAGAAATGAAGGAATTTATGCAATGGAATGGATCAACACACAAACTTAGTGCCCTGCATAACCCAGAAATCAATGAGGCAGTAGAAAGATTTAACAAAACACTCAAAGAGGGCATTCAGTTGGCAAGAGCTAATGAGGTGAGCTGCAAACAGGAGGTGTGGAGGTCAATACAGGCTTATTGCTTAACTCAGTCAACAGGTATGACTCCCTTCGAGTTGTTAAAGAGAAGGAAGCCCAATTCTAGACTTCTACCTGGATGGATGAAATGGCGCAAAGGCTGGGTGGTGACCGTTGATGTAGGCCAACAGTGGAGGAAAAAAAAAAAAGTGTAAGAGTTGCAGGCAGTCAGCAGGTTTGACAAATTGCATAAGACCAAGATTATAAAGTTTAAAGTGGGTGATTGGGTATGAGTAAAAGCTACAACTGGCAACAAACAATGGTAAAGATTTACTGAACCCATAAAAGTCGAAACTCTTTCGCAATGCGGTCAAAACAGGATGGTAAAATATTCAATCTGCAGAGGGTGGTAAAACACTACTGGCCTAGACACAATGGGGAGACACATGAAAACAGTGAAGCAAGGCTGGAAAGCGGGCATACAGATGACAGTCCTGTGATACAAACAAGGGAAACACTGCAGTTCGAGTCAGATCAAATGGAAGGGTGATTAGCGCCCCCCCACATCCCCTCGAGTTTCTTGAAAGATTAGTCAAGTAACACAGCAACAATTGTTACATTAACTTCCACCTATCTTTGGAAGTCTAAAGTGGTACTCATGTCTAATGAGAACTCAGTGAAGCCATGAATGAAAATCCCTTTTTTAACTTATTTTTATATTTTGCATATTTTTTCCAAATACGCTATTCACTATTGTGTTTCCATGCTTTCTGGCATGGGAATCTGAGGAAAATATCTTTTGTTAAAAAAGGAAGATGTGTGGTATCTGCCCATCACCCATGTCGCTTGCACTGTAGAAAATACCAGAACATTGTAGAATAGACTAGAACAGTGGAACCTTGCGGTCACGATGTTCTACAATGTAGAGTGAGGAGCCTGTGAGCTCTGGAATTGGCAACTGGCATGCTGTGGTTGAGGTGTATTGAATAAACTTGATGCTTCTCTTCACTCTCTGGTCTGCGTATTATTATTATTATTATTATTATTAAACTTGTAAAGCGCCTGGTTACTCCAACAGAGTGTCCCCGCGCTAGGACACAGTAGAGCACGGCACTGGCCCAGACCCCCAGTTCCATAGGCCCTAAGATGCGAGAGGCCTGCTGCCAGCCCCCAGGGGGGGATGAAAAGAGCCAGGTTTTCAGTTTTTTTCAAAACATTGTCTCCGAAGGACATGTCCTCAGTTCCATAGGTAGGTCATTCCAGGCCTTAGCTGCGAGAAAACCAAAGGAACTACCTCCTGACCGAACCTTGGGCACGATCAGCTTAGCATTGCCTAAAGACCTCAAACTGCGAGTAGGTCTGTAGGCAGTGAGTAGTGGGCGCAGATATCTCGGCCCTTTCTCGTTGAGGATCCTATGGCAGAAACTACGCCTTAAAGGTGACTCTAGCATGTATAGGGAGCCAATGTAATTCCCTCAAGGCTGCCCCGCACCGATGCCCGCCTAGGGATATTCAGTATCAGCCGGGCCGCAGCGTTCTGGACCTTCTGCAAAACGTTCAGATTTCTTTTGGTCACCCCTAGATAGAGGATGTTGCAATAATCCAATCGGGACATCACAAGGGCCTGCACAATGGTCCTTTGGCGTCTAGTGGCAGTAAGTCCAGGATTTTACGCAACATTCTAAGAATGCCAAAGCAAGTTCTGGCCACAGCTGATATCTTCTCTGTGTATGATGGGGTGTTGTCGAACCAGACTCCCAAATTCTTAACCTTAGCTTTGGGAGTCGGGGTAGGCCCCAGTTCCTCCTGCCACCACAAATGTGACCATATGGAGGGCTGCTTGCCAACTACCATCACCTCCGTTTTTCCTGCATTCAGTTGCAAGCAGCTGAACTTCGTCCAGTTATCAAGATCACTCAAGCAGGCCTTCAAATCAGATGCTGTTCCTGCCTCCTTTTGCTCCAATGTAACAATCAACTGAGTGTCATCGGCATATGACACCAATTTCACCCCATGTTTCAGCACAATGTCTGCCAGGGGGCGCATGTAAACATTGAATAGTGTAGGGCTAAGGGCCGAGCCCTGTGGTACCCCTTGAGACAGAGGACACACCTTGGACTTAAAAGGGGATTGTACAACCTGGAAGGATCTATTCTGCAAGAAGTGTTTGATCCTTTCCCATGAGCTGCCATCGACCCCGGCCTCCCACAACCGTTCCAACAGAAGGCCGTGGGAGATCGTGTAAAATGCAGCACTCAAGTCCAGTAGAATCAGTGCGGTTGTCCTTCCCTCATCAACTGCAATTTTCAAGGCCTCAGATGCCAGAAGTAAGGCAGATTCGGTACTGTGAAGCGGCCTGAAACCAGACTGGGTTTCATGGAGAACACGTCTTTCTTCCGAGAACGTCTGTCAGTTGAATGTTCAGATGTTTCTCCGCAATTTTAGCAAATTAGGGAAGCAAAGATATAGGTCTTAGATTCTCCGGAACAGCTGGGTCTAGAGAAGGTTTCTTTAGCAGTGGCACCACCATAGCATGTTTCCAATTGCTAGGAACATGTCCTAAACTAAAGGACATCTTCAGAAGTTTGGTGAGAACCGGTGCAATGGCTTCTTTCCCTCGCAGTAAAAATCTCAGGGGATCAGATCCAGAGGAAACCCAGATTTAACTACTTCCATAAGTTTTAGAACGCCACTTTCTTCAGGAGGGCGGAAAGAAAACCTATCCCCGACCCAGGAATCCTTTATAGCTGGAGCAGGCATATAATTCCTTGCACAACCCTCTTTTCTTGCATTGGACACATTGCTTATCATATGACTAGTAGGCTTTTCCTCCACATCAGAGCCTCAGGTTAGAGGATTTCAGGGCTCTGCAGCTTCCGACCTGCTGGAATGCCACATTTAGTTATGCGCTCATACTACGCTCCTTCGGCCTGTAGCTAGTTTGGGTCTCTGCATTGCATCCTTAGGTATGCCCAGCAATACTCCTGCAGATATTGTAGTGTAGTGTTGTCTTGGTTTTAAATGGCTTTGCAGGCTTAACAGTTTGATTCTATGTGGTCTTGAGGGAGCAATGTTGGTCCGACCATTGGAATTTTGCATTACATTTTGAGCAGATTTGGAAAAATTTATTTTTAATACACTTTCCCCACATCCACATAAAGAACAATTCTCATACAATGAGGTTTCTAATGCTGTAGCATATCAATTGACAACTGGAAAAGAAAAAGAGTACAGATATACTTGGATGGTCCCAAAGCTTGAGATGAAAGTTTTAACCAGATGGATAAAAGAAAAAAATCTGGAGGTGTGGTGGAGTCTTTTTTCAGGTACACTGTGGCTTCAGGCAGGACTCGAGATAGAGACCAAAGATTTCTTCAAAGAAAAAAAAACATGCAAACATTCGCACCCTTCACTAGATGGCAGGAGGATGCAGAACGTGATCTACATTAGCATATGCTACAAACATAAGCTGCACCTACCCATGATAACTGCATTACTTTCACCTAGCTCAGAAGGATTTAAAAGAGGATTCCCTTACAAAATTCAAACCTGTGTTCTACTGGTGGCGCCAAAGTTTGTGTGGTTCAAGAGCAACCAAGTAAGACATTTAACTAGCTCCAATAACAAACGTACTTTAAATCCTAAAATATTGGAAGAAGTTCTGCAAGACCGACTGCACAAAACCCATTGCATACAAGCCTAGTGAAGCCAAAAAGATTGAGACAAGGACAAAAAAGGGCCTTATGTCCTCCAAAATAGATGGGTATATGGAAGCCATTGAATTAAGAAAAGTATCAATAGGGCCTGGAAACCTTGGGATACAGCCTGCCAACTAATGAATTACTGGAGACTGACTATGCAAAGATTGCCAAACTGGTCGATCAATGAAAATGCCAGAATGTCATCCATTTAATGGGCCTGTTCAGTTGCCAGGCAGTACCAGACGTACAAGCACAGATTTCAACCTGCTGCCCTGACTGGGAACCGTTCATTGTAGGACTTAAGTGTGCAAGAGGCATAAGTACTTCTTGAAACAAAAGTACAAAGAAATGTGTTGGGTATCCGAATCTATGCCCAAAGCTTCAACCTCCAGACACCAGGTAGCTTTTGGTGTTATTAATCCTGCAGTTCAATCAAGATGAGGGAGATCCACACATCACTTTAGAGTTTTGATGATTTAGAGTCCATTAAACCACACTAGTCAGTTTCCGTTTCTATCCCATTATCTTTATTTACATTTTCTTTATTCTTTAATAAGAATCTTGATTCCAGCAAAATGTGGCTTCTTTTACATCTTCCTCTGTCAAATTAGCAAGACACTTACATGTGAATCTACAACCAACATGCTCCTAGGTAATCTACTTGTTTGAGGCTTACATACATTTCCGACCAGTTGATCGAATATTCATTTTGCTGCCCACTATCTGCTTTTTTGACTCTAAATTTTAATCTTACTTCACACAGGGAGAGCGAGTGAAGACCAACCTAGTTACGTTCTCCCAGATACACCCCCACACCCCCACACACACACCCCCACACACACACCCCCACACACACCCCCACACACACACACCACCCCCCCCACACACACACACACCCACACACACCCCCACCCCCACCCCCACACACACCCCCCCACACCCCCCCACACACACCCACACACACCCACACCCCCAGGTGTATTAGAAAAAAGAAAGAACAAGGAAATCACTTAGTGATCCTACTGGAAGATTTTGGAGTAGACGCCTCACCCACAAAATAGTGGCATGCTTCATCGGTGCCCATCCACACCGATAGGGTAATACCATCAGGGCAGACTCTACCACGAATGGAAGTTCTTATATAAAATATCTGGATAAAGCAGGGATCCAGTTTGAGTAAAGAAAGTTTAAAACAACCTCAATTTATACCCTTTCAAAACTATTTATTAGTAGGGTACCATAGGTTTATTAAAAATAAATACAGGGTTGCAACTGAGCATTATTCTCTCAATCACCAGTGATTTTTGCCGACATGTCTCAATGATTAAGCATGCCGCTATTTAGTGTGTGAAGCATCTACTCCAAAATCTCTGGATTTCTCCAGTAGGATCTCTAAATTGTAATCACCAGTTAATTCATCTTTCATACACATTTCTTTAATATTTCTTGTAAGTCAATTCTATATCCTATCTTTAGAAGTCGTTAGGGGTAGACACCACACAGATCCTATTTTCCTAACAAATCACTCCAGGAATTTAAAGATTAGGTCCTGTACAGAAGTATCACCAGTCCGCAAGCATTAGCCTTAGGTTGCCTGAATAAAGTATATTAAAATGCAATAAATTCCCCAAAGAAAGTGTTAAAAGGACAGAATGCAATAAAAAGTTACACATTTTTATATAACTCTGGGAATGTGGTGAATTATTCTTGGTGGGCATAGGTCTAAAATTTGGTGTTGTCTCAGCAGGAGGGGCCAGTGGGTATGTCAGGACTGCTGGCTGGGTAACTTTGAAAATGGTGGAGCATTTTTACCAACCTCCAAGAGTAAACTGAGCAAAGCAGGAAAACCCAATTTATTCAAGAAGTGAGACTGGGGTAATTCCCCCTGTACGGCCTCCCTTGAGAAATCTTTGCAAATAAAGTGGAGTCAAATGCTTCATTTCTAGCACATCTTCCACAAAAGTCACTGATGTCCAATACTTTTATGGTGTGACAAAAAAGCATGTCAATTTCCTCATCGTGCTCAGTGTTCACAACACAAAAAAAAAATATAGCAGCAAAACTGAATTTTTTCAAAATGCATATTGCATTGTAATTGCATTTATATAGTGCTTACTACCCCTGACGAGACGTTGAATAGCATCTTTCTTCAATTACACCATCCACTTCCTTTTAGATTTCGATACAGCCTACTGCAAATAGATTAAGTATATATATTTACGGAATTAACCTAGAATGGATTGGATATGAACATTAAAAGTTAGAGATCTTTCATTCTCAGGCTGTAGATAGCAGAGCTCCCCATTAGGTTAGATGGTCTGCATCAGGTTGATGAAACAGCAAAGATACTGCTATGGTTACAGAGACCTTGCAGGTTCAGGCATCAGACATTTGTTATATTACGGTAAACTTACATATCCAGATCTCAGTCAGCAACTATGTTATCACAAAAAGACTTCGAAATTTTGACGATTAAATAATTCTACAAGAGTAAAAAAAAAAAAAGATAGCCGTTGCAACACGTACTGTGGAACAAGGAAAATGTTTGCAATAGATCTCCAACTATGTACACCTTATTAATCAAGTATGGTCTGATTACATTTTGGTCAAATACACTCAATTCACAAAAGAGGAGTTTTCTGAAAAGCTCCATTTAGCCGAGAGAAAACGGCTTAATTTTTTAGTAAGTATCCACAAATTCCGTCATTTTGATTAAGTACTCATGTGTACAGCTGCCAAAGGGTCATTTCTCACCACTGCATGCTAAGGATATCCATCATATGCTAGGGACTGTCACAACCATAAACATAGAATTTCCACAGTATGAAAAAGACAAAGCCAATGTAATAGGACAGACGCCATAATGCCTACCGTGCATCCAAAATCCAAGACTGGCCACCACTAAATAAGAGGCCTACAATTTGACCAAAGCCAATATTATCCCAGGATATCTACAATTTCTAGAAAGGAAATACAGTTGCCAAGATGAGGACCATAATGCCAGATACTGCAACAATAATTGGAAGGATGATCTCAAAATACCAATATTGATTGATCTTTTTACCTGGGCCCCCAATATTACAGAAATGGCCACTATTGACAAAGATGCCCAAAGTATGCCATTATTCCAAGGTTGCCTTTAACAGACAAGAGATGGTACCGCAATATGCAAAGTGTGGTAACCATTATGGCATGGGCTCAGTTATTCCAAATATGGACACCATGTTGAGTGCCCACAATATGCCCAAGATGAAAACATGCAACAAGTGTTGCCACCATGGGAGAGTCAGTCTCATTCTGCCAGAAAGTGCAACCAGAAGATTTGGGTATGCTAAGATGTCAATGTGGGGTGGTGGAATGGTTACTGCCTGCCACATATGTAGCAGGAAATATGGCAGGTGCAAAAATGTAGTTGGCTTGTGTCTATATGCTTCCTCTGCTGTTATTTTGCCTCTACTCAGCAGTTTCCTCACATACCTCCTCTGTCGTTATCTGTCACTCCTATGCAGCAGGCCCTAATCTCAGTTTGAGAGCCAGGAACTTGCAACACAGCCAAATACCACAAGCAGAGAGCTTCTTGGGGACTGCCCATGTAGCAGTACTTACAAAATCAAAGTCACACTGTGATGTTAGAGGTCGGGCCAAACTATAGGCTGTCCGATCTTTGCACTGTGGGTGTGGAGTGGTCTCAGAGCACTGATGGCCAGGACTTCAAATTCATCTGACAGGGCCCTTAGCAAACCTGCTACCAAAAATTGCTAAAACTGTATGTGCAACAAAATCCCCGCAATCACATATGCGCACTATCGTCACTTCTAAGGTCTGGAGCAATCTGTTACAACCTGCTGTAATATGCAGGAGACAGTGCTGTACATCACCAGACTGAGTGATCACTGGAAACAGTGGTGGTCCCGAGTGCGCTGCCATCGACTGCCGGTGTTTCAGACATAGGCTCAATCTAAAAGACACACAAATAATCATAATATCCAACTGCCTTTTCCCTCAAACCTTATCAGTAATTTGAATGACTGACTCATTTAGAACAATGTAGCAAATAAGGTGAACAGCAGTTTTATGACAGCACATGTGTGTGGCCACCCTTTAACAACCACACTCTACAAAAGGAAGGTTAACTATTGATAAATACTGCAGTCATTATTGCACCATCATGAACCACTTCTTGTTGGATATTTGACAGAAGACAGAGTGGATTAGCAGCAACCCTGTACATTAGAATAGTGTAAGCATAATTATGTCCGCAACCACACTTACCACTGGAGCAGCTGGGTTAACGTGCACATTCTTTTTTTGCTGAGGAATATGGTAGTTTTGGTAAAGAAGCATCCCATACTAGAGGCAAAAAGAAACATTTAGAGTCTGTTCACCCAAACCTATCGACAAACTGAGTATGTTAATCAGAGGTGGAAAGTTCAGTAACTAGAAACATTAATGGAATCACTTTTAAACAATATATTGACATGAGGGGCAAACAGAAGAAAACAACTATTTTAAAAGTGTCTTTTTCTCAAGTCAGTCGCCCTAATTTCTATTAACACTCACCCATCTCATAAGTATGGCATTCAGATGCAATGACTAGAACAATGAGAGCGCACACAGCTTAAGAAGGGAGCAGAGAACATTATAGAACATTTGTGTTTTGCAGATCACATTCTAAAATAAGACCATGATCTAAGACTCGGCACAATGAAAGAATAATGCATTGGTTTAATCATACTACCGAATGGAATTTGATGGGTACTTAAATGCTACAAAAACCAAGTCAGGGACACCGTCCAGAAGGACTCCAGTCAACCTCTCAGCTTCCACATTCTCAAAACTCAAGTGGTAAGTGTGTTTTGTACCTTAAGGAGTCTATAAGCAGTCATCCAACAGGTTCTGCTCTGCTCGTCTTCCGCGCACAACAACCTCAACTCCTTCACTTCATTTCTTACTCGGTTAGGCTGTAGAATTTGACAAACGAGATCACATATATAAAGTGGACAAGATATATTTATGAAGTCTTTTGTAGAAGCTAGAGCAAAAAAAAAAAACTAACAGTAAAATACATCAAGTAGTAAACATGCCATTATATTAAAAAAATAAAGTATGTTAAGTAGCACAGTATGCAGAAATGTCTGCTAAGAAGCAGAGGGGGATACATTTGTGGGGAGAAGCAATGAAGAGAGGTAAACAAGGGGGTGGGAATGGCAATTTATGATCAAACAGTGACCGCATGAATTTTAAACGCGTAGTGTAGAAATCAGTAGATTACATTTCTGAAGGTTGTTAATCAGCCTCCGGTATGACAGAATGGGCAGGCAAATACCATATATGTGCATAAACGGACACCAGTATATTTGAACACACTTAGAACAAAACAGTTCATAATGCTTTGCATTTAGGGATATAGGCCTTTGATTTGTCATTGCTTTGAACAAGCAGGTCATAATAGTAAGGGAATGTGTCCTTGGGTTTTAAGTTACCTTTATGCAAAATCCATAGTCTGTCGGAGAACTGTACAGCTTCTTGCAGCTTATCAACGAAAATACATTACTGTCCTCTAGGTCAGCTATAACTTGCAAGTGTCTTGGCTCCTATAGAAAGAAAGATACACTTGTTACATTTAAGGCAACAAACCGGAGCATCAGAACCAACAGCTTAATCAAGTTAAGCTAGACAACAGAACAGCAAGCTTTTGGAAATTATTTGCATCAGAAAGTTTTTCAAGCAACAACAAAACTTTGTTAGTTCAACTGTATAGACATAAAATAGGTCAATAATGAAAAGCATCCAGTATGGTTTCAAAAATGCCATCTTGTTTTTGCCCGCAAACGTGCCTAGGCAACAGGACAGAAGACATGTTTTCTTACGTTGAAACCAGTCCTTTCCGATGCTGCCAAGTTCTACATCATAAGGAAATAGCTGCAGCAATGACAGGGGTGTGACCCTTTAAGAGTTTACCCTTTGATGCAGGGGTCCAATGTTTCAAGAGTGCAATTCTCACCTGTTGCAGAATCTGGTGTGTAAGTGGGTGGGCTCAGGAGAGCCATGCACTGCTCCAGTCCTGTATATTCCGGTTGGTGTCCACATTACTGTCAAATTCACCTTTGACACATGCTTCCCTTGTCCTCCATTCAACACCAGGAGGCCATGCCATCCTCTGAGAATGGGAGGGGATGAGAACACGTGTGCATATTTCTGGTGGTCAATCAGTATTAATTAGTGGCCATATTTTGAATTCCACCATCCCATGATAAAGAGGCAAACCAGTTTTCTGAAAAGACCCTGACTCACCTTCATTAATGTGGTTTGAGCAGCAAGGTTGTACTCTATGGAAGTGCATATGGTACATTTGTCACAATTTATACAAATGCAGACAAACAATTTATAGACAATCAGGTTAGAATCCGGATTTTGCAAAAGAATAAAGCATTAAACTTCTTTTCAAGTTCTGTGGTTCAGGGGAGCAGCGTCCATGCAAGGTGTATTTCAACGGTGAACACCTAAACTACTAATGTAAATCTATCATACCACCAACTTAAAATTGCAACAGCAGAAAATATCCTTTTACAAAGAAATGATGCATTTCCTCCTGCGAGAGTATCCTGGAGCCATGAAAAACCCAGGGAATTGTGCAAACACCAAACCTAGTGGGGAAAGGCTTCCTACACGAGAAACCTGCCCTGGCCTCAATCCCCCCCCTATAATGTGCTCATGCCTGCCCAATAGGGAACAAACCAAATCAGCACTTCTTTGCCATGTTCCATACTGTGCAGGTGTTGCAAGAGGTAGGCATTCAGTGTGAACGTCAGACAGGAATAGTAGCACGTAATACGTACAGGGAACAAGTCACTTACTGAGCTGGCTTCTTCCTCAGCCATGTAATTAAGCATGGTGGTTCCTAATGGGAGAGGTCTTCTAGTCCACCAGGAATATGTACATTCTTTAATCTTACTCAGCAACCTCAGTTAGCTCAATTTGGACTTTTGTGCTGGCTGCACCCAGACTAAGATCCCAGATGTGGGATCTCTTGTTGATTTTGGGTACACTCAATGCTCAGGGTTTTGACAATAAAAATGCCACAAATGGCACTGTGTTCTGTAGCACTTAATCTGTGACTCGTGTAAAGGCAACCATTTAGGATATTCTTAAATATTCCAACTAATTTATGCAAGAGCCTATGTGATCGATTGGTATAATCTAGCACTGCTATCGGAGTTTGGAACAGCAGATGAAACCGAGGGATATCTATGCTGCCTAATACCTGAGATCTGCAGAACATTTATTCTTTCTATCTACCCCACACCACATGGATAGCTACTCTGAATGGATAATCAGAAAACCAAAGTGGAAAGTTGAAGTGAAGGAGATTTCTTCTGGATTTTAGAGTGTGAAAAAGTCTGTCAGTTTCGTTAGAAATTTGTGCATTAAATCAACACTTGCTCCCCTTTTTCAGAAACTTTCTCCAGTCACAGGTGTCAAGCTTGCACACTTACTCGGGATAGGTATTTACACAGACGTGGGTCCCATGCTCGCTATGCCACTAGACTCAAGCTAGCCTGGCTGATGAAGGGTGATACCCCACAACGGGTCTCCGGATGCTCGTTTACGGTCCAGTGAGGTCCTGGCCTGGCAGTTCGGGCTGGGCTGTTCCAATGGGGAGCAGGGTCCAGAATGATTTGCATATGGCTGGGTCCAAACTGGGGTGGCATGGTGAGAAAGAAAACAATGCCCATCTGTGACTACGGGTGAATATTTGACAATGTTCAGGATTCCGTCCATCATCTTTGTGTTGCTATTTACACCTCACTTGCCTGAAAGTTCACCAGCACCTTAACCAACCATGAAGTCTCAAAATATCTACCATTCTCTTGAACATTTTGCCAGTCTTTCTGCTTGTGTTACACCACTGCGCTATATTATACTTTGCAATCTAATTCTATACTGGTCTGCATTCAACATTCTCCAAGATAACCATTTACAGCGGCCATGGAAAATTAAAGAGTTGTACCAAGCACTGGCATATCAGCATAGCTGCTTTTGAAAAAATATTCCATAAAAATCGCCGCCTGCCTAACCCGAAAAATGCCACTCCAACCTGCAGTATCTATTATCTCTAGGACAACACATTTTACAAAGCAGTTGAAAGAATTCAAACAGCAGCCAAGAAGGAAGCACGAGGGAGGTTCACCTCCCGCCACTGAACCTTTCAAACATCATGTTTGTTGCCCCTATTTTTCAGAGAATAAACAGCTCATCTGCTAAATTAACCAAATAGCTAATAACTGCTTTCGCTGCCATTATGTATTTCTCAAAACGACATGTCTTTCATTTTTTAACATCACTTTCAGACATCACCCTAAAACTTTAATAAAAAAAAAATTAATAACTCAAAAACTTGTGTTGCCCTTTACCCTTGTGAGCACACTACAGAAGAGGGCGGCCCATGACTTTTAGTTTAACAGCATGAGGAAACCCAGTGCTTTAAATGGGTAGCTACTGTCAGGCTTGACAATTCCACTTATATAGACCTTTTTTAAAGTCGACGGGAGAAGCATTTAGCAGTGTTATCCAGAAGCCAAGAACTATCTCGAACTTATTAACACAATAGCATGAATGAGTAGGACACATTACTCTTATTACATTGTACTGCAGGACACTGCTCAGGTTTATTAAATAGTACTGCGTTTACTTACGGGCGATGGAAAACCTACTGAGGATACAACCTAAACTGGTTGCAAGCCTGATTAACAAGCATCAAAACATACAGCTGATGGCATGCTCAAACATCCTCAAATGGGTTTACGCTGGAGACCATAGGCCAGGTGAAGTAGCTACCACCAAAGAAAGAGTGTGCACCGGAGATTCACAGCTTGTTCCAACCTCACGCCCTATACTCCTCTAAGAGGTCTCAGGAGGGATGGCATGGGGAAACAGCACTTCATAGCTACTCTTCTACACGTTCAAGTCCTCGGCATTAACTCCGCAGTGCAGAGGATGCAAATGTCTCGACCTCTGGGGGCAGTGAGGAATTATCCAGTGTTTGCCCCATTTATGATTCCACCAGGGGCTGACAAGAAATTGCTTCAGTGTCAACTCCCACCCAGGGGTGTAGCTTGGCCCATATGATTGGAGTGTGAGCTTCAGATTTCCCAGTCACGCTGGGATATCTAAAACACATGAGAAGCAGGACATGAGGGGGGGGTGGGGGGGGGTTAAGAGGCAGTGAAAAGTGGAGGGCGGATTGTTGGGGCAATTAAAACAACTTTTTCAAACTAAAAAACAACTTTAATGCCTTCAAAACAGACGAGTGTGTGTGTGTGTGTTTTTGTCACTGTGGACATATGAAAATCCCACATGAAATCCGACACACTTAATCATACCCGAATGAAAGCCTCTGTACCCAACTATTTACTACAGA
Source organism: Calotriton arnoldi (assembly GCA_963921515.1). Classification (NCBI taxonomy): domain Eukaryota; kingdom Metazoa; phylum Chordata; class Amphibia; order Caudata; family Salamandridae; genus Calotriton; species Calotriton arnoldi. Next base: position 286,506 of record CAWUFW010001370.1, read on the forward strand.
ATACATCTTTTACGCAGGTGTTACACCCCCCCCCCAAAGCTACGCCCCTGCCCCACCTACTTCCCATACAAATCAATTACATCAGTGAAACGGGGCATTCTGATGTCATTGAGGCTCTGTATGAGACAGAAAAGGACACAGGCATGTGTTGCAGTCCCCGTCTGGTACCAATCAGCATGGCACTCCTGGAAGACTAATTCGGAAGCCACTATTACATACAGAAGAGCCTCCCCTTTCCAATAATGGCTCTACCAAATGGATTCCTGCTCAGAGATTTGAATATGATCTGACATAGGAGGGCACACTGATATTTGAACATTTTCTCTTCCGAGAGTCGAGGGGGTGGATGGCAGGATCATGTACACCCGATCTGCACCCATAGGGAACGGAAAATAATGGAGGCCATTTTGTTTTTTGTACATTTTGCGCCCATGGTCTTTGTACTACCTCCCCCAGTCAAAAGAAAATGTAACAGAGGCAGCACTAGAAAGGGGAGAGGCTCCACTTTCCAGCTGTGCCCCTCTTGAAAGGATTCCTGCTTAGGGATCATTTGTAGACACCAGAGATTAGTTTTTTTTTGCGGGGATGGGCCAGCCATGGGGCATATAATAATTTATGTATTTTCTCTTCCTTGGGTGGCAATTGGACTATGAAAAAACAAGAATCATCCACAACAGAAGTAGTAACTAATGATCTGACTCTTGGGAAGGCATTTTGGAGCCTCAGGAAGAGGCGAGAAAGTGCTGTAAAAAGGATCCGAATTTCTCTTTCGTAGTTTTTCTTCACCACAACCATTTAAAACACTGGTTACATTCCTAGCATAATTATATATTCATATCTGGTATATCACATCCCAACCAGCTCCAATAAATGTTCTTCAGCAGATTAGTACAATATTATCTTAAGCATTTAAGAACGCCATTGCGTTTCAATATTCATAACCAATGGAAATAGAGAGGGCTGGGTGGAGTGATCTGTATACTACGAAAAATGCCTCATTTTGACTGGCTCCTAGCTGGTTGATATCTACACAAGAGATTTATAGCTAGTACCAGAAACAAGCCTCAGAGTACCAACCCACATATTATTGTGGTCTGTTAGTTGGGGTGAAGTGTTGTCCACCACGAGTAATAAAGTCACTATCTTATTAGGTCCAGTCAAAGTTTTCAGTAAGTTAAACCTTAGCTCAGCCACTGGTAGCTAGGGCACGTTTCTACTACCATTCTGAACCAAAATACATGCTTTCGAAAATCTGAGGAAAGCAAACACGCTGGTAAGCTCCTCGCATGGTCCTCAAAAAAGAGAACTAATAAAGCAACGATTAAAACTATCTTCGATTAAAATAGAAATCAAGTAGTAGATCAAACGGCCGATTTTGGAGCGGTTTTTCTCTCACACTAAGAAAATATATTTATCCCCATCTTCAACCTCTTCTACCTCCATAGATGAATTTCTTAATCCTATAGAACTACCCAAACTTATCAATTCTCAGCAAGCTTGCATAGTGGCCCCAATTACAACTGAAGAAGTTCAGGAGGTCATCAAGTGGTCCCCGAATGGGAAAGCATGTGGCTGCGATGGCTTTCCAGCCGAATTTTATAAGGTTTTTCTGCCACAATTAACTGAAATGCTAGTTGAGCTATTTAATGCGATATTAGAAGGAAGTCATCTCCCCAAATCTTTCTCCGAGGCATGTTATAGTAAGCTTCATCAAAAAAGGCAAACCACCCGATAATCCGGACTCGTATCGTCCAATCAGCCTACTAAATGCGGACTACAAATTGTTTACCAAAATCATGGCACTAAGAATAACTACTTCTGCCCAATTAGTGGTACGTAGAGATCAGTCAGGTTTTCTGCCAGGGAGAACGATGGCAAGTAATACCAACTTTCTAGTCCAGGCACGATTATTACATACATAAAAACATAGAAGCTACTATAATCATGATAGACGCTGAAAAAGCTTTTGATTTAGTTCCTTGGGAGATTCGGTTTGCAATTCTAACAAAATTTAATCCCTTTACAACTTGTTAATTTATTAAATAACCTTTACAACAATGCTGAAGCAAAGATCATAAATTCTCAAACCGTTGGATCACTACAAATCAAAAGTGGCACTCGGCAAGGGTGCCCAATGTCACCAGTGCTCTTTGCGTTATTTATAGAACCTTTATCATCTCTATTACGACAGGATCCACAAATTAGAGGACCCCTGCCGGGCGCTCCAAAACAAACTTTTTGCAGATGACAATTCTATATTTGTCTGCTGAGCAACACAATATTTTGAATGTCTTTAAAAAAAATCCAATTGTTTTCGGACCTGGGGAATATAAGATCAATCATTCTAAATCTGAAATTTTGCTTTTCAATTGCTCTGACCAGGTCCTTCCGTTAAATATGTGTCATCAGGTTTGTTTTATCGGGACAATTAGATATTTAGGGATATATGCATCACAGGATCCTTCTCAGTTATATAGCTCAATTACGATAGTACGCTCACAAAGGCTAGAAGTCTTTTAAAGCAGTGGCAGACCTTACCACTCTTGCTGATAGGGAGAATTGCTGTTAAAATGACGATTTTGCATTTATTTGTTTTTATTCTTTCAAATCTATTAAAGTTGCCTCAAAAAATTTTAACGACGTAGACCAAATGCTTCGGTATTTTGTTTGGTCTGGTAGGAAACCTCGCACAAAACTAGAGACTCTACAATTACCAATTGCAGACGGTGGCCTCGCACTCCCTCATTTTAAAAAGTATTATCAAGCAGCTTTTTTCGATTGGTGCTTAAGGTCTCCTACTAGACGTGATCTGGGCAGCAATTTTTATTTGAAGCAAATGCTCCTTGAATCCGCTTCTGAATCTGGACACACTAACACCTAGGCATTCTCCATTCTATAATGTTAGTATTTCAGCCGTTGTAAACAGTGTATAAATACTTATAACTTACCATATGGCATTCCATACCAAGCTTTGGCAAAGCCAATAGGTCTTGCCTATCTATTGACTTTGCCTAGGTTTTGCCTTGTTCCTTTTATTAAAATTTCGAGGCTCCCCAAAAGCAGCCGATACAAGACACCTCAATCATTGCCGATAGGTTTCTTCAATTGAAGCAGGAATATCACTTTATTGCTTTCCACCCAGAAATGCTAATTTCCCATAGTAGGGAGATAGGTCTGCAAATAAGCCAAAAAAGTAGAATCGCTTGGGCAAGATTGGGAGTTCCCTGCTTCAAGGATTTCCTTGTAGGAGATCAAATGAAATCCTGGAATCAAATTAAACAGTCTAATCCAGGACTTCCATCTTTACTAATTCTTTTTTTTTTTTTCAACTTAGGAACTTTTTAACTAGTTCACAAGTCTCCCAGATCCTCAAGCAAATCTGATTAGTTTTAATTACTATATGAAACAGAGCTGAGGGACCGGTAACTGGTACAAAGTCTTACTTAGCCAGCTTCAGGCTCAAACTGTGCCACAAGCTTTACATAAGATCCAAGATTCTACTGGTTATAGGCTGGATATGCAAAAATGGAGACATAACATCTGGGCACATAAAGCCATAAGGGGCGCCAATTTTAAACGTATGGCTTTTCTTTCTAAATGGCAACTCTATTATACTCCATCTCGACTCTCCAAAATGTACTCCTCTATTTCGGGAGCATTTTTCAGATGTAATCATCCTATTTGGGACTGGTTTCATATTTGCTTTGCATGTCTGGCTTTAACTAAATTTTGTAACCAAATGCATCAGTGGCTTAGCAACAAGCTTGAAATTAATCTAGTGCCCGAACCAAGTACGGCTCTTCTCGGAATGACTAATACACTGGGCCTACCTATACGACAGCAACAGTATGTTTTTATTGCATCACTTGTTGCTAGATCACTGATCTTGCAAAGATGGAGTGAGGTTGAGCCCCCAACATTCTCGCAATGGCTACTTAAGATGTCCCGAACTGATGTGAACGAAAAGCTATATTCTCAAAGAGTAGGAGCCTTAAGTACAAAATATCGGGTGGGAATTGGGTCCATACCTGCTTAGATCCACGAAAAGGAAGCTTTTCTATACCCAAATATAGATTTTGGATTTATGTTAATCAATGAGTATTTATTGTGTATATTAATGATAATTCTATTCTGATGAATTGTTTATTTATGTCTGCTTTTACTAACTGCAAAATAAATAAATTTAAAAAAAAAATAAAGATATATAAAAATAAAGAGAAAAAAAAAAAAAGAAATGGAGCAAAAACTAATAAATACAAGCATGGGCAAAGCCAATAGGTCTTGCCTATGTATTGGCTTGCTCATTTTTTTAGCTATGTTGTAAATTGCTGAAAGTAATGTAAAAAAGCTGTATGACACAGCCAGCATGGTCAGTGTTCTAGCACTTTTATTTTCAGTTATGCTGCACTGAAGCTAGCGCTGCGGTATAATATGGCTAAAAAACATAGGCAAAGCCAATAGATAGGCAAGACCTATTGGCTTTGCCAAAGCTTGGTATGGAATGCCATATGGTAAGTTATAAGTATTTATACACTGTTTACAACGGCTGAAATACTAACATTATAGAATGGAGAATGCCTAGGTTTTAGTGTGTCCAGATTCAGAAGCATTTTAGGGCCATAAAAAAACTGTGAAAATGTGCCAAATAAAGGCACTGAATGTAACATAAGCTGTGGATAGACAGAAACGTCCAATAGGTTACAGATTTTATTACAGTGATGCTTTAGGCTATGTGTTACTTTGGGTGAAATGGTTACAAAAGAAACAAAAAAGCACTCCTGACTTCTTGTTTAGTAGTAAAATATAGCAATAATCTAAATGTTTTCTTGTCTGTACCGGTACAAACACCCTCAATGGCAAAACGAAGGGACTCCATTGGCCAAAAAACAGTTATGGCCCTGGAACATCTAGGACTGAGAATATTAAATGGAAGAACGCAAGACGATAGGCCTCCATCTTGGACATATCAAAACATAAATTCTCAGTCAATAATTGACTTTACAATCTTGTCTTTACCTTTACTGAAAAAGTGAGGAAATTCATGATTAATTTCACAACACAAAGTGATCATTCTTATCAGTATCTGGAAATAAGAACTAATTTTCATAAGCATCAGGGAGCCCCCATAAGGATAGGTAACCTATCTACAACTAATTTTAAGCGCATAAGATGCTCGGCTGGTAATCTACTAGAGCTAACAAAGTTAGCAAAGTAGGCATTAGAAACCAACATAGCTACACAAAGCAATCAAGTAGAAAACTGGACAACTTTCACTACAAAGTTCATGAGGCTCGCACCCAAACAGGAGCATGTAAAACAGAAAAGAAGCAAGGAGACCGCGAAACTCTCAAATAAAGCACTAACATTAAGGAAAGAAATTAGGAAGGTGGTCTGAAAGAACAGGATAAATAATGATGTGAGCTCCTGGAATGATATAAAAAATCTTAAAAGAATATATAAAAAACAAATCTGGAAGGATCAAAAATCGAACCAGGGGCAGTTCTGGACAAAGCTTCTTTTCTGCGCCAAACAATCGAACAATCAAGCATTTTGAAAAATAATAAATGGAATATCTGGACCCTCTCAAACTATAAATAGCGCATGTGTGACTGAGTAGGACTGGGTAAACTACTTGAGTAGCACCTTTAAAAAAAGAAACAGTTTGTGATAATAAAAACAGTTATATTAGCTTGGAATCCAAGTCTCCAGATACATCTAATGAACAGTTTAAAATTACGGATTCCCAAATAATGCTGGATTGCCAAATCCAGGTAGCTGATAGGATAATGAAAGTCATAAAATCAGGTCGAAAGGATGGGGCCCCGGGGCCTAATGGAATACCGCAGGCCATTTTTTCAAGTGACTACGAATACTGGGCGATCCCATTGTCAGGGCTCTTTATGGAGGCAAAATTATTGAATAATCTGCCCATGAGTTGGAAAGGTGCAATAATCAATCCAATATTCAAGGGCGGAGACAGATCGGATCCCGCAAATTATAGGCTCATAGCTCTAATGGATGTGGAAGCGAAATATTATGCTTCGTTAATCTTGGAGGACCTATGAGAATGGTCTACTAAAAATAAGTTGATTCCTATGAACCAAACAGGATTTCGTAAGGGGTTCGGTACAACAACTAATATACTTGCTTTGACCATGATGGCAGAAAGGTGTAAATTTAAAATTACAGCTCTGTTTTATTGATATTAAAAGCAGCGTTTGACAGCATAGATCGAGGTCTACTGTGCTGTAAATTGAAGAAAATGGGTCTCCCAGAATTAATATTGCGTGCCATAATTCAATTGTATACTGGAACTTGGATACGAATAAAAATTGCAGACGGTACGAGAATTTCAAGGGCAATTAACACGGCAATAGGGCTAAAGCAAGGCTGCGTATTAGCCCCCATTTATTTAATCTTTTTATGGCAGATCGCTCTATAAGACTAAATGAGACAAATTCTCATCCACCACGTTTGGGCCCATTGCAGATAACACATCTTTGTTAAGCTGATGATATAGTTTTACTCAGTCTGATACGAGTTGGCCTACAAAGATCATTAAACGAGCTAGCAACATTTGCAAAGGACAACGCCTTGGAAATCAACACAAAGAAAACAATGACTATTGCCAAGTGAGCAGGACGGAAATTCGCTGGGAGAAATAACATTAGGGGTAGTTAATAACTACAAATATCTAGGGCTGTACATTGAAGATCGTTTAAATTTCCAAAAACAAACAATATCTGGAAACAAAAAGTAATGGCCTAATATACGCATTTTGTGCCCTCTCAAAAAAGCTAAATGGTCCATCTTTAAAGCCTTTGTTAGACGTAATGGCTGCTAAATTGATGCAGACAGTGGCGTACGCAAGCATCGTTCTTCATGGTACAGATGCTGAACAGCTGGACAATATTCAAGTGAAAGCATACAAAAGGGTTTTTAAGTTACCACAGAATGCGTCACCAGCACAGGTGAGACTGGAATTTGGCCTTATTCATCAAGGGATTGGGAGAATCTATGGATATGTCAAAAGCTGGTACAAAATCTGGTTAAGTCGAGCTAACGACCTACACGACGCCCTGTGGCGGCCCAGGAAGAAGATCAGCATTCTAGTTATGGCAAGTTTTTGAAATTGGCCGTGGAAGAAAAAGTCCAATGATCTCTGGGCACAGTGCCCCTCTTTTACTATCTTTCGTAAGGTGGCAAACAAAATGGCGAAACTACATGCATTAGTAGAGGACAAAAATAAGTTTGTAAAGAGGTCTCATGCCTGGATGGCAATACAGTCTTACACAAAATTACGACCGGCTGAATATCTGAGCACAACGTATTTATACTACCTAAAACGGAAATTCATGGCCACCAGGTTTGGGCTTCTACCAAGCTTAGCGGATCAGCCCAAATGGAGATACAATGGGCCTATATTATGCACACTATGTGGCAATGAGAAGCAAGACCTCATTCATCTTATTTGTATATGTCCTTGTTTAAAGTCGACTCGGGCGTGGTTTTTGAAAAAGGCATTTAATGAGAGAGGTATTAGGTCTTGTAGAACTGCAATAATCAAGGGTTTGGACGCAACAGATCCCCATTCAAACTGTATGGCGATGAAATTTTTGATACGGTATGAACAGATAATATTGAAAATGGACAACAAATTCACCATGCCATTGATTGTGTAGTGTTTGCAAGTATCAAAAAAAAAAAAAACCGTTAAGTCCATCAGCTAAGAACAAATAAGAAGTGGTAGTAGGAATTGCAATATTGACTCCAATATTGGGACTGAAATAAGTAGCAATGGAAGCCCAGTTTCTTGGCAAATATAAATTGGACCATGTATTTTGGCTTTAATAGGTTAGATAGGTTTTAAAAGGATTTTATGTTTTGTTTTTAGTCACAAAGTCAGCAATACTGTATACTTCCGCATGAAATCATTTTTTTAAATAATTTTCTTAGGAAATTTTTTGCTAAAAATTAAGATAGAGGATATAAGTATTTTCGATATTGTATGGTTTTTATTAACTGAAACAGATTTTTCGATTTTTTTTTTCATTTATAGCAATAATCTGTGTTCAGTGGGTTTCCTAGACCTTTTGGCCCCTGTTACACTGCACTTGCTGCACTATTAAGTCATGACCCTGGTGCCTGCAAGGTAACTGCACTTATGACTGCTTGTTTAGTAGTAAAATATAGCAATGATCTGTGTTCAGTTGGTTTCCTAGAGCTTTTGGCCCCTGTTCGATTGCACCTGCTGCAGCATTCAAATCCTAATCGGTGTTCAGTGGGTTTCCTAAACCTTTTAGCCCCTGTGCCACTGCACCTGCTTCACCATTCAAATCATGACCCTATCTATCACCTGCAAGAGCAAATGAGGAAATAGTTTATATCCAGTAATGTGTGTTCCAAAAAAGGCACAGTTGCAGACAGAATACATAACTATTGTGTAGCTAAACAAAAACAAAAGCTTTAATAAAAAGTGCCTTAAACTTACCCAACTCTCCAAAACTAGTTGACACAGATGTTCTAAATAAAGCATATGCTTTACACATCAAAGTGAAAACCAAGCATTGTTAATTTGTGTTACAATGTGGCTGGCTCTCTCCTATGAAAATCTTATCCTGTGTTTGACAGTGAATGTGTAAATTAAATAGACAGTGTAAATTGCCCAAGATCATCATGTGTTAGGCTGACAGACTGAAATACGGTATTGTACTTTGTTCCTAAAAAGGCAGTTTAACCAATTAAATGGACTCTCCATAGAAGAGGAATTTTGCAAAAAATGTGCAAATGTTTTGTGCAGCTTGTAGAAAGATACAATTTGAGATGGCTATGTCTAAAATTATTTTTTTTTAAAAGGGGCACAAACAGGCTCCATGGAGAAAGTACCCTGCATTCCTCTTTCCTCTAAACACTCACTTTGAAGTCAGCTGAAAGCAAAATAAACACCAGGCTCCCATGAAAACACAGCTGGACATTTGACTTCGGTCTTAGAATGCTAAGCAAACGTCACGTGATAAGATTTAAATGACAGTTCATTACAGAAAACAAGTTTGTGGGAGAATACTGTAAACCAGGCTTTAGCAAGAGGAGGTACAAACTCAAGCTGCACAGCCTGAAGCAAATAAAGCCAGCAAATGGACAGGCAGAAAACGTGAGTTACAAACCACAAAGCTAATAGCAAACAGGCGGAATGCATTCCCAGGTCAACTTTCTGAAAGTCCCCAAGATGTCTTTCGCATAGCCAGACCGCTGCGCTGTTAGGTGGCGATCTAAAAAGGACACCAAAATAATAATTCAATAAGGGGAACTGGGGATATGATTTTTCTAAAGAGTTAAGCTAAAGAAAACAGTGGCAAAAAGTGCAAAGCGTCAATGGTAGTCAATGGTCGAGGCAGACCGGGACCCAGGTGCGATTTGAGTCCTACCACGATGGAGCACAGGTCAGATGCACCAAGTAGATTGGCCCACTAGGGCTTTGGAAGTAGGGAAGCTTCTATGTCCCAATCTGAACAAGCATTGGCATAGCCAATAGGTCTCGCTTTTGGGACCTTATAAGTATTTAGTTATGCAGCACAATATCCTTGGTGCAACAACATTAACTTTTGCATGGTTAAACACTTATAAGGTCCCAAAGGCGAGACCTATTGGCTATGCCAATGCTTGTTACCAATTCTGTTCAGCATTACCAAAAAGCATTGGCAAAGCCAGTAGACCCCAAGGGTGAGACCTACTGGCTGTACCAATGCTTTGTTATTTATTTAGCATAGCAGCGTTTAGTCAACTTTCATTTTACCTTTGTCTGGCATTCTTTTCTTTCATGCCACATTATTTTGCTCTTGAGATTAGCTAAGAGTGACACTGTGCTGTGAGGTGTCCTTAACATTTAACGCGGGAGAGGGTGCTCCAAGTCGCCACTGTCACTGAATGAATAAAATTGAGTATCATGGAATGCTGTGGGAATCTACTTCATGGAGTGAGAGTCTGATCTAATAAGTGAGCATGTGCTTCACAGAGCAACACACCAGGTGAGTGAGATTGTGCTTCATGGAGGGAGACGCACCCAGGTGAATAAAATTATGTGTCAAAGAATGAGACTCACACCTAATGAGTGGGATTGTGCATCACTGAGTAAGACTTCGGTCTAATGAGTGAGATTCTGCTTCATAAAGTGAGACACACTCAGAGGAGTGACATAATCCTTCACAGAGTGAGAATCTCTTAATGAGTGAGTGTGGTTAATGAAGTGAGACACACCAAATGAGTGGGATTGCGTGTCACTGAGTGAGACTCCGATCTAATGAGTGAGGTTCTGTTTCATAAAGTGAAATAAGTGAGCCTGGGCTCATAAAAGGGTAAAGCTAGCCACAATCCATTAGCTTGCTCCAAGGTGTGAGGTTCCTATCCGCGGTGAGAGAGACTATTCCAGTGTGACACCTGCTGATAGAGTGAGGGTGCTCCCCGGCAGTCTTGAGGTGTTTCCGGAAACTGTACAGTTTGACCGGCCCACTTACACAGCGTGGGGTTCAGGGTGAGGTGAAGCCCTGGGTGTGTCTCTAGTCGCCTCAACCCGTTTCCTCCCGTGTCCCCATGCCTCATCACCCCGCCCTTCCAGTGCTGCAAGGCCTGTCTTGTGAAAGAGGATGTTTGTGAGGAAGCAGACCTTGTGATAGTGTCAGGCGGTGGAAAGTAGAGATAGTGAGTCTGTGTGCTTGTGGGGCACAGTGCCCGCGGAGCTACACGGGTCGAGGCGCTGCCTCCATGCCATCACCGACAGCGCTGCCGCCCTGGCCTGAAGCACCTGCTGCCTCTCTAGTGTGGGAACCAGACCGAGCTCTGCCAATGCACCTCAGCCTGGACCTTCGTCAACCCTTGTAATTCAAGCGTGCCAGGCAACTCCACCAAGCCCTTTGGCATTCCCTGCGTTTCTAGTTCTGAGACCACACACTTTAATAAAACCCTTTAACGTCCCCACTTTATAGCACTGATACACAAAAGTGACACTACTCCAGCTGTACCAGTGTTGAGAACCACGCAGAGCCTCGCCTGGGAACCTGCACTCCTGCCACTCTGTTATTGAGCCACAGAAAGCCAGTGTCAGGGGGCACCGCAATCTCCGCTGCACAGGAACCCACATAGATCCTCCTCGGTGCCCCTGCCGCTGTTCTAGTTCTTTCGCACAGCTCTGTCGGTGCTCTTCACTAGTCCCTACTCTTGCACTACAAATACACCGAGACTGGCAATGCGTCTCAAACCTAACATTCGGTACTCCCCAGAGCCCCAGCTCTGCCAGTGCACCTCCACCCTCACCTTCAGCCCCTCCTGCTGTTTCACCACGAGGCTGTCATTCACCAGCCCCTTACTCCAGCACTGGGGACTCAAGTAGCTCTGAGAGCGCACCTCAGTCATGCCCTTCAGCGACCCAGGACTGAAGCACGACGCACACATCTGACAGTGCACGTCACGGCTGCCACGCAGTTCTCGTGTGGTCCTCAGAGTACACGGTGCGTGCCGAGGGACGCTAGTTGCTTAGTTCTGTTGCAGTATCTGCACGTTGTGTGACGCTTGAGGTTCAGAGGGAGAGCCGAAAGGAGGGGGTGAAAGTCTGTTCTCCTTGTTCTGGGCTGTTTGCTGCAGTGTTTTACCTCAGATGCTGCGCACAGAATACCCAATACAGAACGGAGCGGTAAGGGTTAACCCTGCAGTGCCGGCTTCCTCTCGCTGCTCCCATTGGACGTCAGTTTCCGGGGAGGGTTTAAATTGAGCAATCGGTTCTCACACTGCAGAGGGTGATGTAATGGGATGGGAACCCAGGACCCTGACATCATCACCGAGGAGCAGCACATGTGTCCCGAGCGGGGGCCGGGAGACCCTCGGGCTGCTGGGCAGATGGATGTAAACAGACTTATCGGGCGCACAGGGGGAGCAGGCAGACGTACGCAGACAAATCAATAACGAACACGCATGCAAGCCCACTCTTTGTAGTCCCGTCTGCACATTTCTGCGTGTGTGCCTGTCTGTCCACCAGCCTGCCATGTACTTGGGTTAGTAGATGTTCTGCCAGATATGCCTGAATATTAAAATAGACGCAGCATGTCTACATCTAACCACATTAATTAAACCATTTTAACGCAGAGTAAGTACACTTAGTGCAAAAAAAACAAGCACGGAGGAGCGGGGGCGAGCGAGCGCGGCAGCCTGCAAAGCAGCCCCAAAAACGCTTGTGCGTCGTGGCTGGCCTTTGGATGAGTACGCGCGGCAGACATGTGTTTCCACTTATCGCGCCCGCGTCTGGGCACGATAATTGGAAACACATGTTTGCCGCGCGTACCCATCTCAAAAGGCCAGCCACGACGCATCTGAGCGTTTCTTGGACTGCTTTGAAAACTCACTTACATTAAGTCTTCGCCTCTAAGCAGCGCTTGCGCGCTACTCGAGGCTCGACCTAAAAATGACTCGTTTTTCTGAAGAAAAACTCTTCCCCGTGCAGGACAAACCTAAAATTCAGTCAGACATTGCGGATCTGCCGGTCGGATGCTTTTAGAAGTTGGTTGCCGTAAATGCCTGGAGAAAAAAATTTGAAAAAATGTACCAAACTTCTTTTAGTGCCACAACAGTTGCAGGAGTAATTTCTAAGGACCCCAGAACCTCAGTGAAAGCACTTAAAGAATGATAGGGGATAAGGCAGAGGGCAACACCAAAGTCCAGTCAAGGTCCAGTGGCAACAGGTGAGCTGGGATACTTCACAAAAATGTCCTCTTCAGCTCTTTAATGTTCCTGGAGCTATCAAGGGGGTCAGGCTTATGATCCTTGGAGATCTTGGTCCTTGGATTTCAAGGAAAAAAGGGGCCCAGCCTGCTCAGCTTCTCACAGAAGCCAAGTGCAGCAGGTGTATCCCACCTGGTATCTGTTCACAAATCCAGCAGTGTTGTAAGAAAATGCTGCGTGAGGATTAACTTTTGTATGGTTCACCACCGCTAACTGCCCCCCCACCCCCGACACTTCTAGTTCCTCTCTGACCAATAGAGTAAAGGTTCTCAGGCCCTGCCCTGCTACTTTTGCAGTAGTTCCTGCTTGCTTTGCTCCCAACAGGACCAAAATGCCATGTGTAAGGGCAGTTTCCAGATGGGGAAACCTTCTGCCACACTAAACTTCGAGGGCTAGGGTGTGCATGGGGAGTACTATGATGCTTGTGTCCTACAATTAATTCATTTAGAGCAGGCACTGTACCCACAACAAACCCAGAGACAGAAGTCAGAAATGCAAAAGCAGGGTACTTCAGTAACCAAATTCACAAAAGGTGATGGAGGAATAATTGTGTTAGAGAGGAAATTAAATGTGAAGAAGTTAGACCACCGCAGACATCAGTAGAGTGTTACAGAATTATACGTGGTGAAAGCGCAGTGCAGGCCCAAGCTCCAAAATGATGCAAAACAGGTGAAGAGTTTACTAAGAAATAGAGTGCATGATCAGCAAGGTCTTAGTTAAAGGAAAAGCCGTGTTTGCAAGCCTAAAGGAATTTATGGTCACAGCACAACAAGCTGTGTTCTCAGTAAATTGAAAACGTGATTGAAGAATAGAAGCAGGAGATAGTCATGGGTACACAGAATCTGAGTCTTGGGAGCAGAACAATAAAACCTATACGCACACAAATGCATACGAAAGAAGCAAATACATGGTTTGTTAAGCATTGTTGGAATTACAATAAAGAATGTGTAGGGGAAAAGGTCAGGAGTTTAAAGACACAGGTGATGTGATGTTTTGTAGCAAATATGTAATTACTGAGTAACCTATTTGACCTTTTGTAAAAATGCATTGTTTGCATGACTATTTAAAGGGCGGCCTGCAAGCAGCCACTTGAGACCAGGTGTTTACCTGTGTGGAGATTGATACTCTCCCTGCCGCGACAGTAAACCAGCTTTTATCTTGCCAAGAAGAGTATTTTTTTTTTTTTTTTTTTTTTAACAGTTTCCCAGCAACAGTTGGCGAGCCGGACCCAGGAGTCCCATTTGTCCTCAACCGACTGATGCCACCGGAATACCGCCTACCCCCGCTGCATAGATCATTGCGCATCTTTGATTTTTTGTTTTGCTTTATATAGCGCAAACTAAACCCGAAGGTATCAGAGCGCTTTACATGAGCACCAGTTGCGTTACAGACTGGCACATTCATTTTTGTTAGGCACGGGGCGATTTAAGTGATATTCCCAGAATCACAGGATGTTGAGCGTCCCTGCCGCGACTCAAACCCAGTTACCCAGCTTTGAGGTCGACCGCCCTAGCAGTTAGGCCACATCCTCTACCCTGATGAGGTAAGCAGACACTATGTTGCCTTAAGTTCTGCCTATTCACACAGATGCTCAGACCAGAGATTGCCATATTTAAGGTGAGAACAATGTGGACTCCGTTCCCTGTTTTGTATATTGTATGGCTTGTCTCTTTGGCAATGGTAAACGTAGATGTAATGTAAATAAGGTTATTGCATGCAAGATTATGTACAAGTGTTGCTTAATATTAAGTTAAGATGCTGCGTAGTCGGCAGAGTGTTTATCCCAATATAAAACTCAAAGCGGGTTATTTTAAGTTAGAAGTCCAATATGAGTTCCAATATTTTGACAGAGGGACGGATGGAAGGCCGGTGACACTAAACCTTACCTCCAAGTACGATCTAAACACTCAAATTACTGTCCTGGACCTAATGTCCAGAAGTCATTCCATGGTCTGAGATACATGGTTTGAGGGTTACCTCTCGAGCACGGAGGGAAGTGACCAGTTGCTACCAATTTGGTTTACAGTTTAGAGTCAAACAATTGCGATTAATATTTAGAAGGAGTTGAAGTGTTTATATTTTTAAAATATGTTGAAGATGAATGCATGCAAATAGAAATGTGGCCAGAGAGTGATGTTACTGCATAATGTTGTATTGTACAATGTTTAAATATGACTGAGATGACAAATTGATGGATTTCGTATGTGTGAGGACTAGTGTAAGAAATTAAAAGAAGAAATGTTGAGTAGACAGATTAGAGTTAGATTTTAAAACTTTTGAATACTGGGGACTACGGAGACTCCCTTAGAACACATGCAAAAGACCTTTTCAGATGATCAGAAAAGGTTACAAAAGTAATGTAAGGAATGGTTAAGGCCACTCAAATGCACATTACCCTGGCCGAAGGAAGGGACATTTGATGGCAAAATATTAGAGCAGATTGTTATACATCTTAAGAGTAAATATGTAGGAGTTAAATTACAGAAGCGAGAAGTCACTTTAGCTTTATGGGGGGGGTCTTCTGTGAAAAGTCTAAGGACTCCTTAAATGTGGACACATCTAGTACCCAGTCTGCTCTCCCACCTCCACATGATTCTGCCAATACCCCCCCCCCCAAGGCACACTAGTATTCATCTATATTGATGCAGCAACAGGAAACCTCAGTGGGATTTGAGAATCCTGAGGTTGAGACCCCTTAACAGTCCCAGAAGGGATCCCCTAGTCTTGCGTCACAGATGTCAAAACCGAGACACACAAGTACTCCCAAACAACAAGCAAGGGTGGGTGACTCCATTTTCACGTCAATAAGAAGCACAGTTTACAATGCATTTAGATCCACCCTCTTACCAGGAGGGTAGAGGTGAAGAGCAGGGTCCAGGAGACAGTGACTATCAGTCACTTATTTCATCAACATCGCACTTGTTGCAGAAGAGAAATATAACAGCCTTCCTGTTATATTTCTCTTAAGTTAAGTTAAGGAGCAAATATCTATCCCACAACGAAGAGGCGCAGATGATGCCAGATGGAAGGACTATGGAGACAGGGCCGTTAGTATGGTGTGATGGCTAGTATCTCAAGGAAGATGAGGATTTTAGAAGGAGAGAGGATAATTTACCACCTTGGCTGAAAAGGAATGTAATAGTTTCACCAGAAAGCATTCAGGAATGGTTATCGAAAGTGAGGCTAGAAGAGATGCAAGGGAGTCAAGGAGAGAATATTATGTTAATTTATCAAAAAAAGATTCAGGGAAGTTTTGTGAGGATGGCAAATAGAGTCAATACACAGGTGTGTAGACAACATGGGTGAAATACTTCGATCTCCAAAGGCTAGGCACCCTAACGACATTAGTACTTGAAAAGGCCCCTTATTTACCTTGACCATACGAAGGGAGCGATGCAATTGCCTAATCGCACCAACACTAGACAAGGAGAGCATGACGTTCTCTAATTCTAGGAGACCGCGAGCAACAGAGCATGATTGGTTGCAATTTCAGGCAACACATGGTCAGCCAGATTCCAGGATGGGCTCTTGTGAAGTTATAGGAGGGTTGACACAGCATGCTAGACCAATGCAGCAGATGATTGTTCAATCAATCCTATGTGGCACTGATCTCACCCCTAATGAGATACTCGCCAAAGGAGAAAACAGTTGGCACAGTGTTGTACCCTATGTGGATAATTTAGCAGAATGGACTGAAGGTTTAGCCCCACACGAGTCCATGGCCACAGGAAGGGTCTTTTGATTCACGACATGGCAAATGTTGAGGATTGCATTCTTTATGGTGAGGGAGATCCAAACTGGGATTATCCCTACATGCGGAAATGTTTGAGTGTGTTGCAAAAATATGCCAGACAGCACAACCCCTCCAACATTCTGGTACTCCTGTTTATTAGATGCCCCTGATACGCAAGGGACTTGGTACAGCTCATTGTGTTCCTTGGACCCAAATGGACAAGGGGAATCTTAAAAAGTGGTTTCCGCTGCTTACAGAAGGAGCAGGGAATCTTATTTGGTCTTTGAGAAATAAACTGCAGGAATTACCCTGGCAGCAGGGGACAAAGATTACCTAGCCCTCTCACAGGAGACCAGACAGACACGGTTTGTCAAAAGGCTGCATGGGTGCTGATTCAACGTAGTCCACACAGAGGTCTGGGATCAGCGGAGGAAGATTTATCCTGATAGGCTAGACACTGGGTCACTCGTGGCTCAATCAATGAGGCCAAATGAGGACCCCTCTCAGTTTCTCAGCAGGATGAAAGAAAAGTGGACTCAAGAAGTAGGTCAGGGTTGGGAAGTAAGGAGGAAATGCTGTGTTTTATAATGTAGTGAAGGGTTTACCCTCTGTCAGGATCATCTTCATAATATAGTGGTATTGGAAGTCAAACCCTTGACAGAGATACAGGCACATACAATTCATTTTTGTGAGATGAAACAGGACAAAGAGGAACAAGCAGGAGGTAACAGAAGGCAGCAGCCAAATTGGTGCAGCAAAAGTTGGCATAGAAAGGAGCAGGAGAAGGAGCTGTAGTAGCAGCTACCACTCAGTTGACTGCAATGTCTGTGGGATCCCTCCCAAGGACCGCCCAACAAAAGTACCTACAACAGCAGGATAGTGCGAGGGCACAAGGAAGTAGCAGAGGAGGAATAGGAGGCTTAGGAAGTGGCAGGATAGGTCCCCAGAGGATGGATTAAACAAGTCATTGTCACAGATATGGACATTTCATTAACGTTTGAAGGACTAAGATGGGATGAACAAAGTGGAAGGGCAGGAGTTTACAGTCATCCAGAAATACAGTAGTGCACCTGTCAAAACCACAAATATATGTGCCTCAGACGTCACCACAAAATGTGCAGCAACCAGTAATGCCCCAGGTGCAACAAATTAAGCCATTGCAAAGTTATCAAGCACCCCCACTGGCAATTCCACCTCAAAGTGGAAAGGGAGTTGTGATTGCGAGGCGGAAATCCCATCCAAACAAATTATGTGGGAGGATATAGGTAATGATTGTGCCCACAAATTAGTTCCATGTGTCCAGTATTCTCAGTGACAGGCCAGATGAGGAACCCACTGTGACAGTAGCTATCAAAAACAAGAGGTATGCATTCCTCATGGGTACGGGAGCAACCTGCCTTGTATTAGAGATGGAGACCTAATTTCTAATAGATCAATGGACACACAAGGATTCTCTGGAGTGGTAATGAGGGTTCCATTTACTAAACCAGTGGAGATGGAAATAGGAGGGAGGTACATTGACAGCTGTTTACTAATCTCTACGGCTGCCCCGCTAATCAATTGGGGAGAGATCTTATGGCTAAATTAAATATGACAATTTTGAGCCAGATGGGACTATGATTTGTTCTACCACTGGTGTTCCTCCTTTCAGGATCATGGCTGTAACAGTAGATTCTTCTACTGGAGACCAAATTATACCTTATATGTTTTATGGGTATGCGTTATATTCACTGAGACAGGTAAAATGTTTAAGGAAATACTGTATGCTCAACTTTTTGATGAGGATTCTACAAAAACAGTTATAGCCTTTCAGGACGGCATACCGTTGAGAATAGTTTTGGAAGTAAAGACGCCCACACCAGGTAGAGCCTTTGATTCTGTTACGGAAGCAGTTCTTTCCCAAGTACCAGACACCTTGGGGACTAAGGGTCCCCATGATGTAGGCCTCATTCATACTGCTACTCCATTCAAAATTACATTGACAGAAGGTGCTATTTTACCTAGGGTGAGACAATATCCCCTTTCCAAAGAAGCAGATAAGGGCATCACCCCTACTATAAAGGCGTTGTTAGAGCAAGTAGTAATTTACCCTGGAGTGTTTCCTTGTAATACCCCTATTTACCCGGTTAAGAAATCCAAGGGTAATACTTGGCTTATGGTTCAAGACCTGCACCCCCTGAATGATGTAATGGTACCAGAATTTCCAATTGTTCCCGACCCTTCCATTATTTTGACAAATACTCCTTAGGATGCTAAATTTTTCTCTCATAGATCTCAAGAATGCATTCTTTAGAATCCCTCTCCATCCAGAGGGTCATTATTTGACAGTGCTGTCCTATCGCAGAACCCAGAACTTGTATTCTCATTTGCATCAAGGGTATTGTGAGTTCCCTCGCATTTTCAAAAGAGGGGTGAAAAATGTTCTGTCAAACTTTCAGTGTAAAAGTACGTTGTTGCAGTACATCGACGACATTAGTTTGTAGTCCTACAGAACAGTGTAGGAAAGATGCTATATCTCTTCTGGCTACTCTTGCACAGAGACAATACAAAGTAGAGAAAGAAAGTCCAGTGTGGTCAATAGGAGGTCCATTACCTAGGAGTTATTGTCAACTTCTGGTCAACGAGTAACTCCTGAAAGAGCAACATCTATATGTCAAATGATTGAGCCAGAAACTGTTATAGGAATGCAAACGTTTCTTGGTCTCTGTAACCATGTGAGACGATGGGTCTTTGATTACAGCACTTGAATAGCGCCTTTGCTGGCTTCTATTAAACAGGCAAAAGACAGAAATGGTAAGATAACATGGACACCAGAAATGAAGGAATCTTTTCAAAAATTGAACTGAGTTAAAAATGACCCAGCTTTGGGAACTCCGGATTACACTAAGGAGTTTGATCTCTTTTGTCACTGTAATGGTCAAGTGATGACAGTTGTCCTTACGCTAAAATATCCCTTAGGACACAAACCTATAGCATACTTTAGTGGACAGTTGGATTCAGTGATGAGAAGACATCCTTGTGAGCAAGCTCTCACCACTGCAGCCTTTGCACTACAGAAGAGCACCCACCCTTTATCATTGGGGCACCTTTGACTCTCTATGCTGAACATGCAATGTTTGCTATTATTCAGAAGGCTAAGACTACTTCAACCATACACACATACAGAATGTCCGGATATGAGGTGATACTGTCACTACCATCTTTGCAACGTACATTCCTAATGAATCTAGTCAAGCAACAGAGGATCATATTCCAGTAGCATTGTCTTTTTTGTTGATGGTTCCTCTATTATTGATCAGGACACAGGAGTAAAACACAGGTGCTGCAGTAGTCTGGGCATAACAAGCATGATTCTTCAGACACTCCACAGAGTGGAGCAGTTAACACTACCAGCACAATTATCTGCACAAGCAGCAGAACGGATAGCCTTGACAGTGGCTCTTAAACAAGAAATAAGAACAGTCATCACAATCTATTCAGATTCAGCTTATGTAACTACCACTGTGCATTCTAGCATTATTAGATGGAGCAGGAAAGGCTTCCTTAAGTCAGACGGGAGTCCTGGTATGCATAGGAATCCTAGACACTTTAATAGAGGCACTTGCTTTACCAAAGACCGTGGCAGTTGTGAAGTGTGTGACACATACAAATGGACAGAATTTTGTGTCACGAGGTAATGCATAAGCAGATTCAGCTACACGCACCCCCCCCCCCATTTGTGCCATAAGATTCACATGTCCCCGTTTTAGTGGCCCAGACTGCCTCACCATCGGAGTCTGAATCAAACGCTACCACAGATAATGTTAAACCTCATTATGCTGAGACAGCGCATTTACATCTTCGAGAGTTGCAGGAAGCTGCTCCATTGCGTGACTAACCATTATAGGAAACTAGAGGGTGCTTCCAGTCAGGGGCTGATTTAATCTATAGACAAATAGCTACAGGTAAACCAGTGATGCCTCAGGTTTTACTTATGATAGCTCTTGATCAATTGCGTTTACCAGCCCATATCTTGGGAGATCATTTGTCTATGCAAATAAAAAAAGATTGGTTTGTTCCCAATTTGCTTGATAGGCTTGCCATGGACCTTTATAATTGTACTGTTTATCAACAATTCTCTCCAAATCCCACATTAAAGGTGATTAATCCTACCATACAACGACCACAAGGTCCTTTTAAAGCTCTCCATCTTGACTTTTTGGGCATGATAGACAGGTTCAACAACTATCAATATCTCAGTTGTGTTTTGTCCTTATTCTGGATGGGTTGAAGCAGGACCGTACGTCCATTGTGATCCTAGGTCAGCTGTTACATTTCTGATTTGTGAGGAGATTCCTCGCTGGGGAATTCAAGAAGGGATATGATCTAATATTGGCAGACCCTTTGTTAATGCAGTTTTCATAAATCTTACCACAATGTTAGGGATAAAGCATAAACTATCTTCTGCTCATCATCCCCAAAGCAATGGCACTCAGTGCCTAAATGGCCTACTGAAGAATAAGATCAGCAAGCTATGCACCACGTTGCATAAAAAGGTGTTGTATTGCTTACCTTTAGCACTATTCTTCCTTACACATCCATCTCTGATCATCACCCGGACACCACATCAGATAGTGACAGGGAGACTCATGATTACACAAATACCTGCCACTAGAAGTAAGGTACAGGGAGAAAGCACAGCTGAAATCTTAAATGATTAAATGCATGTAGGTCTCTGAACTAACAAAAGCTGCAAAGTTCATTTCTAAACACCTAACCAAAGCAATGGAAAAGTGTGCCACTATTGAGGTCGACCTTCCAATTGTGCACATAGATGACAAAGAATGTGTAAGGAGTTTTGTCTGGAAAGGAAAGACCTACATTTCGACTGTCCTTTTACTGCATCGATTGCCTGCCTCACTACCCTCAATGTAGATGGCAGGAAGCGATGGAACCATCTATCTGATGTTTGGATGCACCCTGCATCTACATCGAAAACCATCCCCCTGCCTCTGGACAATTTTTTAATCTGCAAAACTAAAGTTATGTATTTGCTTTCATTTTCCTTTTTTGTCTCTTGATACAATCATTTCTACTATTGCTTCTTTAAAGTTATGTATATTTTAGGTCTATTATCACACACCTGCAAAGAGAACAGTCTACTCTTGCCAATTTGTCCCATAGTATTCATACTAGATTTTTAGATAATATGTGGTATCAACATATGTCAGATATAGGATCAGAAAGCACTTCTGAATCGTGTTTTGTCTGTAGGTTTGTAGGATAAGGCCCAAATGCAGCCAACACGTTAGGGTTGTACACTTTCTAGTTAATGCTACAAAATATGAGTCCTTAGCAGAAGTTGCATATATCCTTACAGTCAGGACATTAAGGATGGGATTAGCACAAAGGGAAAAAACAGGTAGTCCTACCACTGCAGAATGGATACAAATGGTCTTCGATTTAGGGTGTTTAGGAGTAACATGCCTGCCTTCTAAGTGCAATAGTATTTAGTAAATCCTGCATCGCAGATTGTGCTCGTAGGCCAGGATTTAGAGTTACTGGATCAGTTTATGCCCATGGTCAATGGCATCGTGATAATGAATTTTCTTGCAGGGCCTGGTCTTCATGAAATGGTACTGATATTAGTCAGGATAAATAAGAAAGTGTATGCGTATATGGGATGATAATGTTGACCCTTTGTAAGACGCATTGTTTGTGTGACTATTTAAGGGTCTGCCTGTGAGCAGCCATTTCAGACCAGCTGTTTACCTGTGTGTAGATAGCTACTCTCCCAGCCGCGACAATAAAGCCGCTTTTACATTGCCAAGAAGATTCCAGTTTCTTTTTAATTCCAGTTTCCCCGCAACAACTGCCAAAGCCTAACTACTGGCAATCACATGCCGTAGTATTACAACCCATCATTCTTTTGCCCACCAGATCACCTCAGTTTAGACCCAGCCACATGCAAAGCAATCTTGGTCCTACTCCAACAGGAAGAGTTTAGAATGAGCTGCCAAGCACAGCCCTCTCTGAACCAGAATATAAGCAACATAAGATCAGAAACCCGAAATAGGAATAGATACAGCTCAGAAGTTGAAAACAAAGGTAAGAGATGACCTCTAATCAACAATCACATAAGAAACTGTTTTCTAGACGCACTCACCACAGGCATCGCTCAATTTCTTCCCTTCTATCCCATTTCCCACTCACACAAACAATCCCTCTTTCAAACTGAAACAAATACTCCAGCTCTCCTCGCAACTTTAACCACTCTAATTTCAGATATGACCACTCTAAGTCTTGACTGACTTTCTATACAACTTGACAACCTTCAGTTCTCTCGCAAAACATTACCATCTCCCTACACCCAAAAGGCACCCGAATCTTAACCAGAAACCTACTCTTTAATTTCCTTCCCTGGCTTAACACAGTTAAATCTTTCTTCTGTTTTGTAACGATCTTTCAATCTCCATGCTTCTAACTCATGATATCTCCCACATTTGGTCCATATTATTCAACCCAGTCACATTTTGGTATTATGCAGTCTCCCTTTAAATGACTAAATTGGTGATTTCTCAGCCGCAGTGTGAGAAGACTAGCAATGTGCCCAAGTAGGTTTCTGAATATCTTTTCTCCAGTCTAATCGGTTTGACTGAAAGCTGAATGACATCCTTCAAAGTTGGTCTATGGCGGAATGAACGAGCTGGGCTAATGTTCAAAGCCTCTTTCCTTCAGATTTGGATCTCTCCATAGCTCTTGAAAACTGCATCCTGTTGAGTTACAATGCTTTTGGGGTAACCTTGCTGCATGACTATATTATCCAAGAAAGTAATCACCACATCTGTGGAAACATCACTGGTGCAAGATACCGCCACTCACTTAGAGTATAAGTCTGCAAGAGTGGATATGAGGTGGCAAGCTCACCTGATAGTGGCCTCTTTTTCTAATGGTGCATGGCAGTTTTCTTCACAACATAGAGCTCTGTTGCACACTGAGTCTTTTGTCACTGTTCATACATTCATGGCAATGTCTTACCATTCTGTTAGCTTCCTTGTCAAATCTGTGCCAAAATGAAGTCTGAATTCTTTTTGGTTTTCGCCATAGCACTGTGGCCATCATGTTGAGATCTAAAAACTATTTTACCAGGTCTGCAGGAGGCATAAATCTCGTTCCCCACAACATGGCATTCTCTACCGCCAGCTCATTCTTAATCTTCCTCCAAGTTCTGTTTTTCCCCACCTGGCTCCCTCTCATCACACCCTTGTCCTTCATAGTTTTCACAATTCCAATTAAGACTTCATCTTTGACCAGCTCATGTTTCCATCCAGTCTTGGAGATGCCACAGGTGTTTAATACACAGACAAGTTTTTGTAACTTCCTCCTAGTCCGCGGCAATCTAGATCGACAATCCACTGTACAGTTCTAAATACCTGGAACGTACTATACCACAAATGAGAACTCTTTAAATGAAATTATGATCTTCTGATCATAGCTGAAATGGAGTAAAGGCCTTACTTCATCAAGCCCTGTCTTAATAGCTTGGAGTCAGTGTGAACTCTAAATTTAGTTCCCCAAAAAACAATTTCAAAATCTGTAGTGCCAAATGTACTGTAAATTCCTCTCTTAATCCCATAATAACTGCACACAGCACCTCTCGGGGGCAATGAGGCACACATTATGAGCTGTGCCTTCCAACATTCCATCTGTATCAGGACAGCCCATAAACCTTTTGAACTGACATTGGCGACTTATCGTTTGCATTTCTGGTAAAAACCCTAGCAAAGACTGCTCTTTCCAAACCACCCCTTGATAGTACTAACTCCTTCTGGCATACTTCATTCCACTAGAATACCACATTGGGGGGAAAAGAAAAGAAAAAAAAGACCTTAGATTTCCTGTTTCTCTATATACCTTCTTATAAACTTGCTATAATATTCCACCATCCCAAAGAACGACAAACATCCTTAGCTTGGGGGTTACGTTTTTCGGATATAGCCCAAATAGTACACTTTCCTGATTCTAAATTTATATTTCTCAGTCTTTCCACATTAAACCTGCCCCCAACAACAAGAATTCTTACCCGGTCATCATGCTCCTCCAAAGTCTTAAGGAAGATCAAAAGGTCATATTGATAGCACTTCACCTCCGGGACTATTGTACAATTGACATCACCCTTTGGCACACAGATGTAGTTGATATTAGCCAAAATGATATGCTCTTGAACATATATGCTCCCTTAGAGGTCACAAATACTGTCCTGAGAGCTTTCTTCCACAAACACATCTGTGCTTCTTGTAGACATCCTCAACCGTCCGTGAACAGGACTGCAATCTCTTCCTAAAATAGTGCTGCTACTCCTTCCCACTTCCTGCAGCAACACCTGGGGATTAGCATTAAGACTTCTTGCCAACATCCTTTGATGAGGCCAACCAATAAGGTCATCTCCTCTGCATGACAGACCTCTCCTATAATAATTACACATTCAACACCTATGTAAGTCTCAAAATAGCGCAGCATCTTTATGGGTTTTCCACCATACTGCCTTGGTCTAATATCCATCTGTATCAAAAGTTCACTTTTCCCCAAAAAACTGTTGAACCTCTTTTGAAGTAATCATTAAATGCAAAGAAGAATCAAATTTCATTTTCACCAACGTGCCATCCACCCGTACCACCTCTGATGGAGGTTTGCCTATTCACCAATCTGCAAAACAATATGATCACACTGTCCATTTCATTGTACACACTATTGATACCCCTATAGCACTTGACTGAATGTCTTCTTTCCACAACCGCTGAATACCAAAGCAGAACACCACTTGTACTTGCCTTATATTCCACACTGCCACACAGAAATAAACTTTCCCTCATCTCCCATTTATTTAAGATTTCTCAACTTCAACCTGTCTCTCGTAGTTCTCTTCCTTCAAGAAACCCTTCAACCTCTCATTTCTAATCTCTCCCAAATGTTTGAACATGCTTAGCGACTGCTAAGACCATCTAAAGAAGGCTCATTTTAAAACCATAATTTCTCCCTAATCTTATCACTTCTGCATTTGAAAAAAAGCTTTTCCCGAATTCACTCTTCTACTGTTGCCCCACATTTAAAATTAGAAGCTAGCATCTTTAAACTCTCTAACAGTCTTCAACAGACTCATCATCCCTTTGAGCTCACAAACCAAAATAGTAATGTTCCAAAAAGATACTGACACGTCGTAAGCAGCAAAAGTCACTTCCTTATATATATCTTGTATCATTCAAGGTCCTTGCTTCTTCCACCGACAACTGGCTTTCAACCCCAAGATAACAACAACTAATTTTTCCCAGCAATTAAGTTAGTCCCGGCCACCATGGAATAATTGCCAAACCACCTTTTCCATTTGCTCCATTTTACTAAGGGCTCCCCACGAGAGAGTACGAAAAATAGGAGACATGAAGTTTTGCATATTCGCTCCAAATGCTGTCAACCACTACTGCTCTACACCATTCTTCCCTCCTCTCAGACCTTCAAGTGACAGGCAGCATCAAAATCTCTCATAACTAGTGTCACTTAATTGTATGCAGACCTGAGAATCCTGGCATTTGTAGATTTATTATGTATCCAAACATATATACACGTTCTCATCACAACAATCCATCAGTAATATGTTAATTTCAATACGTTGTAGCAGATAAGGTCCTGCAAGTAGAGTTTAACATTTGACTAGAATGCATCTGCATGGCAGGGACTGTCAATCAAGTTACACAGGCCAAAGATACCCTAAGATAGACCTGATCACTTCCAATGAGACTGTCACACGAATCTAAATTACTTCAGAAGTGCAGCCTTTCTTATTTAGATGTGACAAATATTCACACATACCATAACCAGTGATAAACTGCTGCTTTGATTTCTCATCCAGTGAGCAGCCATTCTTTACGTACTCTAATCAACTATCACAAGACTCCTCTGCACTTGCGCCCTTCTTACGTATTGATGTTTCTCTGTGACAACAATAGCTTTCCTTAACACAAAAGCTACTGGAGCTGGTTGTTCTTTTTGTTTATAAAGGACGTTGAGCCCCAACACCTTCCAGATTGCTGAGAATACCAACAACTCGAGCCTGTGGCCTACTACAATTATAGAAGTTCAATGAAATTCATCTGCTACACGACAAATCAGCCTTGCCCTCCCTCCAACTGTTCTTCCTCAATCAGCGAGTCTCCACATTGATTATGACAGCAACCGGTTTCGTACTGCACATGTGGCTCATTTTCTCCCCTGTTTCAATTCACGCTGACACTCCTGTAAATGCCTCAGTCTTCTCCAGTGTGGAGGTGCTGCTCCATTCACAAGAACACTCAGGACCATCGTCTCCAAGGTGAAGTTGCCCCCTCCAACCTCAATAACGATAAGAAGAAAAGTAAACTATTGGAGCTCTTTTATTGACAGCACCTGGACCACTGGCTGGCACACTCCAACTGAATCACATTTCATTCCAACCCAAATAACGCATTCTACCACAGAATTCTAAATATGCTTAGATAACCACAAGGACAAGACATTAAAAGGATTTGTGAATTTACAGAAAAGGTGTCCTCGTTTCAGCTTCTGATGCACTTACCCTCACTTTCATGAGAAACATTTGAGAAAACATTTTCTCAAACATACTTCATCAAACCCATAAAAAGTGTCAACTTTCATCCTAAAATTATTAATAAGTATGCAACAAATAAATATAGTGTGTAACATGTGTTTTCCCCTTCTCTTTGACATTTTTGTAAACCTCAAAACCAGGCATTAACTTTAATGCATTTCAATGGGACATAGATGGCGGATATGATAATTTCATATCCTTCTAGGCACAAAGACTAACAAAAAACCTCACCAAGAAGAGGCAAAAATCACTAGACAAACCTATCATGCACCAGGGCATAAATGTTTACTAGCAGTGACTATTGTTTTGCTAAGAAAGCTACAAAGCATGCAACCAAACATTAAGAGCAGTTTAGATATCTGCACAACACCATTATGTTACAAAAAAGATCCTACAAAAAAGACCACCACCCCAACCCTAGCTAATAATGCTAATGATAATCTGAGTTAATCCACAAACTACAAATAGTGACACATGTAATAGCACCTCTAGTATGATACAGTGAACACAGAAAACCATGGGTCCTTAGTGTTAACCAGAGTAAGAGGACCAGGGCAGAGAAGGTCCATTAGGGGGAAAAAAGGGCAAGGGATTGTGTGCCCAACGGATACATTGTTGAGGGTAATTAAGTCAGTCAATGCATGAGATTTCAGACAAGTCTTGCTGCGGTAGAAGAGGAGCTGTGCACAGATTGGGACGTCTTACGGCAAGCATGCAGTGCAATAGGGGTAGATGGGCAGGCCTCCACATGTTATTTCACTGCCTGTGGGGGTGATCATGTGCACTTGCACTCTCAGGATCCTCTCCTTCGGTCTGCACCATGCTGCTGGGAAACATGCAAGACACTTAGTGAGCAAAGGCAGCAGCAGGAGCCAGGTGACCTCAACCACAAACTACCATGTTTCAAGTGGACTCAACTGGTAGAATTACATGCCACCCTTGCACCATGAAACACAGGATGATGCTTCATTCTAAGACTCACTGCATTTATTCTGGCAAAGAATATGCAAACAGGACATTGTAGAGAGTGGCCACATATACGGGTATATGTTTCCAAATCTTGTCTAACTCTCAAGCATCAAGGAAGCTAGATAAAATTATTAATCTGAAACAGCACACCTCTTGTTCATTGTAGAATAATGTAAAAAGGATTACTGGAACTTAGTCTTTAAACTGTTTTGCCTTCCTTTCTTGCCTACTGTTTTTTGCTCTTCTTATTATCCTCTAAAATGCATCTCCTTAGTTTGGGTATACTATTGTTAAAGCCAGGACAAGCTTGGTTTCTTTTTCCAAGAGGAAACTGCTTTATTCAAAGGGATGTTCGTGCGATATTAGCTGGAGCAGCAACCATCCCCACAGAGGATTCCAACAGGGGCATAGCTACAGAGGGGGTCTCATTCTCCCCTCCCTCCCAATACATTCATTTTCCAGTTAAGAGTTGAGTCCAAGGACTTCGAGTAGGAATTAGCAGTGTCTGTGTTGGGTTTCCCTTGGGTCAAACGCTCATAGCACATGCAAATTTCCCTCGATTGGTGAGGACCGTGTTAACTTTACACCAGTCCCTTCACCTTCATCCCACTACTTTGGCAAGAGGAAACAAACAATTATGAGGATGCATTGGGATCCAATGACTAACGTAATCTGATAAACCCTTAGAAACTGCTCGCCCGCTTGGCCCAAAGAGAAGAAGTTTTCTGTTGTCTCATTTTGATCAGGTACTGGGGTCTTGGAGACTATGTCAAAAACTCTTTGCCATGAAGAGAAGGGGGAGAGGTCAATACCAATAGACCTCCACTGGGGAACTCTTGATTTTATGGGAGGGAAAGATGTGGACTGGTTGAACAGGACAAAAGTACCCAAAATTCCTCCTAGTACTTTTATGCTTTATAGAGAAAAGCAGTGAAAGTATATCCTCTCCATATACATGTTTATGCTTTACAGCAACCTTTTTATCAATCAATCAATCAGGAGTTTGTTAAAGCGCGACTACTCACCCGTAAGGGTCTCAAGGTGCTAGGGGTGGGGGGGTTGCAGGTTCCATTCCATCAAAGAGGGGTCTGTCGAAGAGCCAGGTTTTGAGGTTTCTTGCGAAGATGGGGAGCGATGTTGTCTGTCTGAGGTGGAGCGGAAGGGCGTTCCATGCTTTGGCCGCGAGGAAGAAAGGAGCGGCCTCCCGATCTGGTCTTTCTGGTGCGGGGGACCACTGCGTAGGAGAGCTGGGCTGATCGTAGGGTCCTTTGGGGTGCGTGGAATTTGAGTCAGCTGTTCAGGTATGCTGGTCCGGTGCCGTGGAGGGCCTTGTGTGTGTGGGTGAGCATCTTAAAGGTGATTCTCGCCTCAACGGGGAGCCAGTGGAGTGTGAGCAGGTGCTGGGAGATGTGGCAGTGTTTTGGCAGGTTGAGGACCAGTCTTGCGGCGGCGTTCTGGATGTTCTGTAGCTTGCGGATGAGGTTTTTGTTTATTCCAGCGTAGAGTGCGTTGCCGTAGTCGAGTCTGCTGGTGACCAGGGCGTGAGTGACTGTCTTTCGGTGTTCGAGGGGATCCATTTGAAGGTCTTACGAAGGAGGCGGAGGGTGTGGAAGCAGGAAGACGAGACAGAGTTGATCTGCCGGTCCATTTTGAGCTCGGAGTCCAGGATGATTCCCAGGTTGCGTGCGTGGTCTGTGGGGGTTGGCGGGTTTCCGAGGCGAGGGCCACCAGGTGTCGCTCCAGGCGTCGAGGTTTGGGCCCATGATGAGTACTTCTGTTTTGTTGGTGTTTAGTTGTAGGCAGCGGTTTTTCATCCATTTGGCGGCGGCTTCCATGCCTTCTCGAAAGTTGCGTCTGGCGGTGTTGGGCTCGTTGGATAGGGAGAGGATGAGCTGGGTGTCGTCTGCGTATGACACGATGTTGAGTCCGTAGGTTCGGACGATGGGGGCAAGTGGAGCCATGTAGAGCGTTGAAGAGCGTCGGGCTGAGGGAGGAGCCCTGGGGGATTCCGCAGGTGGTAGGTGTGGGGTCTGAGAGGAAAGGGGGGAGTCTGACCCGCTGCGTCCTGCCGGAGAGGAAGGAGCAGATCCAGTCGAGGGCCTTGTCCTGGATTCCTGCGTCGTAGAGTCTGCGTATTAGGGTGCGGTGGGAGACTGTGTCGAACGCCGCTGATAGGTCGAGGAGGATGAGGGCTACTGTTTCTCCTTTGTCCAGTAGGGTGCGGATGTCGTCTGTTGCGGCGAGGAGGGCGGTTTCCGCAAGGTAATTCTGACTTTCAGGCTTCTAAATTCCGATGCGCTTTTTCACCCTAGCCTTTTTCTTCTGAAAAATGCATTCTGCAAAAGTGGAAGGCACCTTTTATGTTGGCGAGCAGTGAAACCAGTGTCATGCTAATTTCCCACCGAGTCCTGAGATGTAACTGATCCCCACCTCTTTATGTCTTTCTGTATTTTGGATTCCACCACACAATTGCTATTTGACAACTACCATAAGGCATGAAGTACTCCAACTGTTACAATAATGGTGTGGCACTCCACTGCTCATTGTAGTTAACTTCTAAATATCTAGTTAAAAAAAGAAAATTAGGCCTGTGATTTTACATGCATGCACTAACAAACAATACATAAGTAAGACCATTTCTTCCCCCTCCCCATTTGGGAACTCTGCCCTTAAAGTTGTTGCACACAAATCACTGCAGCAACAATTCTAGTGAAATGTCATTAGGATCGAAAACTGTAAACTGAACATGACAATTTCTAGAGAAGGTGGCAACTCTGCAATCTTCAACAAACAAAGAATAATCACAGACTTGAAGGGCTTCTAGGATTTTCGTTACTTTCAAAATATTGCAGTCTAGCCCTTTAATGCTTTTAACAGCAAGAGCATCTACCCCACTAAATGTACAATGCCCATGATTCAGCACTGCACAACTCGTTTGATGCACCTTATGTGCATCAAACGAGTTGTGCAGAAAGAGAAAAAGAGCTAGAAAAAGCTTTCAGGAGCTCTATAGAAAGGGGCTTTGGCTCCGCTCACATGTTTGTGGAAAGACCTACATATTTTGATTGGGCAGAAGTTGTGTGCTTCCCAGAAAAAAGTGCTTCCTCTCCATGCTGCTGTGATTATCTTGTTTATTTATCCAGCTGCCTTAGTCAGTAGCAGTAGGACTGGCTATAGAAGAGGATCTTGACCCTTCGTGGGCACCCACTACATGGAAATGCTGCTAAAGTGTTTTAGGTAAGTAGATCATTTATGGTGTTTGTTTTTTCTGGGGCGGCAGCAGCACATATGGGAAGAAGGCAGTATGAGGAATGTACTGCTGTTTCCAAGTCCCAGCACCCACACCTTCCATTTTCATAATTCCCTTTAGATTTCAGAGTGCAGTTGTGTGTTTGAGAGCAGTATGGGGATGCCAAGGGCTACATTGATCTCCCTACATTTTAAGGACTGGCTTGATACTGCAGCTGCCGCCAGACCATATGTGATCAACAAACAAGAACTTCCACAGTATTGCTGAGAGGGGAGATTAAGCTCCACCCTCATGTTGGTTCACCAGAGTATAAGATTTGAGTGGGCCAAATCTGTGCGCTCACTAAAAACAGTGCTTGTAGTGCACTTTTTGGCGTGTGGCTCAATCTTTCAGGATTGAGATGTTCATTATGGCAAGCCAATGATGTTGGCATTAGGCCGGATCTGTTTATTATAAGACAGTTATAAAACTGAGAAGGCTCGACATTTAGTATGAGAAGAGCATGTTAAAGTCAATAGGCATTTAAAGGTGGATTATTACTCTAAATCAAAGCCTACAGATCGGTATTTTATTACATAGAATCTCACAGATTACCATAGCAGGTAAGAGTTTTGGTGCTGGTTACTCCCTGTGACAAACTGTGGATATAGAAGATTTGCTCTGTGCGACTCATTGTTAGTACCCACTAGGAGAGAGTATTTTGCTTAGCCATCTGTAATTTTGCCTGTGTGCCAGAGGGATGCCCGGAGGAAACGTGTATACTCAAAACAGTAGGCCTGAGTTGATTATGGTGACAAGCTATTAGCCTGGTGGGTGCACTGGCGAAATATTATCCAATGCCAGAGGCCTGGTCTGTTTATTAGGAAAAGTTATGAGAAAGGCAGGAGGTCTGGCTTATTTATTGTGAAACGTATCTGTTAAAGCCAGTAGGCCTTTAATAGTTGGTTGTTACCACATTGTTTTACATGCAGTAGACGGATATTTGGTTACATGTAACCCAAATATTACCATAGTAGGTAAGGGTTTTTTGATGATAGCCACCCTCTCCAACAAACTCTGGGAGGTATCGCTCTGATGATTCTTGTGAGGCCTTGTAGAGAGGGGTTGTATATTGTTTTGAAAACTTTCTACAGATTTGTAATTTTATAACTGCATGCACGATTGCTGCAAGTTTATGCGCACTTGAACAGGATTATATTGTTTAAGGTGTAAAGCAAATAGTAAATGCTATATGTGTTAAAAGGCAATAGGCATTTAATAGTAGACCGTTATTACACTGTGATAAAGCCAGTAGGCAGGTATTATGTTTACTGGAATCTCACATATTACCTTAGTAGTCAAGGATTTTGATATTGGTGGCTCAACCTTGAGGCGAGAAGGTATACAAAACGATAGTCTATATTAGACTCTAGTAGGAGAGAGAGTATTTTGCTTTAACAAGTATATTTTTAATACATTTGAAATTTTATGATCTTATGCCTGATGGCTGCCTTGTGGGAAAGCTTACGCTCAGTCCAGTAAGCCCGAGTTGGTTATGATGACAAGTTATGGACTTGATTGGTATGCAGGGAAAAGGTATCGCAGCTGCCATGTCGGGTCTGTTTATTATGAAAAGTTATGGCAGAGACAGAAGGCCTGACTTATGAATTGCAGAAAGCATTTTTTAAATCCAATATGCGTCCGATTATTGTCACATTAGTTACAGACTGAGATTACATGTAATCAAATAGCGGTCTCCAAATTAACACAGTAAGCAAGGGTTTTAGTATCACCAATTCTGACAAACCCTCAGATGAGAATTTTACTATGATGATTCATTCTTGTTAAGCCCTTTTAAGAGGGGTTGTACATTGTCAATTATAGTTTTGTATATATTTGCAATTTAATAACTGTACGCCTGAAGGGTGCCAGCTTTTGGTCAGTGACATCACTGATAACATCTCAAATTACATCACTGATGACATCCCAAATGACATCACTGATCACATCATCCACAGAAATAATCACAACATCTCAACTGACATCCACAGTAATACTCACAACATAACTGATAACTTCTCAAATGACATCATCCACAGAACCACTCACACACCTGCTTACACCTCATTTAACATCTCATACACCCACTCCCACACAACCACCGATGTACCCTTTCACAGACCCACACCAACTCACTGATCCATAGAGCTACTCACACATCAACTCCACCATACAGCCACTAACGCAGGCAGTTAGTGCTTCCTGTTGATTTTTAATTTCTGTTAAATGAGCATTGTGCCAGAATGAATCTTGCCATGTGTATTTATCTAAGAAGAGGCAAGAGTTTTGTGCAACGCCTCTACCCAACTGGAGTACTTTCTACTGACTAAATAGTAAATGCTACCTCGTTGGGTAAATGTATAGTGCATCTCCTACACTACATCTGCGTAAAGGAAGCAGAGAAAATGTATCCAGTGACCTTGTGGGTCTAACTTTGCCAGTCTGATTGTTCCTCGAGCGTCTTTACGAGATAACCTTCCAAGGTGGAACAGCAGAGAAAACACACTTGGATGATTTGTACTTTGCAGAAGTGCTTCTTTGCTTGGGGGAGATGCGATCGATCGTACTCCTAGGCATGAGGAATGCATCTCCAAATTGGGTGGGAAAAGCGCTGGGGGTTCTTTTAGTAAGCTGTCCATCATCCTGGGAATAGGGCGGGAAGACGTTGCATACCACTAATGTATATGTGGGGGTCAAAACGAGCAGACTTGTAGTCAGGTTTACATACTTCTAGTTTGTAAAAGTTTAGAACATGATCTCTGGTCTCAGCAGCACATGTCAGGAAAGAACCCCCACATCACAGACACAGATTTTGCCTTCAAGAAAAGCAAGGCTGCAAACACCTCCATTAAGGATTACACAGTTTTTCACAGTTGAAATGCAGATATAACACTTGCTTTGCCTTGGCTATGCCCAAAACTTTAGGATGATTAGTAAAGAAGTGGGACTTCAACACTGGCACCTGCTTTGTTGTACTATAGGGAGAGGGGGGCCGTGTGCCCCCCCGGGCATATTTCATCCCCGTGGACCCCATCCATGTGGGGTCTGGCTTTTTTTTTTTTTTTTTTTTTAATAGTGGAGGGGAGCTGTGTGCCCCCCCCCCCAGGACTCCATCCCCCAGCCTTTACATTATTATTTTTATTAATAGGGGAGGAGGGCCACGCAGGCCAATTTGGGCCCTGGGGACCCCATCCTCCGGAGCCCAGACATGATTCGCTGTCTGCAATGGGACCACAGGGGGAGCCTCAAGGCCCCCGCGGTCCCTGCCGACTCCCTGCCTCCTGAGAAAGCAAGCATTGCTTTAACACACAGGGAGCTGCCGAACATGCAGCTTCCTGTGTGTGAAAGCAATTAGTCTGTTACCCTGCTTACTTGACAGATGGCACGGAAGCAGGCGAATGTTCCGATTTCAGCAAGTGAGAGCATTTTTGTTTTTAATTTTTCCTACTAATGTCCCCAAGTCTTGGGGGTCAGGGTACACCTACCGTGCCCTCCACCCCCCTTTTGTTTTTTTTATACTTTTTTTGTGAGACTGCTGAAGCAGAGTCCCAAGATGGCTGCCAACACCTCCCGGTTGAAGTGTTAGCAACCAATCAGAACTCTGCATTTCCCTGCACCAACTTGCTATTTTTCGCCAAGTCGTCGTGGCGACAGATATCACTAACTGTATTTTCTTAATTTTATCAACTACTGAACGGATTCACACCAAATAACTGAAAGTGTGATCTACGGAACCAAATCTTCCTTTCTGGCAAATTTGGTGTAATTCCCTCCAGGGCTTCGGGCTGCAGGTTCAACTAAATGTCCTATGTAAATTAACGTGGGAAACACCTTTTTTTAGACACACCCCCCCCCCACTTTTTCTCTGCCAACGCTTGACAGATCACCCCAAAACTTTCCATGTGCAAGAAGAATCGCAGCCACACTTTTTAGGGGGGAAAATTTCATGAAGATTCAAACGGTGCCAAAGATATAGACAAGTCAAAAACCGCTTCTCTTATGGAAACATGGCCCTAACTATAACTACCTACTGTCGACCACCAGTAGATTTCATATACATATATATACATATATACATACACACAAAAGCGCACAGAAAATTTCACTGCCTGCCTATATCCCAAGAGTTGTGTGCAGCTCATTACAGTTTCTATTTTGTAGGACCGTCATTACTGAACAGCATTTTTGCAAGATCAGACCATTTGTATTTGAACGCAAGCTTCTTATGATTTGATTTCAAACTTGTCCTTAGGTGGAGAGTAACACCATAGAACAGATAATCCTAGCTTCAACTCTCTAATAATTTAGATTACAGAAACGCACAGAAAACCAAACTTCTTCTGACTTCCCTCTGTTGTGGTTCCCCTGCACGGTTAATTGGTCCTGTGTGCACATTAAACAATTCCAGGTGATATTAAGAGTATGCATCAAATACTCCATGAAAGGCATCACATCACCTTCAGTGAGCATTCCCTCAAATTATAAATGAGATGTCTAACAATTTCTATGTAACAATTAATAACCAATATCTTTCACAATGTGGTTGACCAACACTTTTTATTTCTTCTGACGCAAGGAAGCAGAGAATATCGATCCAAAATGGAAACTGTAAAAATTATTTCACTAAGACAGTCATGACTGCGGTCAAACATTTTTTCATTAGATCAGCCCTATGCTGAACTATTGTCCAAATAAAGTATGCTTCAGGCGAAGACCATTCCGAATGGACTCTGAGTTTGTCTTGAGTCCAGATGAGTGATCTGACCACCACAGAGGCCAGGCAGACCTCAGACCAGCATCCACTATGTCCAACTGAAGCTAAACCTGCTGCACCATAATGACTAAAAAAGGTTATAACAATCAGGGCCATCATCTAACATTAGGAAATGTAGTGGAAATCTTTGAGGCACCGCTTGCCAACCAGAAGGCCCCAATGAGGCCATAGTACAGTTTGCATTTTCTAATGCCACCTCAAACTTCCTCTATTGAGGATAATGGAGTAGCAGGTTGGTATGTTACAGGAAGCCTTCCTTACAGGATAGACTAATAGATCTATCAGAGAGCTGACAGGAGGATGCACCTTCGCCCTTTCATTTGCCCATATATTTTTGGCAAGGAATCCCTCTATAGCATGTTCAATTAGAACATTTATGTCAACTTATTGCTCACTTAAGGGAACAGACAAACCCTAACTTATGCAAAAACTAGCACGTGAAAGAGGAGACAATACCATCCTCCAATCACTGTGCAAGAGTACATTACTGAACGCTCAAACCATCTCTAAGAAAATAATTCTATGCATTGACATAGCTCAAACATGTAACAAAGCTGCCCCACTTGTAACAAGTTATTTCCAAATAAAACAATTACATGCTTTCTTTTACTGCACAACAATTTCATCTCGTCATCCACCAACTGAACAACTACAATCAAAACGGTTAGTCTTTTTAGGGGTTTGTACCACAGTTTATCTGCTAGACTGAACACCCCCATTATGCACATTTCAAGATGGATGTTTTTGTGACAAACAAAATTTCTTCACACTGAAGAAGTCTTAATGGCAATTAGTAGGACAAGGCATGCATACTTTGAGGCTTGAATGCACGTGGTACACAAGTGCAATATCTTGGGACAAATTTAAGGGAAAATGCAAGGCGTCAGCAAGAAAGGGATTTTCCCCCAACAGTTCAACACCTATTCTGAACATCCCCAGTTCTGCATCTATAGAGACATCAGAGAAGGTTTCACAGTAGTAAAGTTCTAAAAATAGGGGCTCTTCACCTTGGATGTTCCTTTCATGGAGCAGTACAGTCCTGATCGTCGCAGACACACAAACATCTTTTTCCATGATTTTCTTCCCAGATCTTTCACATGTAAAAAACCCTGAATTTCGGGGCAGCTGCTGGTGTTCAGGAAGCTCTGTTGAGAAAAACAAACTATTAGGTTCATAAAAGAAAAAGGCTTAAGCATTTGTGTGCAGTCTTGCACACAACTACCAACAACAGCACTCTAAATTTGATTGTGCTGAAACTCAATCAGATATGGGACAGTGCTAGCCAAAATGTTACCAAGATACTGTACAAGTAGCTAGGAAAAAGTGTTCATGGTGAATTTTTTTTTCTTTTTTTTTTAAAGTGCACCTAGCATTTAATTCAGCCCTGGCACTGAAAGTCGCTGCTTGGTTCCCAACCACAGATTTGGCACAGAGGACTGTCCCAGCGTAAGAGGCCACCAATAGGCACCCCGATCTAGAGTATGTTTAAAAAGCCGACATAC
The DNA here is from genome assembly GCA_963921515.1 of Calotriton arnoldi. Taxonomy (NCBI): domain Eukaryota; kingdom Metazoa; phylum Chordata; class Amphibia; order Caudata; family Salamandridae; genus Calotriton; species Calotriton arnoldi. Next base: position 324,156 of record CAWUFW010001370.1, read on the forward strand.
AGTTCATAGAGTTTGCAGGGTCGTTCCCTTCCCGAGCAGACGAAGATATAATAAGCTGAGTGTTTTCTGCGTAGGATACTATGGACAGCCCGAAATATTTCACAATTGTGACCAATGTCCAGAATTAAAAATTAAACAAGGTTGGACTTGAGGCAGAACCCGGCCGAACTCCAAACTCAAACTGGTGCTTTGTGATGAAAACACCCTGTGCTATCAACTGAAAAGAGCGATCTTTCAGAAGGAGGTGAACCAAGCCACAGCCTTACCCCCTAACCTTTGTTTCATTGAGTTTATCCAGAAGTACCTCAAGGGCTACGGTATCTAAAGCTGCACTCGGGTTGAATTGGATTAGAGCAGCTGAGCCTCCTTTATCCACCATCTGCCTAAGCTCTTCCGCCATCTTATGCGGATCAGCCTCAGTGCTATGAAACTGCCTGAAACCATTCGGTGAATCTAGCAATTGGTGCTCTTCAAGAAGCTGCCCCAATGAATGAAAATAGATCAAATTTACATGACAGTTAATCTACCTCATTTGGTGTCTTTTCCATGTCTGGTGAATTCTGGTGCAGGCATTTTTGAGATAGTCCCAAAATATAGGTCTAAATTCAAATTGCATGTATGAATTATGGCAGTATCTGTTAGTCTTGAGAACATGCTACACTAGTTAAAAACAAATGGTGCATATGTATGGTTGTAGCATGTTTATTTGTTGAGTCACATTTAGAGTCACAGGGAAAAATGCATAAAGCTGTACAGCTGGAGAGCAATGCTTCATAAAGGTGGATGGCCCTTGGGCCTGTCCATTTATGCACAATCTTTCCCTGGCCTCTCATGGCTTCCAGGGAGAGATGAAAATGATAAACTGCCAAGGACCACAAGGATGTCAAAGCACCCAGCCCTCACCTAAGGTCTGGGCTTGTAACAAAAACTATCTGCAAGCCAAATGACCAATGAGGATTGTTTTGGCCCTACAGCTCCATGGAAAAAAGACACCAGCATTGTCCAAACGCCAAAAGTGCTGGTGCACAGTTTACCCAACTCCACTTGCTCATCCAGGCAATGGTCTCTCAGCCATGACCTTTACACTGAATTCCCTCTGGCCTTGTCAAAGGGTGTGTGTGTGTGTGTGTGTGTGTGTGTGTGTGTGTGTGTGTGGGACCTCCTTTTAAGCTATATTCTGGCTATTTCACCATCACAAGTGTAAACATGGCACAGGTCAATGTCCCCTGTCCTTCTCCTATATTGTTTTGATGGTCAAGTGAAACTGAGGTAGCAGATAACGGCTCCGGGTCATTTTTGCTATAGCAATGGTGACACCTAGGCAGATGTCAGTTGTACCAGTTCTTCTAGAAGTTTTTACTGGAAAAGGATTAGGAGGAGAAGCCAACAACTGCTATCCAGGAGCTATGCTTGCAACTGTACAGGTGACCAGTTGACATCTGTGAGATGCCAATGTTCGCTGGGAAGAACTGCCTCCCTGCCATTTCTGCTAAGGAGACTCGACACACCCAGACATGACCACTGGCTAAAGACCTCAGGATTTTATGTAGAGAAGCTCAAGGTACACAGGACCCTCCCTTGCATTTAGGCATGGTCAGAAATTAGTATTAAATTAAAGGCAGAGGGGGTAGTTCAGTTCTTAAGCAAGGCCAGGAACATCAATGGATCGTGTGGCTGGGGCAATGCTACTTCGCCATACATGGTGGCTCCTCTCTGCTGAGCTTCGCTGCCACTAATCAGTTTCCATCAGGGACACGAAGGTGTCCGGAATGATCCACTGCATTGCTGTGTACCTCTGACTAACTGAAGTATACAAAAAGTGATTGATGAGATGCTTGAAGTGATCTCAGCCACTGGTAATTACTCAGGTCCGCATCCCAGTCTATCGCTATTTTGCACACCATGCCACCTCAGTTTGGACCTTGCTTGCTTGTATTCCGGTTCAGGGAGAACCCAGCTTGGCAGTTCGGGCTGGACTGTTCCCATGAGGAGCAGGATCAAGACGGGTTTGCATATGGCTGGGTCCAGACTGAGGTGGCATGGTGGGTAAAAAAACGATGGATTGGGCTGCAACCCGAGCAACTGACAGTGGCCGAGATTAAATCAAGCCTTCCATCCAACACCTGGTTGTTGCAGTTGATGCCTGAAGTCTGATAGGCATACCCAGCCGTGGGCCACGTGCTCATTGTGCCACTGGAATTAAGCTACACCTGGGTAATGAGCCCTTATCAAGGCAAAACTCGTCCTAGGTTGCTTGTATTCCAGTTAATGGAGGACCTGGCTGGACAGTTCAGGATGACTGTTCCCATGAGGAGCAGAGTTAACATCGATTTGCATATGGCTGGGTCCAAACTGAGGTGGCAAGGTGGACGACAAATGATGAATTGGGATGTGGCTCTAGCCACTGCCAGTGGCTGAGATTACTCCAAGCATTCCATCAAGCACCTAGTTGCAGCGAACCTCTGACTGGCATGCAAATGCCTGAGGAAGACCGGGCAGCTTGCAGCCACGCGTGTGTCACTGGTATCACTGCTGGTGGAGGTTTCGAGGCACAGACAGACCTTGGAACTGCGCACCCTCTGGGACAACACGGAGAGAAAGGAGGCAAACGGCCTGCCTTCCAACTGCCCCGCCTATCCAGGTGTCTGTCCGTGCTGCGACCAGGCCGGCGGTATGGCTGGTGAGTGGGGAATGTGTGTTGGTTTTTTGGCGAGGGGGCTGAGGTGTGAGCCGGCCACTGAGACCTTGCAGCAATGGTCCACATCTTGGCCCCGGACTGCCTGCCAGGGCCTCTGTTAAGTAACTGCTTGGGAGCTGGATGGAAGCGGGGAGACGCCACGTCTCTGGCCCAGTCTGACCACTGAACCCCCCCCCCCAGAAGGCAGACAAGGAAGCCTGTTAACAGGGTGTGGTCCTACCACCCATTTTAGTGGTGTGAAAGGCCTGGGCTTCCTGAAGGCCGACACACTGAAGGTCTAGTGGCTCCCTCCCAACGGCTTCTTCCTCCAACGATCTGCCACTGCTGGGGCAGGAAGGGCCCATTTCGGACTACATTGACCACTGGGATCAGCATCGACTGGCTTGCACATCGGTGGAACAAACGCTGCCAAGGTATACAGACAGCCGCTAGCCCCGGGTGTGGTGGTGCTGGCTCGTCCTGGGAGTGGGGTTCCCCTCTGAATGACTGGCTCATGTCTAGCCCACCAACGTCTATATGGGAAAAGGAACATCATGGTGGCCAGGCCTCACAGAGGGGCACTGACAAGTTTACCAGGCCCAGCACTTATCCAGATAAGGAACCTCACTCACTGATCAATGATCCCCCTCAAGATCAAACAGACCCCCATTGCGCAAGCCAAAGGACTTACTATCCTCCCTGGAGGGGAAACAAATCAGCAAACTTAGAGGAAGTTTCACTACTGCAACAAGACCTCCACAACACAGCTGCAAGGGTCACAGAGGCCGAAGAATGAATACCTGAGACAGAGGGCTCTTTTCTAACTCCTCAAACTAAGATAACTGGGTTTAGAAGATTGTACACCAGCAGGAGGTACAGGCCAAGGATGCAGAAGGGCCCTCCAGCAACAACAATATAAGGAATATGGGTGCACCGAAGGGTCACAGGGATCGTCCCCAAATCAATTTGTTGCAACCTGGCTGAAGACCTGGACACCTAAAGATGATATCTTAGCCTGTTGCCAAGATGGAGCTGGCCCAAAGGCCCAAGCCAGGGGCCACTCCAGGACTCATTTTCACCCACATATTCAACTTTGCAGATCAGGATGGGATATTCTGGTCCTCCCGGAAACCCAAGGCTTTATTATGCAACCCCACACGGGTAATGATATTGTCAGACTACACATTAAAAGTCTAACAAATACTTACCTTTTTGGCAGTCAAGTAAAAAAATGCAGGCAATAGAGGTACACTACATGTTGCTCTTTCCAGCCCACCTCAAGGTTATCTTCCAGAACAAAACCCTTTTCTTTGACATGCTGAAGGCCACGGGTGAATGGCTGGATAAAAGACCAAACTTCTGCTGTGACGCAACTCAACCCCCGTGGACCAGAGAGGGGTCTGATGATGATCCTGAGTGTTGGTAACTTCTACAACAGTCCTGACTGGCACCGAGACTACACTATTCTGCAGAAAGCAACCCCTGGACAGCCCAAAATCTACGCTCAGCATCTATGGAACTTGAGACTGTACACGAGACCTACATCTCCTTAACCACTGGATAATGACTGATGGCCAACCTATGTGTCTAGACTACCAGTGATTTGAAGTCCCGTTACCAGGCGGAGCAATTCTCAGCAGTAGTAGTCTATCCAGAAAGGATTTCCTTTCTTCTTTGAGTTTTGGGATTGTTTTATGGGGACTGTTGGAGAAGTGTTGGTGAAAGGGAACACTGTTTGGGTTTGTTTTCCTAGTTGGCAACTGTTCCTAGTCTATTTCACGACAAGTACGTCAAGTTCTCGAAGTATTGGGTGGGAGGCTTGTTTTCTCTCATCTGTTCATACTTATGTTAGACATATCCACAGGGGCTCACTGCTGGCACTGAACACCACACGCACTCTGCTCATGCTGTCAGCCATGGTACGTACTTGCCCACAAGGCTGATCACCTCGATGCACAGAGGAATGGTAACATTCGCCTATAGAAATGGAATGTTAATGGTCTTAGACCCAGTTAAAAGTGGTGCGATACAGAGAGCAGTCAAGCCCTTTTCTGCAGACCTAATCCTCCAAGAGACACTTGGTGGGCACTGCGTGCCCCTTTTAGCCATGTTTGGGCTACTCACAAATGTTCCATGCAGGCTTTATAAGTGAGTCGCAGGGTTGCCATATTGAGTCAGTCCTCTGCCCCTGAAGGTCACACGAGTGTGGCATGATAGCCAGGGTAAATAAGTGGCAATATCAGTGCTCCTCTTTGCCCGACCCATTCAACCCATTGCTATACTCCTTGTCTACGAACCCACCTCACAATGCACTTTAAGGTTTTCGGGCACTGGTGGCACAACTCACAGCAAGGCCTTGGATATTGGGAGGGCACCTCAATGGGGAAGTCAACTGGAGAATCAACAGATCCAGTGAGTAGGACGGGGAGCTCTATGGACTGTCGTCCCTGGCTAGATTCCTGGAGTCGCTGGGCCTGTCCTATATTGAGAGCCCTACATCCCCAGGAACGCTGCCACACTTTTATTCTGAGCTGCACAAAGTGTCCATTCAACGAGTATTTTATTTTGTTGAGCTCCAAGACTCAGGATGAGTAGGTGTGCATTCTTACCAGAGGTCTGTCTGACCACTGAACAGTGGAACTGTGGCTGGGACTTGGCCCAGGAAACTTATGACCAGGCTGGTGTTTGAGTACCTGGTGGCTGCAAGAGGCTGAATCTAAGATGTACATCTTGAACGTTGACCTTAGGTTCTGGACAGCACTCACTGTGTCCAGTATGAGATCCTCCTCCATACATAAAATGGTCATCCTGCCACGCCTTTCATATCAACTACAGAACTATTCCTTTATCCTATTGCATTTTGTTTTAGGAAAGAAGGTTCACTTCTGCTGCACTTACTGGCAGACCATCAGTCTCCAAGAATTGCTCTATCTAAAGGTTACAAATCAACCTACGATGTGGGCATTTCTGCCCCAGAAACTGACACTACAGAGCGGCTCACATGATAATCAGCGAGTGGTGGTTTGATAACACGGGAGACTCTGCCTTTGCATCGGGGAGACCAGCAATGAAGGAAATGCCTCTCGTACACTTGCTTTGTGGAGGTGCTCCCCCAGGATTTCTCCACCCTGCCACAAAGGTGGCTCTCTAAACATGGAAGGACACTCCAAGCACTCGGTTAGTCGGACACTTGATGAGACTCCCCGGCAGTTTGGGATCACTCTGAGACAAGTGTTTGAGCTACATGGATTCAAGTCTTGGAATACAATTAGTATCTCTAAGCTGGGAGATATTCTGTGGGTTTGATGCTAAAATCATTTGCAGAATTACAGAAGTGGTGAGTATGGTCTACAGCATAATAGGTTTTCAGATATTTACAGCTTGGGCATTCAATCAATCAAAAAATCTTTATTTCAGCCGCTAGGGCCATAAAAGCACATATGGTAAAAACAATACATTATATACAATTTATAGCAGCATTCTTTGAGATATCTATAATTGGATAGCACTTTTTTAGATAAATGTACATTCCCATCTGAGATCTTAGATTAGCAAAGACAACTCTTCTAGACATCCTCGGACAAAAGGGTGTGCAATATACATGCAATACATGGCCTCTACATTTGCGCAAAGTAAAGGACAATAAAGTGCATGTGCATAAACAAGAAGCTAATTTTGGGGCGAAAGATCAATTTCATTCAGATATGATATCTTGGGGAGACACGTAGATACTACATAATATAGCAAAATATCCAAATGTAGAAGAGTAGCAATTTCATTTAGAAAGACAATAACAATATCAAGATAAAATGTAGGAATTTTTTTTTAAAAACTCCTATAGAGACTAATTAAATACAAAGTAGTAGTATACCGGAGGGGCAATGGTTAAATATATTCAATTTAAAAGGGGAGTACATATCCAAAAAGGCGTAATAGCTAATGTTGGACTCGAGTTGGCCTATGAGCTCTTCTTTAGAATGGCTCTACGAGTATACCATAAAGGATACAAGAAACTCGAGATGGAAAACACAGTGGGCATATCAGTGTCATACTTGAGTAGCCTTAAGACCTCGGAGCAGTGTCTAGACCCCAGGTTCGTGCACAGTTGTAACAGCCAGCGGGACCTTGACCTCCTGTAAGCAGGGCAGAAAAAAAGTACATGCATTTCAGTTTCCTCTACATTCTCGCACGCAGGACAATCCAGACAGCGGGCACCCGACCACTTGATGGTAAAAGATCGGAGCGGGAGCACCCCATTTCTGAATTGGAGGAATAGCTTCTTCGCAAGAAGCGGCTGGATGTCATCTAACGCCGATTCTAGCCTATATTGCATTTTTACTTCCATAAACCTAAGGGATAAGCGCCCAGGCGAATTCCCCCTCCATAGCTGGACCAATTTATATTCTCTATAGGTCTCAAGGAGTACCTTTCTGGGGGTCACAAGGCAAGTTTCTTCAGCAGAGCTCCACAAATTTGCCCTCCCCAGGGCCTGGTAGGTGTTCCTAATATGTGCCAACCATGGGAGTTTTCCCGCGTCTTGAAGGCTCATAACTTCTCTCAACTCATCCCTGTATGAGGCTAGTTCGGGAGTACTCCAAAGGCGTCGCCAAAATAAAAGGGGTCTTAAAGATACTTCATCTGCGATAGAGCTAATCCCGAGGTCCTAAGGGGAATTAAAGGGGAACTAGAGGGGAGACCCAAAAGTTGCCTGGCAAAGGTGTTCTCTATAAGCAATAAGGGGGTAGTTGGACCATGACCCATAATTCTGCTCCATACAAGGCAGCGCCCCTTGCCTGTACCTTGTAGAGTTCAGCCACAGGGCCTATCACTGTGTGTGCAGTTCTTATATGCCTTTGAGATACCCCCCGCGGACTGGGCCAGCTTTAGGCTAGCTTTCTTTATTTGAGCCCCCCATTCCATTTTAGTGTGATCCCCAAGTACTCAAAATAGACACCCTCTCTAGGGCCCTTCCATCTAGACATGGGTTTGGGCGAGTGCTGTTATTCGCATTAAAGACCATGTACTTCGTTTTCTGAAGGTTGATCTCCAGACCCCTGTTTCTACAAAAGACACTGAATGCATCGAGAGCCCTTTGCATGCCCATAGGAGATTTCGAAAGCAAGAGGGTGTCATCTGCGAACATCAAGGCAGGTATTTCGCGGTTCGCTAGTCTAGGGGCATCAATATCTTTTCCAGCCAACAATGACTAAGCCATTAATAAAAAGAGTCGGAGCCAAGACGCAGCCTTGGCGTACACCTTTCTCTACTGGGAAGGGAGCTGAGTTCTCCATTTTTGCCATACCTTATTTGTGCAAAATTGCCTTGATGTAGGCGTTTCATCTGATGGCAAAGGTACTCTGGAGCTCCCATATCCAATAATATTCCCCACAATTTATCCCTCGGGACTAGATCGAATGCGGATTTAAGGTCCACGAATATAAGATAGAGGCTGCCACCCTCTATGGTCACAGTTTTCCAATATAGGAGCTGTAATCTAAAAATTTGATCAGTAGTTGAGATCTTAGCCCTAAAGCCAGCTTGGAGGGGTGTGAGTACATTACACTCTTCTATCCAGGACTGAAGTCGCCCCAAAAGTGCACATGCAAATATTTTCTGGCTTACATCTAAGAGGCTGATGGGGCGATAATTGACAGTATTAAGCGATGAACCCTTTTTGAATATTGGAATAATTTCTGCCCCAGCCCAAGTGGTGGGAATCGCCATACCCTGAAGGATGGCATTAAACAGGGACCACAAGTAGGGGGCCCAGACAGAAGGCTCGGAGCGAAAAAGGTCAGCAGGAATCTTGTCCAACCCTGGCGCCTTTGCTGGTAATATCTTGCCCAGTGCTTCTGTGATCTCCTTTAGGGAGAACAGGGGCGTGTCTCGATGGGTTGGCTCTAGGTTGGGGGGGGGGGGGGTCATTGCCACCAACCCGACTTCCTCCTCTGCCATTGCATATAGGGATTTAAAATGGGCTCTCCAAACTTCCTCTCCTATATTTGCCGATATGGCCGATTTGCCTTTAGTGGATCCTGTATTAATCAGGTTCCAGAAGGCCCTCATATCATGGTTATCCAACGCAGTTCTGAGTGTATCCCATTTTTCCATTCCCAGCTACTTTTTGCCTTAGCTATGGCTGTTTTGTAGGTTGCCCTAGTTTCCTTAATTCGTGGCCTGTCGTTTGTTTTAATGGCGACTAAAAGGGCTGACTTGGCTGCCCTACAGTGTTAATTGTACCATGAATGTCGTGGTTTTCTGGTCAGCCTAGTCCTTTTGCTAGTGTAGAAAAAAGATGCCAAGATGGAAAGCAAGTCTTGGTGGTTGTTAGACAATTTAATTTGGGAAGTTGGAGTACCATTAGTCGCAGAAAGTTGATACGCTAAGCAAGAAAAGGAATAATTTGTTGGTATAAGGAAGCCAGCTGGTCCTGTGATTGGGAGAATTCCCCCCAGCGTATTCTCCTCCCTCCGTTGGCCAATATTAGACTGGAGTCAGGTTGTGATGGTATATTAAGAGTACCTCCGTCATGCGGTGGAGTTACATCTAACACAAGAGCATTATGATCACTCTCGTGGCGAGGGGTGATCTTAAAATCAAGGACCCTATGCCACGATTTAGTGTCAACTAAGATGTAATCTATAATCGATGCCTGCCCTGGTCTATTAAAGGTGGTCTTCCCGGGGCTATCCGATGCCAAACGGCCATTACATGCCCTTAATGAGAAACTCAATGTAAGTGCATGCATCTGTAGGGCCAGCGGAGTCCAAGCCCGAATGGGCGGAATGTTGGGCTCTGGAATAGCCCAGAGTGAATCCTCCTCACTTGAGTTACTTGTCGCCAGACCGTTCAGAGGTTTGAACTGGCAATTAAAATCCCCACCTATAATTACCCAATAGTTATCCGGGATTGTTAAAAGAAAGGTGGTCAATTGGTCTAGGATGGGGGAAACTTGACCATAACAGACCGGCCGTGACTAGACGTTAATCAGAGCAATTCTAATTTTTGTAGTAAAAGATAAAAAAATACAAAGAATGTCTCGTGATGAAGTCTCTATCTGTTTAACCTCACAGCCAAGGTGCACGCCAACCCAAATGCATAGTTCCCCAAATGGTCTACCCCTACCCCCCCTGGGTGGCTAGAATACTATAGGACGCATTGCCCAATCTGTGTGTGTCCGCCTTTGCCCAGGTTTCCTGGAACATGCATAACTCGTGTTGTTCTATAAATAGCCCCCAATCTGGAATATCCAGTTTGGAGGAGAGTCCTGCTATGTTCCAGGATAATAGCAGCAGGCCTGGTGGGCCCACTTCATTGGCTATGGTGGTTGAAAGAGGGGGGAACAGGCCCTTGGATAGACCTGTTGTGGGTCGTTGGTCCCCACCCACCCTGTCAGACTTTTATCGTTACCCAAATTACGATTGCTAACTGAAGCAGGAGGGGGCTTTGCGATGGATGGTAAGATGGTCTTAATTGCCTGTGAATTCTGTCGGGATAGATGGGGCAGTAGGTAGCCAGTGGGGGCCTTCTCCTGATTTTTACTAATTGAGTCTCTCGCTATTCCCCCCAAAAACCCTCTCCTGCACTCCTTTCTGCTTCATACAGCCTCCCTGGTGTGCAAGCTCATCCTGGTGCAGTGATCCCACTCAGATCTCCATTTGGCGACTGGGGCTTGGATAGTAGGGCCCGGTACGCGTTAGTCAACCAACTGAATCTAGTGGGCTGTATCTATTTGAAACGGGGACATTATAAAAAAGTGGTCTAGGGAGGTCCTGGTTCAGTCTAACAGATGGCCTATTCGGATTCCTCATCCCCCTATCAATACCTGCTCTTCTGGTGTTATGAGGCATAGTCCCTGGGGGGAAAAATATCCCAAGGGGAGGGAAGCTATACCCCCATTCTCCCTCTGGTAGCCACAATCTAAAAGGGTTTGCACAACCTGTGTATCTCTAAAATGTATCACTATACAATCCCCGGGGACATCTTTTGGTCTCCATCCCACCCAGCCTACCCTGCGCGTGAAAATGATTTCATTTGCGTCTTTGTAGGAGAATTGCCTATGGTTGGCCAACCAAAAGATACATTTGTTTTTAAGCTCAGCATGGGATTCCCTACACCCCCTATTCAACTCTGGTAATCCTGTTAACACAATAACATAGGGGGTTGAGGCAGGGGGGAGATTAATACATGGGAGGGTAGTCCCTATTTCAGGGGGTTCTTCACAGGGTACTGACCTTGCACTATCCCCATAGGTTGAACCTTGTTGCTGGATAACTGGTACTTGCGGTCTTACCAGAGGTGGCCTAGGGGTAATTTCTGTTAGTGGCCCTTGTAAAGGCCCCTGGTGATAGTTACTTGGGTCTGATCTCTGAGGCAGTGGGATTCTCGAGCATGGGTCTACAGCCTCCTGATTGATTAAATTAGGCCTAGTAGAAATAGTCAGGGTATTAAGTACTGGGAAATACTGGCTTAGTAGAAAGGGGGGCTGATTGTAGGACTAAAGTTTTTGTTGACTCGACCCCCTTAAGAATGGACTCTGCCTTGCCCACCCAATGGTCAACCAATGTTAATTTGTCAACCCGGTCCATTAAAATATTACGTTTGTCCTTTACAATGGACCTAAATTGTACTTGGAGGTCCATCACCAGGTTAGTCACCCAGAGTGGTTGCTCAAGGTTCACCTGCGGTATGTCCCCTGATCCAGTTACCCCCATATCACTGTTCATTGCTTTGTTCACTATTTGCTTTTTCCGCTTAGGACCCAAGTTTGTAGCGAGTTTGTGTTTCCCTTTTTTTTGCCGGCGCTCTCCGAAGGCATCTCAGCAGTGTGTGTTACACTGGCCTTTGCACGTGTCCTTGGGAGTTCTGATGGTGAATCCAGCGTTAGGATTAAAGGCGAGGAGGGACTGTCAGAATCCTGAGTGGTGGTACATGGGGCTATAACCGGGGTTAATGAAAGACTCCTTTCCGTCCGCTCAATTTCCGTAGCAACAGCTCCAATTGTCCTTTGTAGTATTTTATCAATTGAAGTTGGTTGTGAGGGAGGTGCAAATTGCAGGGCGGCAGAATTTCTCACTGTGCATATGCGTTTACCCATAACTGCTGATGGCAATGGCTCGAAATTATTAAGAACAGAATTTTGGCCAAAATAATGCTTCCCAGTAGTTCGTATTAAGATGTTGCCCAGAAGTTAAATAGTTTTTTTTGGACTAGGACAGGCTGGAAGGATACTGGCCACAGAAAGGAGAATACTCCCTAGAGCTTCGAAGGGTGGCAAACACACATCAATTGATAATAGCACAAACCTTATGTGAACAGTCCGATAGAGTTAATAGCCCTGGTGAATCCGCTGTCAGAGCCGAGAGGGGTGGCCCAGCCCAGTCTCTTCTGGGCTCTGACGGGCGCAGACGGGCCTGCCCTTGACCCGGGCTTTGCCCGTCCCGCGCTGCGGGAGCCCTTAGGAGCTTTTAACAGCGCCTCCAGGCTCGTGGTGCGGGCGGCGGCGGCGTGCCGCAAGGGAGCCTGGGACCTGTGGTCCGGTCTTGCTCCCCAGCAGTGGTGATGGCGGCAAGTTCACGGGCGTCCCGCGCTGCGAGAGCCCTCAGGAGCTTTTAACAGTGCCTCCAGGCGCATGGTGCGGGCGTCAGTGGCAGCGGAATGCCGCAAGGGAGCCTGGGACCTGTGGTCCTGTCCCGCTCCCAGCAGTGGTGATGGCGGCAAGTTCACGGGCATTCTCTTACGCCCTACAGAGCAGATCTGAAAGACTTACTGGACTATAGCCCCATAGAGGCCAAGATACTACTCGAAATGACTGTCCATTGAATTTCCCACGTGTATCATTCATTGTCGGTCAACTTGAGACATTTGACCTATTACGGGTGGTGGGGTCCGAAGACCTGGGATCTCTATCATATGATGATATGTGGGGCAGGACCTGATTGATATGAAAGGTAAAATCAATAAAACTTGTATTAAGATAAAACAGTGGAACATGTGGCAAAATAAAAGCCACTGCCATGGTGCCCAGCAAGGGTGTAATCAGAAAAAATGGCTAGGAAAGCATGTCACCCCGTACCCACACTCCTATATGCTGTGATGGTAACCAGCTGTTTGTTCTGTGGGGCCCATGGGAATTATGAGTGAGAGTTTAGACACCTTGCACTCGTGTTTTAGGGAGATTCCAACTGGCTCCATAGTTTACAAATCCCTTCTACTGCAGGAGAGGGAAATGTAGTTCCTATAGTGGATTCCAATACTTGTCCTGTTGAAGGTTGGGAGAGAAAAGGTAATTTGAAACCCACACCCTCCTTGAACTGTCTCCTATGCACTTGGTGCAGCGGAGGAGAGTAACCATGGCAGTTTCAGCAGCAAGTGTCCTGGACTTACTTCACTGTAGAGACCACCGACTCATTGTCAGTGAAATTGCTCTCCCACCCTCGCAGCTCCACCATTAAGTGAGGTGCCCCTGCACTCTTGAGTGTTGGTGATCGAGGCCCTCCTCCACCCGCAGGTTTCCCTGCGCCTCATCTCTGGTGGTCCAGTGGACCTCTGTCTCCTTCCTCTCACTCTGCTCCTTCACTCGTTTTTCTACCCTTTTTATCTTTCACCTTTCTGCACTTTTCTGCATCTCTGCTCTTTTGTGCCTTATTTCTGCTTATTTTCCCTTTTTTCTTTATCCCTCATTTCCTCCCTTTACCTTTCCCCGTCACTGCTGCCCCCACGGCCCCTCCCCCCCCAGCGCGACCGGCCCAATCCAGCTCCCCTCCCCGCTCCCGCCTCCCAGCTGTCCAGCCCTCCCCGACCCCTACTTAATGGCGGCCAGTGCGCGGCCACGGGCGTGCCGCTGGTGCACCGAAGGCGCGTCAAAGGCAAGCCCATCTGCGCCCGTCTGCGACCCGTCCGCGACCAGCGCCAGAAACCCTGGACCTCCGCCCCGCCAACGCTACGACCCAGCAGCACTCCACGCACTCAACCCAGGCTGCAACAACAACTGCAAGCTAGCATCACCAGCCGACACCCACGGACCCTTCAGCTGTCACCGCTGCCGGCACACCTGCAGCACCGCCAAGAACACGGATCCAGCACAACCCGCCCACAAGAACACAACCGAACCGAAGACCCTGCAATGCATCCTCCTCAACGTCCGATCCCTCCACAAACACGCCACAGAAATCTGGGACCTCCTCGACAGCACCACCCCGGACGTAGCGTTCTTCACCGAAACCTGGACCAACACCACCTCGGGACCGGACATCGCCATCGCCATCCCCCAAGGATACAAGATCTCCAGGAAGGACCGCCCCACCCGCCCAGGAGGAGGAATCGCCATCGTCCACAAATCCAGCCTCCGCCTGAGCACACTCCCTGACGAGCCCACAGAACTGATGGAACACCTTCACTTCAAGATACTGGCCAGCCCCACCGCCACACTCCGAGGAACCCTCATCTACCGACCCCCTGGACCCCGCGGACCCTTCGCCAACTCCATCACGGACATTATCTCCCCGCAGGCCATCGCATCCACCAACTACACCCTGCTGGGAGACCTCAACTTCCACCTTGACAACCAACTGGACCCCAACACCACATCCCTCCTGGACAACCTCCACAACATTGGACTCCGCCAGATCGTGACCGAGCCCACGCACTCAGCAGGACACACCCTCGACCCCCTCTTCACTACAGGAAACTCACCTTCAGCCACACCACTTAACTCCCATAGACCGACCATCGTTGCGTCCACTTCACCTTCAGAACACCCACCATCCACAGACACCAGCACCTAGCTTCCACGAAGAAACTGGACCAACATCACCGACGACCAGCTCACCTCCTCACTCAACAACTCCACCCCAACCATCGCGGAAAACGATGACCCCAACACCGCAGCCCGAACCCTGCATAGATGGATCTCGGACAGCACCAACACCATAGCCCCCCCTCAAGAAAAACAACAATACCCGCGCCAAGAAAGCCAGATGGTTTACCACCGAACTTCGAGAGTCCAGACGCACATGCCGCCGCCTCTGCCGCCGCCTCGAAAAGGCCTGGAGGAACACCAAATCCACAGAAGCCCACAACAACTTCAGAGCCGCCACCAACGCCCACCATCAACTCATCAGAGAAACGAGGAAAAAAGCGATTGAAGACAGAATCTCCACCCACGCGCACAACAGCAAGGAACTCTTCAGCATCATCAAGGAGTTCGCCCAACCCACCAGCGAGTCTACCGACATCCCTCCCTCACAAGACCGGTGCGACAAACTCAGCACCTTTTTCCACCACAAAATCAAAGAGCATCTACGACAACTTCGACGAAGACAACCAACACACTGAACCCTCACCAACCACCCCCGACACACGGAAACCAGCGATTGACGACTGGACAGCCCTCACCACCGAAGACACACTGAAGACGAAGTCAATCAGCTCAGGGCCCCCACGGACCCCTGCCCCACCACATCTTCAACAGAGCCGCCGACACCATCGCACCCATGCTCCGCCACACCATCAACCGCTCCCTGGCGACCGCCTCGGTTCCCCGACGACTGGAAACACGCCGAGGTCAACCCCCTCCTAAAGAAACCCTCAGCGGACCCCACCGAACTCAAAAACTACAGACCCATCTCCCTGCTCCCGTTCCCAGCGAAAGTCATCGAGAAAGCCATCAACAGCCAACTTGCCACATTCATTGAAGAACACAACATCCTCGACTCCTCCCAATCCGGCTTCAGAAAAAACCACAGTACGGAAACCGCCCTCCTCGCCGCAACAGACGACATCCGCACCCTACTGGACAAAGGAGAAACAGTAGCCCTCATCCTCCTCGACCTATCAGCGGCGTTCGACACAGTCTCCCACCGCACCCTAATACGCAGACTCTACGATGCAGGAATCCAGGACAAGGCCCTCGACTGGATCTGCTCCTTCCTCTCCGGCAGGACGCAGGCGGGTCAGACCCCCCTTTCCTCTCGGACCCCACACCTACCACCTGCGGAGTCCCCCAGGGCTCCTCCCTCAGCCCGACGCTCTTCAACGTCTACATGGCTCCACTTGCCCCCATCGTCAGAACCTACGGACTCAACATCGTGTCATACGCAGACGACACCCAGCTCATCCTCTCCCCTATCCAACGAGCCCAACACCGCCAGAGCGCAACTTTCGAGAAGGCATGGAAGCCGTCGCCAAATGGATGAAAAACAGCTGCCTACAACTAAACACCAACAAAACAGAAGTACTCATCATGGGCCCAAACCCCGACGCCTGGAGCGACACCTGGTGGCCCGCCGCCCTCGGAAACCCGCCAACCCCCACAGACCACGCACGCAACCTGGGAATCATCCTGGACTCAGAGCTCAAAATGGACCGCCAGATCAACTCTGTCTCGTCTTCCTGCTTCCACACCCTCTGCCTCCTTCGTAAGACTTTCAAATGGATCCCCCTCGAACACCGAAAGACCGTCACTCACGCCCTGGTCACCAGCAGACTCTACTACGGCAACGCACTCTACGCCGGAATAAACAAAAACCTAATCCGCAAGCTACAGAACATCCAGAACGCCGCCGCAAGACTGGTCCTCAACCTGCCAAAACACTGCCACATCTCCCAGCACCTGCACACACTCCACTGGCTCCCCGTCGAGGCGAGAATCACCTTTAAGATGCTCACCCACGCACAAAAGGCCCTCCACGGCACCGGACCAGCATACCTGATCAGCTGACTAAAATTCCACGCACCCCAAAGGACCCTACGATCAGCCCAGCTCTCCTACGCCGTGGTCCCCCGTACCAGAAAGACCAGATCGGGAGGCCGCTCCTTCTCCTTCCTCGCGGCCAAAGCATGGAATGCCCTTCCGCTCCACCTCAGACAGACAACATCGCTCCCCATCTTCGCAAGAAACTTCAAAACCTGGCTCTTCGACAGACCCCCTCCTTGATGGCATGGAACCTGCACCCACCCCTAGTGCCTTGAGACCCTTACGGGTGAGTAGTCGCGCTTTAACAAACTCCTGATTGATAGAGACGAGAGCTGATGTGTGCAATGCGGCTGTTCGTTATTAATTGCACGAGGATTCATTCCATGGGTAAAAGGAAGTTTTCTAGAGTTATCAACTGTCACAATACTTTGCTGTGTTAATATTTGTCTCATTGAGTTGCAGGAGTCCATGTTAGTCAAAGATGACAGTTAGTATGATGTTCTAGTAGCTCCCCTTACTAGTCAAACATTTAGGTGTCCGCAAATTCAGACAAACTCCATTTTGCCTGTTTATCCTACAGCAGATTAGAACTTTAAACCCATTATTGGGAAAATGCCACTTACAAAGCTGTTTTTAATGAGTTCCTGGTAGATTTATTTGCAAAATGTTCAGTTAGTTATAAAACAAACTGTCCATTTATAGCGATATGAACTTTCAGAGAAGATTAGAGGCATAGCTCAGCATGGGGACCGTGAATCACAACACTATCAAAGTTTCCCTTGCCAAATGTTTTTATTTGCCCCCTTACTTTATGCGACTAACGTTTTATGCCGAGGTCTTTAGAGGTCAAACAAACCCAAAAGAACAGTCCTGTTTACACCTAACATTTGGCAGTGTGTGCTATATGGAGCAGTGGGCTTTTCTGCTCCTTCAGAGTTCCAATAACACTAGGCCCAAGCAAGTGAAGAGTGATTTAGTAAAAGTGTTCAGGATTCATTGCTACCTGCAAAAGATGGTTCACAGATATTTCACAAGGCAGAGCATAACTCAGAAGGGGCTTACAATGTCAGCTAAAGAACAAATATTTTTCGTTAAACATACTAACATTTAGCACAAGAAAATCCATCTTCATGTTTCTGAAAAGCTATGGTGATTCATCTGTGCTAACTCAAAACAAAACTTTAAACTAGATGTTACCTGTAGAAGCTGCGACTGTGGAATACTGCCATTGGTCTGTTGACACCAAGCCACCATCTGTTCTGGGAAGAAGTTCTAAGGGAGAAGGAAAAAGGCCATCACAATCCAAACAACTTTTCACCACTGTGCAATGAAAAATGCATGAATGTGCAAATCCTGGAGTACATTTTCAATTGTAAAATATATTGTCTACCAATTATCTGAAGCCACACACTGCCTTGAGCACCTTTTAGAGAGTGCAGCACTCAGATGCATCTCTGGCTGGATCACTTCACTAAGAAATGTACATTAAAATAAGGAGAAATAACAGTATGAAATTTGGTGCATAGGTCTTCTTCATTCACAGATCCATTGGTTGTCGAACCAATGTCAAAATGCTCACCCAAGAAAGCAATCTGTATAAATGTTTGAAACCTGCCTGGTCTTCTAGATAAATAAACATCAATCTCACTACAGCAAAACAATTTTCGTTTAGCAAATAGAATGAGAAATGTTTGATGATGCAAGAACTTTTTAGGTGCTAAGCCAAGCAAGTCAGTCTTGAAAACTACAAAATTTTAGGTGTTATGCACATGAAGCCAGGTTTATAGATTGTTTTCTATGAAAGATATTGCCTATGAACAGAATATTTACCTTTGCTACTGTGAACCACTACCCTCCATAGCACACTTGCCTGCAGGACACATCTCCGCCAAAAGGAGAATCCCTGACCCCTGTGATTCCCTGTCCTTCCTCCCCCAGTACAGACAGCCACCTCTTCTCAAAGGCCCTTGGCCATGCTGCAGAGAATGCCCAGGACCCAGGCCACAAGTACTGGTCATAGCACTTGCAGCCCTGCAACGTCACACTAAGCCGGCTGATGATCAGGCACCCGTATTACACCAAATGCTCACCACAGTAGGCTTTTGTGGGCACCCGATATACATTACTCCACCCCCCAAAGCTGTATCATTTGCCATTAGGTAATATTAGGTAGTTTACAGTTCTTTGTGCAAGACTTACTTTTTTCACACTAGTGGTTAACTCAGAATATGCTAGGGCTGAATACATATTGATGCTCACAGTCTAACTGAAGCAGTCTACTTCATCAAATTAGACCCTTGCTTAAACCGTAAGAACACTGAATATCGAGCCCATTAAATGATGAAAAGCAGCGGGGCTTGTGTAAACCAAATGACATTGCCACAATCAATGAGTGCTTCAATTTAAGGTAAAGGCATTTTTCCCATATTTTTCTTCTATCTGCAATTGCCAATAACCTACGTTAAAGCCATGGGATAAGTAACAAAACAGAAGATAGAACAAGAAAAAGAGAGGGACCGAGGCAGATGGATGCATGCCATGAAAAAGTTATTTAGAGCACTTACACTGATACGCACTCGGAGTTATTACTGCGGTGCAAAGGTCGAATCCCAGTTTCTTACCACAGTACACCCCAAGCAGCCTGAGAAAAACACAATTGATTCACAGACTGGATGTAGCAATTAATTTACACCTGGAAACACCTCTAATAGTAGCAAAATCTCAGAGTTTGGCAAAATACATTGCTAAAACATACATAAAAAAAACTCATGGCATCAGCCATGTATGCAGACGTGCAATGTATAATATATTATTTATTGCCATTGTTGGGGGGGGGGGGAGCATCTTGACTCACTCGAGACTTCGCTTCTCATGAGTCATGTCCCCTTCCCACACTCCATGGTAAAAGCATATTCTACTCTGAACGTCTTTATGCATGTCTTTATGCATGTCTTTATGCATGTCTTTATGCGATAACTGGGCTATAAAGGGCGTACGGTGAAAAGAACGGTCTTCTTGCTTCAATCGACTTAGCAGTGCTGGTCTCCTTTTTCATATTTTCCAAAACTTCAGTGACCTTTGGTCTGTACAGATGTCTATCAAAACAAAGGATTTATCCAATGTGTCTATACTAGGGTCATAACCCACAGAGGGAGTCAGGTGGGTGGCAAAAATGGTTCTTATTCCAGTGTTGGAGAACACTATATGGACCACATCTGTATCCATCTGCATTGTGCAGTAAGTTTGTCACTTATTAGGTTAAAGTCACCACCTCCTCGTGGTAATCATGATTGCACCTGCTGAGATGTGCCAGCAAGTTGGAGGGAAGCCAACTCAATACAGTGCCTGTGGAAAGTCGCCTTATAGCCTGAAATATTTTACTCTTTATCATGTGATCAGTCACACCAGAGTGGGGAGAACTCTTCTGGGTGAAGAACCATAGAAGCAATCTCTACAAAACTTGTAATGTACAATGATCCTCTCGTGCCACTTTGCAACTACATAAAACATGTTGGATGGACATAACTCCTCAATTTTTACATTTTGAACCTGCGATTTAAGTATCCAATTGACATGTTCTCCATTCTGGTGAGTAACTGAGCAATGAAACCATTACTCTCTATCTGCATTGATACCCTAAGAGTAGTCTTCTGCAGTTGAGGTATTGAACACACTCGCCTCCTGTGGTGGAGGAAGGTGTGACTGGATAAGAATTCTAGCCCTCTTCCTATGGAATTGCCTCAGACAATATTCATTCCAACATGTGTCCAGGTCGAGTGTCCTATAGGCAGACTGACTGTTACAGCTCAATCCTTGTAAACAAATGTGGGACAAGCCATGGAGTATAGTCTACTGCATGTCCTTTCACACCCTTTAAATTGTTGCTGCCAGGACAAACACACTGCTAAATATTAACATGTTGCTTGCATCTGTGAATGGAATAACTCATTCTGCCAACAGGGCCGCCTCAGGGCTGAAGTGTTATCCAGCTAGTCTGGAGTCATTGCTTAGCTCATCTTTTTTGAGTGCACTTCAGAAATCGGTCCTATTGATGTGATAAGTTTTAGGGTCTACTCTATGGCGCTGCCTCTGACTACAGTGCCGTTATAGACTTGAAAATCCTCAGACCGCACCCACTCCCCAGCTCGTGGTTGTACCCTGATATGTCAAAAGACTACAGACTGAATGAACTTGGGGGTTGCCTCGCGATGGTGTTCATTTTCAGTTTTTTTCCCCCCGTTCTCAGCATATTTTTGTTGATTAAGATGCCTGCTATTAAAGCTGGCATGGGCATAACTCCAGTGAGTGGCTCTCTTATTCTAGTGCTAATGTCTGGGGGCAATACCCCTCTGCTTCCTCCACTTAAACCGTAGTGGACAGGCCTGAGAGTTCTTCCATGTCTAGCTCTGCAAATTCGTCCCCATATTCCTCTTTAAATTCTCCTCTGGGAAGAGCCAGCAAAACTAACCGGACATGGGAGATAAAGTATTTTCTTAGTAACACAAACTGTTTTTACAGCAACTAATGTTCTTGCATGCACTATGCTTAGTTTTATAATCCCTGGTCAACCCCTATGCTGTTCCTCAGCGACTGTATTATACTACGAGCAGAAAGAGCATTAATAATGTCAGTCTCTATATGTGGCTGGACCTCTCTTATGCCCCAAGCTCTTCTCTGAAGAACTGGCCATCCTCAGTGTGAACGCGTCATCAGGGGTTGCTGGTCCCCTTAATCCCAATAGGTCTTGTGCTACTTTCGCACCACTCCACAGAAATGTGGACACTGTTTTTATTTTCTGCTTTAGCAATAATCTCCTGGTGAAGCCAAAGTCCGAATCAAACAGAATACATAACGTGCCGCTACCACAGCTGCATTTCACGGATTATGCTGCACAGCAGTCAGTGGCATTTTATGAAGCAGTCTCTGCACTGATATGCTGCTCAAATTTAGTATCCATGTGGGCTTGAAGTCATTACAAACACCAGTCTTACAGGACAGTATTAAAGGAGTTTAGTTTGACAGTTAGCTGTAAAGGAAGAAACCAGTTCAATGAGTGGTTGACTAAATCTTATAGCCTAAAAATAACTGTTTAATTAAAACCGTTTACCAAACCGGCACTTTGCATTTTAGTTGTTTTGCGCATATTTTCAAATGAAAAAACAAAAAAGGAGCAGGCTCTATAGGGTTACAGGACATGGCACAGCAGATGTGTACAGCTAACGGCCACTCGCTGTGCCCGGTGTGTGCTGTGGAAGGCGGCAGACCATGCTTACCAGTTTCTGTAGACAAGGGGCAAAGTTTGCAGTTGCAAACCCAAAGAAACTTACGGAAGGGCCTTTAAGGGAGGTTACAAATGGTCATTTAGATGGCACAATTTTTTGCATTGTATACATTTTTTCAAATATATTTCAGTTGAAGCTGCGCTATGGTTATGATCCAAAAGTTATAAGCAAAACAGACATTAAGCTACGAAACCATAATGTCCCCCCCGCCACCAACCACACATGCATGGCTTGTGAAGTTACTGGTGATGTCAGAACGGTATACAACTAGCTGCCTATGTAGATTTTCTATTACACAATCTCCAACATCACACTTTTACTCATCGTTTGGGGGCAATACCCCTCTGCTTCCTCCACTTAAACAGTGGTGGACATGGTTTATCAATGTAAAACAAATTGATTGTCCTAAAAATAGACAAAACGTGCCTACGACCAACTCAAGACTATAGTCTTTGTGAAAACCTAATCGTATGGAAAACATGGAGACTACAGGTTTCTGCACACAGTTGCTAGAAAACAGACAAACCAAACCAACAAACCCAAAAGGAGAAGGCTGCTGCAACTAATGCAGATAGGTTTGCTAGATGTCTGTTGAATTTTCAATTAAAGTATCAAAAGAAACATCAGGGAGCACTCTGACGACAACCTGGAGTGAAGTTTGATATATAATCACCCTCATTGATCATCAGACACTCCACTTCCCTCCCACTAAAAGATTGCCTACAGATCCAGCATATAGACGAGCACACAACACAGCCATCAAAGCTCAAAATAGGTTTATCACAATCAAGGTCCAATCTCCAGCCTCACCTATGCAGGACTAAAGAAATAACACCTTCCACCCCATTGTTCGCCATCAACGAGGATATGCAGCATTGGACCTGGCCCTTTCTGCAGGGTCGCCCCTAACTTTTTGCCTTTATTTCCTGAACCCATTTTTAGGTCTCGCCTAGGCAGCGCGCATGCGCTGCTCTAGGAGGGCCTTTAGCCATCGGTCTTCACTTTTTTCAAGCACTGCACTCGTGCTTGTGGCAGCATCCACCTTGCGGGAGCGAGCAGCGGCGCGGCCACGTTAATTACAAACATATGGCCGCTGCTCGCTCCCGCAAGGTGGATGCCGCCATGAGTGAGGGTGCTTGAAAAGTGAAGACAGTGCTTTTTTTCCCTTCTGAACTGCTTGTCTTGCCGTGGCTTTCTTCTCTGAACGCATTTAATTTTCAGGTTACACCTCCGGCGCCGCGCCGTGCTTTTGCTTGTTTTCCTCGAGTGTACTTTCTGTTCGATGCCCTCTTGGTTTCCCTGGCTCGTTTTACTGACGAAAAGACCTTTCCCGGGATCGTAGACATCGCCCGATGTCCGACTCGATTGTGGCACTCGCATTAGGGCTTCAGCAGGCCGATCCAAAGTTAATGGCGAGCAGGTTTTTGTGCAGACAATTTGGATTTCCCAAGGCACCTCACTCCTAAGCCATTCTAATGCATGGACTCGGCAGGCAGGAGAGTAACAAAGCACCCCGCGAGGCTAAGGTCATTTTGCATGTGAGAGCACGGGAAGCAGCGCGGAAGGGGTTTTAATTGCTCCGATCAAATGAAATGGGGATGGCATCTCTCCCTCCTCCTAGGCCTCAGGCTAAAGAGAACATCCTAACCTCTGACATCAGCTCAGCGGGTCACTTTCTCTGACCGCCTCTGTGAGGCACGGCACAGCGGTTTTAAATACTGATTTAATATACTTGTTAAAAAAGTACATTATTCAATAATTTACAGCAAATTTAAGCTGCTGTGGATTGTATTCCCTGTTTTTCAAGGACCCAACCTCTTAAGTCCTATCACTTTTAGAAAGTTGGCATTTTCTTGCCCTACCCATTTGTGCCTTCTGCCAGTATCTTGGATCCCATGACTGAACAGCTCTGATGTTGGGGTTTGCGCTTTTCTTCCAGACAGTGACACCAAGGGTGCTTAGGTGTGGAAAGGATGGGCCATCCAGACAGGATGTCAGGAGAGGAGCTGGACCCAGCCCCACTGCACTTCAAATAGTTCGGTTTCACACACAAATCTGACAACAGGCCGTCACACCCAGACAGTCTGGAGCCTTGACAGGGAAAGGAAAGAATTTTCCAGAACCAGATGCGAGTGTAGGATAGGGTTTTCTCCCCCACCCCTCTTCTCCCCCCCAAGGCTGGACCTCCAGAGACTGATCAGAACACTCCTGGACCTGTGGAAGTTACAGAGGACTGCTTTGCTGCCAAAGGACGGCCTTACTGTTTGAGAAGGAAGACTGTACCTCCTTACTTTCATCCCCGGCTATTCTAAGTGACTCCGAGGGTCAGTTGGCTGACTATCTGTGTGAGCTACGGAGATACAAGCTCCAGAGTCCTCCCTGCAACTGCCCAGCTCACCTGCTGCACTGGACCTGCCTGAGCCCGGCTGGCCTTAGATAGAGTGAGTCCCTGATTAACCAAGAGGTACAGCCCCAGTTGCCACACCCTTGACTGGCATCAGGGTGCACTCTTCCTGAAGTGAGAAGGTGAAATCTCGAAAAATTGGCCATTTGCAACTGCGCACGGGCCCATTCTCCGAGACTCTGCAAAGTGTGATTACTGGAAATGAGAAGCTCCAGCAAGACCTGCTCTTCGCGCTACAGCGACTGTAGCGACGAACAGCAACACAAGAATTGCACTTTGCACTACAGCAACGACAGAACAAGTTGACCACCAATGCAAAGCTCTAGCAAGGACCTTCCACAACGCCGGACCGGCTCTTCGCACTACAGAGTCGACCGTCTGCGATGCCAGGCCTGCTGTCTGCGCTACAGACGACCATCCCAGACACTCTCCCTGCCCCTCACAGCACCTTCCACCATGAACAGAATCTCTTTGCGCCAGACTCACAGTAACTTTTCAGGGGGACTAAACTGGTCCCTGCTTGTAGTCCGCACTCCATTGCGGTCAGCCTGAACTTGTGACTTTCCACCCGGTCTATTGTGAGCAGATGACTGCGAGTGGCGCTTTGTGCTTTTACACGCTATTTTCAATAAAAACTTTAAAAATTAATATCTCCAGTTTGGATTGGATTTTTGTTCTGGTATTTTATTTTTTATAAACTGGTTTTGAGATTTTCTTGTGTTGTGTTTTCACTTTATTACCATTTGTGTGCTGCATAAATACTTTACACATGGCCTCCGTTTTAAGTGTCATAGCTTTTGTGATAAGCTAAAAGATTGTTAAGCACAAGTTAATTTAGTGACTTTTGTGGTTCACTCCAACAAGGATTAGGGTTGTTGCTGGAGTGGGGCTTCCACCCCCCTCAACCAATAACCCAATTTCTTACATTTAGTATCTGGGAGCCCTGCAACAAGTAATGCAGCCTTCTGGCTCACATCACCCCCAAAATCTGCATACGATTCTCACCAACATTGCTGATCAATTGTTCCATCCGCAGAATATTTCAGTCTATGATGCGGATTCATCAGACCCTTCTTCCAATGGAATGCTGTAGCAAGCTTTGCCGCACCAGAGACTTGCCATGTTAAATGCCAGACCTGCGATGTTTCTACAGCTGGGCGTTTTCAGACACAACAGATGACTCCAGTATCTAGGGGCATGAGGTAGCCAAAACTTTCCTTCAATGTCCAATTTTTGCCCAAAATGGCGAAATCTGTAGAGATCTACAAATATGCAAGTAGTCTCCTCTACCGCCACAGCCTCTCCAACAGTCATGACTCGCAACAGAGTACACATGATGTCATCACATATAGTATCAACTGTAAATTTCATGCTTTGTCACATAAAAGGAGGTTTTATATACATCTGTCCACCAGGTCTGTCATACTCGCGTTACAATCTGTCTACTCAGAGCTTCCTCCAAATTAGTCATGTGCAACCCCTTTGGGTTTGGTAGTGAGAACCTAGCACAGATTTGAGGGACTAGACCTCTATAGCCTATTAATTTAGAGATCAGGAACTCAGAGGATTTTTCACTTGGGGTGGAGCACTCTGGTCATATTACACTAATTTCCCTGGGGTACAAAGGCAAGCCCACCTTCTTTGAGCCCCGTGACACTGGTATCAAAGAAGGGGCTACAGAGGCTCCTGCGTCTCCATCTCGAACACAAATCATGCCTGTGTTGCATATGCACCAGCACAGTATCAAGGGAGCATTTCCTCATTCGCATGTGGGCGTTGTCCCATCCAAATGGGGAAATACTTTGCCTCTGTGACCGTGCCATATTGTGGGTGCAGAGGCAAAGAAACCATTGGGAGGTGCACCAACTTTGAGCCATAGAGGTGATGTATAGTCAGTGACTCCCCCCTTCGATGGGACCAGCGCGGTCCGAACAGTTAACAGCGGTGGGGCCAGGTAAGGGGAGATTGAGGGACGATGCAGAGGGAAAATGTATTATTTATTTAATTTTCCCTCTGCATCGTCCCTCGAAATCCCTCCTTACCCGGCCCCACCGCTGTTACTCGCATGGACCGCGGCTGGATGGGACCCCTTGAATGTGCGAGGTGGGGGTGCCATGAACCTCTCAGACAAGCCCTGCAGGCAGGTGCAGTCACTCGGATCTCTGTCCCTCCTTTAAATGCAGGCTGTCTACTGTCCAGTGAAAGGTGGACCAGCGGCGGGTCGCCCCTCCATAGCCCGCCCCGTAGGTGAGCTTGGGTCAGCGCCTAGCAGACCCAGCTAAACGTGCACCGTGGGGCAGGCCAGGGCAATGAAACCTATCAGTAATACAGACCCAAATGGCTACGCTGGTAACATACAGGACAACATCCCATTAAGACTAAAGTCAAATTTACATTGTAAAAATCACTTACATATCCCTCCTTGAGAAGATCTGTGATCATTTTACACTCCCCGCCGCTCCGTTTTTTTTAATTGACCTGCCCTCACTGGTGTGATGTCACCATTGAAGCATATCGGAGGGTATGGGGACAGTAAAGGCGTGAACCGCAACCAAGTTAACATATCCCATACATAAGAGGTGTTGCCGAATGAAGACCAAGATGCACACTGGGAGGCCTCCATTTTTTGTGTAACCAGATCATATGGCACAAGTGTCTCCTGACAAAAAGTTTGGTCTCTCAGTACCTATAGCTCATTAGTATCTGGGCTGGACCTATCCAGAGAGTTGGGTTAGCAAACGAAAGGGAAGCCTGGGTCAGAAATTCAATAAAATTATTTTAAATAAACTTCGATATCAAGTAATGGCTATCTTTAAGTATTAAATGCAATTGAAGACTGGTCTGCCATTATAAATATCAAACCAATTAGGTGTACATTAAGTGTACTCCGAGATAATTATAAATTGATTTACATTTTTACTGTAGCAAAGGAAAAATAGTCTGATTCTGAAGGAAAAATGCAGCTACCCGGCAGTTTGCCCAGACATGTAGATCTAGATTTTATTTCAAATATTTCAGGCAGATCTATAAATCCAGACCAAAGTTATTAGCCATTTAAAAAGTGCCCTTCGGTTCTTTGGGTGGGAAAAGTTCATGCGTGCCAAGGGCACGTCTATGACCAGCAGGCAAAAGAGGACAGCAGGAGAACGGATCAATTCCTGACAGCAGTTTAAAATATACAGTAGCTAACACAATCACTAACCAACAGATTAAACTAAATTCAATAAAAACCTTTAACATGAAACGATGCTATTGTTACAATCCAAACCCAAAAAGCCAGTGGTAATGCAAAAAGAAAAACCTACACCCAGGGCCAGCCTTTAGCATGGGCGAGCTGGGCCTAGGGCGCCAATTTTCCTGGGGGCGCATGAAGCTGTGTGTATTAAGGTTATGCCAACAGCAGCGCCCTTATTATGCTCTAGTCTTGACCTTGTCCTGTTCATTTCTGTCTGATTTGCCAGTTTAAAGTGGTTTTAGTCCTACATTGTCATATGGCGGGCAATGTTTTTTCTTTCAAATCAGTTTATTGAAAATAAATCTTACAAGAAACAGTAGTCATCACAAATAGCATAAAACACTGGTTACACCTTACAGCATTGACATTTCACTACAATGGCAGAGAAAGTAGGGCTATGGGTAGGGATAGGGATTCAGCAGGTACCTTTGTGGCAGAAGCCTACGATATACAGTAGATGCGACATACAAAGACTGAGTGACAAGGGCCATAATATGGAGTTAGGCAGGGGGCACAGCTGTAGACCAGTGTGGGAAGATGAAGGTTTGCGGGAGGTGATGCGAAACTACTGATGAAAACCAAATATAAGAGGCAAACTAGTAAACCAGGTAACCGAGGGTGGGCAGGGATGGGGTAAGGGGTAGAGAGGGAGTGGGGTATGCACTGAGAGTAACGGGGGAGTCAGATGAGGTGCTTAGGAAGGAGAGGCCCCCTCTGAGTTATGAACCAGGGGGAGATGGGGGGGGGGGGACAGTTGAGGGGCTCCTCTAGTGTATGGCAGGAGAGAGACCTCAAAAAGCTGCAGGGCCCGTAGCCGAGGGGGTGGTAAAGTGAGTTTTCTATCAGAGTAAAATGTTCGATAAGTGGTTGCCAGGTACGGGTGAACTTAGTGTCTGTATGATTAAGGCGGGCAGTTAATAGTTCTAGGGCCATGACATGCCAGAGGTGGAGGAACCATTCTGAGATAGGTGGGGGTGAGGGCTTTTTCCAGTAGAGGGCTATCAATTGTCTCGCTGCCTCCAGCATCTGAGCAATGAGGTGCCAATCCGAATGTGTCATGGCAGTCAACCGAGAGGGCCTAATGCCCAATAAGGTCACCATGGGGGAGCTTGGTAAAGGAAAGCCCACAGTGTCCTTAATATGGCTGAGGACTTCTTTCCAGAAGGTCATCAAGTTGGGGCAGGCCCACCAGATGTGGATACGATCACCAGTTCCACCTTGGCATCTCCAACATTGCGGGGAGAGGTTTGGGGATATCTTCTGGAGACGAACAGGAGTATAGTACCATTGCGTCATCAATTTGTAAGCCGATTCGCGTTGGGGTATGCTTTTATAGATTTTGGAATATCGCGCCAGAATTGGTCCCAGCTTTAGGGCGTGACCTCCACCCCAGCATCCGTGTTCCAATGCCTTTGGTATGTGTGGGGCCGGGTCTGGCATGAGTGCTGTAGAACCGTATACGTGCGGGAGATTAGACCTTGTGAACCCTCAAAGGCCCGGACTAGGGCTTCAAAGGGGGTGAGCGATCTGGTCGCTCCCTGTAGGTAATTGGAGGAAAGCAGCCAGTGGCATAGTTGGTAGTATTGCATCCTCAGAGTGTCTGTAATGTGAAAGGATTTTTTGCACTGTTAAAAAGGTTTTGAATGTGTTCCCGTGAAATAAGTCCTGAATGGTGTGACACTCCCCCTCGGTCCATGGTAGAAAGACATGCGGCTGCAAAGCTGGCGGGAAAAGAGGGTTGCGTGCTATGGGGGTATTGGGAGATGGGAATGATGTTAGGCCTCGAGAGACCGCGAGTTTGTGCCATATGTCGAGGACTGTTTTTGTGGGAGTAGCTATGTATGCACTACGGGGGCGGGCCGATTTGGGAAGCAAAGCCAGGTCCCATAGAGGCATATATGAGACCGCTCGAGCCATGTGGATCCAATGTTTTTCGCTCTTGCGAACCACCCATTCCGAAATATAACGGAGATGACACGACCAGTAGTATTCAAGAAGATTAGGGCATGCCAATCCTCCACGATCTCGGGGAAGCATAAGTAGCTTATTGGAAAAGTGCAGATGACCTTTGCCCCATATGAAGGTCGTTGGAGAGCTTGTCCATTCGTTGTATTGGAGTGGGAAGGGATTGAAATAAATTGAGCACTTTTGGGAGAAGGGACATTTTAATTGCATAGAGTTGCCCCAACCAGGAGAGAGGAAGTTTCCTCCACTGGCGTATATCTTCCCGTATGCCACTTCTGCAGGCCGGCCAGTTGACTTGGGTCCAGGAGGCGAGGGATGAAGTAAAGTCAAGTCCTAGATACCTTACCGATCGCACAGCCCAGCGTAGAGGGAGCAGGGCCTTTAATCCCTGCACTTCTGAAGGCGAGAGGGTAAGGTTTAGGGCATGGGATTTGGCAATATTAATCCTGAAGCCTGAAGTTCCCTCAAAGGAGCGTAGAAGCGAGGCCTGTGCCGGGAGGGAGGAGGCAGGGGCGGGTAACGATAGAAGAAGAACATCAGCAAATACAGATATCTTGTGTTCATAGCCTCCGAAGGGGATACCCCGAATGGCTGGAGTTTGGCATATTGAGATTGCCAATGGCTCCACTGCCAGGGCAAAAAAGAGTGGAGAAAGCAGGCAGCCTTGCCTGGTGCCCATGTGTACAGAGAAAGTAGGAGTGAGACAGTCGTTGACCCGGATTAGAGTGCACGGTCTAGTGTAAGGGGCCATCAGTCTAGAAATCATGGTCGGGCCCAGGCCGATCTTATGGAGCACAGCGCGCAAGAACGGGTGATGTTTTTAACACCCTTTTAGACCCCTTCCTTGCCCTCCCCTCACACACTGACCCCTGCTGGCACACATCAGCAAACCAGACATCTGCATGAGGCAGCTCAGCTATCGGTGATTTAGGTGAACTGAGGGAGGTCTGGGGATGTTTGTGTTCAGAGGCCAGTCCCTGCTCATCCAGGTACTGTCCAGTGAACACAAAAGTGACCCCCTGCTGCCTCGTTTAATTCGCTGACATCAGCAAGGGTGCTAAATTTCTCTCCGCCCACACCCAGGGCGCTATTTTAGCAAAGGCCAGCTCTGCCTTCTTCTGCATAAGCAGTGGTCAATTTGTGCCGGTGGGCACTCTTCTTGCCGATGCCGGCGAAAAGTACTGACTGCCTGTCTGCTGAAGCCATCTAATACAAACCATACATTGCGCCTCAGGCCGCACCTCAGCACAGGCAGTGATGCAGAGAGAGTCATGCGCTGTAATTGGCAATGTTAGGTGCTACTTTTTCCTGTTTACACAGTTTGGCACCTGTTACTACAGCCGGGCTCGTAGAGACCTCGGGAGAGTAGCTGGAAACTGCAACCTGGCTCTCCTTCAGACACCCTGGCAGAGGTTGGTGAATAAGAGGAAAGGGAGGCCAATAAACATTAAAGCTCCTTTGAAGCAAATCCTTGCAGGAATGGGTAGGAGAGGGAGAAAAGTGTACAGTGGTGAAATCTGTGGGTGATTAGACAGCTACTGTAAAACCCTGAGGCGAGGTCTGCTGCAGAACATCGCTGCCTTGGGTTGTTATGATATAGTACAGGGGCTTAATGTGCCTGCTTCCGACGTTTGTGAAATTTGCACATCGAGGGCTGTTATCTTAGGGGAGAGTAAGCAACCTTTTGTTATTTCAAGAATAAACAAGCAAGTCAAATCAGGCAATAGCATACATCAAGGGTTAACATTTTGAGTGGGGAAGGAGGAAAGAAAAGAGCTGTCCCGGGTTGGATTGGTAAGAGGAAGAATGAAAATCGGCGAGCTTGAAGAAAAAAAACAAAACAGGGGAGGATTTCAGCAGTACAGAAAGGGAGTGGGTGATTGCTGTAGGGGAGCATGTGTCCTTAAATGATGAAGATGCCCAGGCAGTGGAGAGGTACAAAGAAGGCATGAAGCAGGCAGGTAGTACTAGGAACACGGGGCCTCAAACAGGAAAGGCTGCAGGGAAAAGATATGCGAAGAGTATATGAGGGAGAGAGGGGAACTACAGCAAAAGGATCAACAGGAATGGTAACCCGGTATGTGAAGCTGGAAAGAGATAGAGGGGCGAAAGGGATGGAGAGAGGAAAGTGGGAGAAGAAAAAAGCTAAAGGTCTTGAAACTCTGATGCTGACCAAATATTGTAGGGCATGGTTGCCACTTCCATTATGAACAGCCCAGTCAGATGTCACAGGAGTGTTCAAAGTCTGAAGTGGTGGAAGGAACGAGGCTTTTGAGAGATAAAGTGGCTATACTAATAAAAGATTTATTAAAGAAGGGCTCCTGCAGGACAGGGATTATAGCATCGATGCTTTTATTAGGTCAGACAATACTACAATTATTTCAGTGCCAGCATTATACGATGGCGGATACCACCCTGCCATGAATGGCAGGATATGGCAAAAAATAATTCTAATACTGTAGGCTTCAGCTTGAAGCTAGGCCTTGGTGCCACTGTCAAATGCCCACAATAAGCCAGGAATAACCACCATTGTGCAATGGACGACTACAATATGGCAACTACCACCACTATTCTGCTAGAAACCACCCAGGTGGCCAAAACAGACCATTAATTACAACCACTGTGCGGAAGACATTATGCCACGTGAGGGTATTATACTGCATGGATACTCACAAACTGACAAGAATGATCAAAGCTGATGCAGGATCAGTAATGATGGCCAAAATATAGTCAATTACTGCCAAATGCCACAGTCAGCCTTTAACCATGGATGGACAGGACATGGATAAGCAGAAAGAGAAAGATGCACCCAAGTTGTCAAGAATTATCAACATTTCCTAAAGCCAGCATTTTATTAGCGGTGGGCAGGGGCAAAATACACCGTGTACACAAACACCAAAATTAAAGTTTTTTTTTAAAGAAATACTTCCTTTCAAATGCCAGATTTACTACAGCAGCTCTACCACTGCTGAAGGAAGGAGGGCTACAGGGCTGTACTGGAGCTCTTTGGGAACAGAGGTCAGGAGATACTGACAGCTTCTCTATTTACTCCTCCCCATTCTGAAAATAGTAGCAGAGGGACTTCCCTCTTTCTCTTGCAACGCAGGACTTGTTTTTTCCCCTTCTAATGGATGGGCATGGGACTTCATTATCTCTTGAAACTATTTGACAAAAGCAGTTGTAGCAATTTGCAAGTTAACCGACAATACATTGTGATCAAGGCACTGCTATTATGTGCAACTAAGGCCAGAAACAAATCTATGAAGAACTGGGTTACTTCTGCAACACAAAAATTACACCCAACCAGTGGTACTGGAACTGAAAGCATAACATTTTATTTGAGCGGCCAGGTCTGTGGAGTGAATATGCCAAGGATTGTTCTTCCCAATGAACAGATTCATTGAAGACTACAGTCATTGAAAAAATGTGCTTTTATACTTCTTCCATCTTACAAGCACAATGTTTATAGCTTCTCAGGCTATACATGAAAAGCTATATTTTCAAATAAATATTCTGGTTAAGTATGGCCACTGATTATGGTCATAATGGTATGTCAGGGCCACACGGGTAGCTGCCTTACACAATGGTGCTCTGAAAAGACACTAGCATGCAGTGTGGTTAGGAAAGTTACCTAGATGTAATGGAGTACAGCAAGCACAGCTGAATTCCTCAAAGTACTCTCAAACTTGTCTCCCTGAAATAGTCTCTTAAAAGTGAGAACATATCCCTAGTGAGAAAAGCTCAAGTGTAAATAGGCTAACTTTGAGGAAAAAGTCACAAGATGGTTTACTTAAATGGCTAGACTTAAGTATTCTAGTTATATTAAACTGGATCTGAAAAATAAATTCAAAGACAAACAGATGCACTAAGTCAAATACTGCAGTTCACCGCAAGTCAGCTCATAAAGGGAGATATTTTTAAAAATTCAAAGGTGATCGGTTTTTTGGCCAGATAAAATAAAACGGCCCAACTTACCAGGAAGGAATGCTTGACGTTTCTATATGCCACCAGGTCAATTGAATGTAGTCAATTTACAGCAACAGTGGGGAACAAAAGCAGTTGCCATAATACAATTTGTCACACTATCAGCACTTACACAACCATTTTAGAAATTGTTTTGTTGGTGACAGATCAGTTTGACCTACTGGAACGTTTTGCTATCGTCCTTTCAAGTGGGCGTGGGAAGCCGATAAGGGGGCATGGAATGCTTTAAACAGGATAATACGGTGTCAAATACTAGTACCATATGGCTACTTTAATCACTAGAAAAAGGCATGCTAAATGCAAACCAGCATTGTAATGGAATAGCTAGAGTAACCTATATATACTATAGGATAAAAGAAAATTATATTTTTCCTAGCAACAATTTAAACTGTCGAAATGGTATAAAGGCTTTTGTATGTTTGAAAAATGCAAGAACACATTAAAAGGTGGACCTTGAGTCTGAGGCACCTAACTTACTCAAGATGGTCTTTAGATTGTTAGTGAACTGGTCAGTAGGATAGTGTACCATGCTGCATTTCTCCTGTTGAAGGAAATTAAAGAATAGTCCCAATTAACAAAATAAAGGGGGTGGTGGCTGGTATGTACTGTACTGTGTTTTGGTTGTGTTTGGGAAGGTTTTATTTTGCAAAATCCTGAATATGTATGTGGGCCAACATGGCTCTACTATATGGCTAAAACCCAATAACATTTGTTGTGAAAAAAAAAGCAAAATAAAAAAACTTACATAGAAAGAAACATCCCGGCCATAGAATGCTCTCTGGCCAAAGAATGAGTAATTTTGCCACCACCCATAATCATAATGCAACCAAGTATACCACACTATGATCAACATACTACAAGAACAAAATTAATCACAAGTGTATGAAATTGGGTTGCTGGTTGAGGGGGGTGAAATCCTAATCAAGCAGCAACCACAATCCGGTCAGGGTGAGGCACAAGCAAACCCCCAAATTAACATGTGCTCAACCCTCTGGTAGCTTGGCACAGAGCAGTCAGGCTTAACTTGGGAGCAATGTGTAAAGTATTTTGGCAGCACTTCAAACAGCAATAAAGTGATGACAACACAAGGAAAATCGTACATTAATTTAGAAAAATAATTTTTTATAACTAAAACTAGACAAATTACAAAAATCCAATCAGTAGAACTGGAGACACGAAATGTTAAAGATATCAGTAAATCTAGCATAAAAAGCACAAAGTGGCAAATGTGGATTTCTGGCCGCACCAGTCTGGGACAAAATCACAAGTTCAGGCTGACAAAGATTGAGCGCGGGACGGCTACACAGGTAGACCCGCTGAACAAGAGTCCCTTAAATCCTGATGGCAGAGTTCGGCCCGAGTCTAGGATGCGTCGTGCACCCGAGACGATGCATTGGTTCCGAGGAGCTGTGAAGCGAGGTCCTGCATTGTCAAGGATCCCCACAAAGTGGGCTTGCAATGCAAAGTCCACCTTCAAGGATGCGTCACGCAGTCTAGGCGATACAACTGTTCTGAAGAGTTGAGAGCATGCTATGCGATATCTGGTGTCATAATTGAGGCTGCATTCAACAAGAGATTTGTGACGAGGGCCTGCTTCGCACCACAGCGGTTCCAGTGTGGGCTGCGAGGTCGAAGTGGAGTCCTTGCGTTGAGGGAATCTTTACAGCAGAAGCAATACTTTGGTTCTGTTCAGGTGTGCACTGCGCGTCAGAGCTGATGTGTCTCTTCTGCAGGATCCTCAGAGGGGCTGGCAGAGCCCAAATTCAAGGGTCCAGGACTAGAATGGCACACTTGGCAGGGTAGGAATCACAGACGGCAGAGTGCAGGTGCTGGGTCCAAGGTTTTTGGAGCCTTCGGTCCCCGAGGCTCTAGTCAGGAGCCAGTCAACTAGCCCTTAGAGTCACCCTGGGGTCTTGGGTTCAACAGATGCTGGTCCAGTCCTTCTCATCCAGGCCAGAGGGCAGCACAGTAAGGCAGCAGTCCAGCAAAGTGGCAGTCCTTTGAGCAGCACCACAGTCCTTCCTGGTAGAGTCTCCACAGTTGCAGAAGTGAGTGCACCTTAGAGTTGGTGTATGAGGTCCAATATTTATACCTGGGCCTTCCTTTGAAGTGGAAGAAGCTTCTAGAGTTTTTCCTTTGAAGTGCACAGGTTTCCTGCCTTCCTAGGCTCCAGACTAACTAAAGGGGGGATGCAGCTCTGTGTGGAGGCAAGACACAGCCTTCCCATCCTGCCAGTGAAGGCCCATCCAGGCATACCCATGTTCTCTATTGGGTGTGGCTGTCTAGGAGGAATACACAAAGCCTTACTGTTAGCTACGCCAAGTCATGTGACCCAGAGACCAGCTGCAGATACTAAATGCATAAGGCAGGAAAATGCCAACTTTCTAGAAGGGGCATTTTAAAAATTGCAATTTAAAATCGGATGTCACCATGAGAACGGATTTTTCATTACAATTCCAAGACACCAATCATAGCTGGTTACCTGCTCCAGTTTGCAAATTATCACTTTATTAAATGTAATATCGTAACTCCAATGTTATCCAATGGGAGAGGTAGGCCTTACAGTAGTGAAAAACACATTTAAGAGTTCTTCACTACCAGGACCTGTAAAGCTAAAAAGTACATGTCCAACTTTTTAAATGCACTGCATCCTGCCCTCTGGGCTGTCCAGGACCTACCCTAGGAGTGACATATGTATTAAAAATGAAGGTTTGTAGTTTAAAACTGCAAACATAGGCTGCAATGGCAAACCTGAGACATGTTTAAAGTGCTGCTTAAGTGGGTGGCACAATCTGTGCTGAAGGCCCTTTAGTAGCATTTAATTTACAGCTACTGGCATAGGTAGTGCCCTTTAATAGGGACTAAATATGTCAATTAGATACAAGTCAATTCTACCATGTTCCAAGGTGAGAGCACAAGCACTTTAGCACTGGTTATCAATGGTAAAGTGCTACTAGTCGTAAATCCAGCAAAAAAATGAAGTCAGCAAAACATGAGGGTTGAAGGCAAGAAGTTAGGGGGAGAACCAGGCCAAGGATGCCAGGTCTAACAAGGGTCTCAGATAACACATGTGGAGTTTCACTGGAATTGTGCATCAACTACAATGCATGATAGTGACATATTAGGCCTATACACAGACCAAGTAGCTGAAAGACCCAGATCAACATAGACAAATTATGCAGTGCTCAAATTCTGCCAAGTATTTTCAGTTGCCCTTCTTTTACTAGCTAAGTTTAATGCTAGGCTATCGCATGTTAGACTACGTTTCTCCACCTAACTTACCATGCGGATATCGTTTTAATGTATTAACAGTCCATCAATCAACTGGACCACCAACCCTGGTTATCTCTAGATTCTATGTTGGGCTGTCGGTTTGAGATGCCAACATGTATACAGCAACCAAAATTCCAAGATTCTTCTGAAGCTTTTGTTTCTAGTCCCGCTGCAGCAAACCCACCTGGGCCTTGTCTTCCCTGTAAACCCTCAATCAGGGAATTGTAAGCGCGCTACTCACCCGTGAGGGTCTCAAGGCGCTGGGGAGGGGGGGCGGGAGGGTCCGCAGATCTGTTTAGCCGAAGAGCCAGGTCTTGAGGGTCTTCCTGAAGGTGTTCAGGGAGGGGGCGCGTCTGATGTCTGCCGGTAGCTCGTTCCACGTCTTGGCTGCAATGTGAGAGAAGGATCTTCCGCCTGCTCCGGGTTTGTGGATGCGCGGGGTTTCGGCCAGTGCGAGGTTGGAAGATCAGAGGTTTCTTTTGGGTACATGGAAGTTGATTCGGTCGTTGAGGTATTTGGGTCCGTTGTTGTGTAGGCATGAGTGAGGATTTTGAAAGTGACTCTTTTCTCCACGGGGAGCCAGCGGAGACTTCGTAGGTGTTGGGTGATGTGTTCGTGTCAGGGGATGACGAGGACGAGTCTGGCGGCGGTGTTCTGTATTGTCTGGAGTTTGTGGAGTAGGGACTTGTTGATGCCGGCGTAGAGTGCGTTTCCATAGTCCAGTCTGCTGGTGATGAGTGCGTGGGTGACTGGCTTCCTTGACTCAGGGGGGATCCACTTGAAGGTCTTGCGGAAGATGCGGAGGGTGTTGAAGTAGCTGGAGGCGACAGCATTGACCCCATCGGTTCATGGTGAGTGATGAGTCTAGTACGATGCTGAGGTTCTTGGGGTGGTCTGAGGGGGTAGGTGGGCTTCCAAGGGCGGTCGGCCACCAGGTGCTGTCCCATGCAAAAGGGGTGGTACCGAGGACGAGGAGTTCCGTCTTCTCGGCATTGAGCTTCAGGAAGCTGTTGGTCATCCAGACTGCGACGTCTTGCATTCCTTTCTGGAAGTGGAGTTTGGCAGTGGTGGGGTCTTTGGTGAGGGAGAGGATGAGCTGGGTGTCGTCGGCGTAGGATACAATGTTGAGGCCGTGTTGTCGGACGATGGCTGCGAGGGGGCCATGTAGATGTTGAAGAGGGTGGGGCTCAGTGATGAACCCTGTGGGACTCCGCAGGTGATTTTCATGGGGTCGGAGAGGAAGGGTGGGAGTCTGATCCTTTGGCTTCCTCCGGTGAGGAATGATCGGATCCAGTCCAGGGCTGTTCCTTGTATGCCTGCGTCGTGTAGTCTGGCGACTAGTGAGCGGTGGGAGACAGTGTCGAAGGCCGCTGATAGGTCGAGTAGGATGAGGGCTGCGGAGTGGCCTTGGTCCAGGAGGGTGCGATGAAGTCGGTGATGGTGGTGGCGAAGGGTGTTAAGGGGCCGGGGGGTCTGTAGATGAGGGTTCCTCGGAGTGTGGCTTTGGGGGTGGTCTCGATCTGGAAGTGCAGGTGTTCGGCGGAGGGGAAGGTTTCGCTGGAGGTGGTGAGGCGGAGGGTGCTCTTGTGGGCGATGGCGAGGCCCCCTCCTGGGTGGTTGGTGCGGTCTTTCCTCTGGATCTTGTATCCGTCTGGGATGGCGGTGCTGATGTCAGAGGGGGGGGGGGGGAATGCGTTGGTCCAGGTCTCTGTGAAGAAGGCGATGTCGGGCGAGAGAGAGTCGAGTAGGCTCCAGATTTCCATGGAATGTTTGTGTACGGAGCGTACGTTGAGGAGGATGCATTTTAGGGTGTCGCCGGTGCTGGCATCGGCGGTGCTGGAGGCCGGGGTGGCGGTGAGGGTCTGGCAGAAGTGGAGGCAGGAGAACTGGCCGTGGGTCGTGTTCGGCGAGGCCTGTTGGCATTCTCCAAGTCTTCCAGGTTTGAGTGCGAGGAGGGTGGTGGTGTCGTAGCGATGGGTAGTGGGAGGTCCAGGGTTCCTGGCGCTGGCCGCGGTCGGGCGCAGACGGGCTCGCCTCTGGCGCGCCCTCGGAGTGACCGCGCAGCGGCCGCCATTAAGTAGGGGAGGTGGGAGGGAGGAGAGGCGGGAGCGGGGGAATTCCAGGGGGGTGTGGATTCCAGGGGGGGGGGGGCCGCAGGGGCAGCAGCGGCAAAAGGAACAGGCAGGCACGAGAAAACAAAAACAATGGTGGAATTAGAGCAAGACACAGATGGGCACAATAACAGTGGCACAACAGGGAAAAATTAAGAGAAAAAAAAAAAACGGCTGAGAAAGGTTATGGTGGTTGCAGGCACATTCCACACTGCATAGTGCTCTTCCCTCATTCAGTATTCCCCTAGATGCCATAACCTGGTCCCTGTGGTAGATTCACCACTATCCTCGATGGGATACAGCCTATCTAGGAACGTTTGCCCTCCAAAAACCTTTCCGACTACTCTAAGTGGAGCATCTCCCCTCCCCTTGACAGAAGATTTTACCTGGCTGTAAAGAGTTTGTACAGTATTCTGATCACCACTGCCACCTCCCACTGCCTCCAGCCCAGCTTTAAGTCATCGAATCACTCTGGCATTGCAGAGTTCTTCAGAATCTAATTACTTCTACTTGTTCTATTAAACTTTTGTTTACTGACAAGTGTTTCCAGTTCCTTGTGCCACTCTGTGCCGATACTAAAATGCAGGTAGGCATGCCTACCCCTCCTTTTCCCTGGCATCTTGGGCACCCCATCCTTGGAGATTCACTGGTTGCCTCAATACTCACTAATTTTGTTGTCCTACGAATCATACCTTGCGGGAGGCGTTGACCATAGTTTCCATCCTGCGCCACCCTCTACTGTAGGTGTCAGTTTTTTGCAGTTGAGGTTCCTCTAGAACTACCCCGCTTGTGCTCTCCAAGAGTAATTATGATTGGTCTTCTGTTGCCTATGCCCTTCCCTTCACCCAGACTACTCCCAACTCTATTATAATTTACCACAGTTTCATCTAAACTTTGTAAACTTGAACCAATGTGTGCCTTTATTTAAAACACGATCACTCAAATTAGGGATCCCTGCCAACTCCTGTACGATGGAACAGTTTCTTAACATTCACACTGTGGGTCTTATGGAAGTTGCATTGATGCCTCAGGACTTATTCTCCAAATCCTTCACTGCAGAACGTATTATTGTAGGGTATGCATTCTAGATCTGTGCAATGTGATATAGAAGTACCAAATGTTTTCCAATTCTAATATAGTTATCATGTGTTGCAGGTTTCAGATGCCGCAGGATCTAAAGCTCTCTGTGTGGAACATTGACAATTAAAATGTATACCTTTATGTCAACAAGTTTTAGATTCCTCAATTGCAAAGTCTACACAAACCTCTTCTGGGCCTGGTTAGAATTTAAAGAACAAAAATAAAAAAACAGAGAACAGAACGACTGACATCTGGTCTATACAACTCAACGGGGATGAAGTACTTCAAATCAAGACCAAATGCCAATATTTTAAGAGTGTATTTGAGGGTTTCAGGCCAAAAGCCTGTCTTCTACGGCTGCATTTCTTTAGGGTAGAGCGATCAAGGAAGTGTATGTAAAATGTATTCAACATTTAGCTAAAGCAAAGTTCACAAACTTGCAGTGCACTCACAATTCTAGCTGACATCAAGAAGCAAAGAAGCAACCAGCGGAATAGGGCCCTATACAGTTCATAACAAGCTTCTGCTTGCAGTAATGCGTCAGTGAAGTTAGCTTCCAACATCCTCTCCCTCCAAGCCTGCTTATGCTGACCTTCCAGCGTCACTGGAAAAAGGTTGACACTTTGGCTGAAATGCTTCCAGGAATCCGAGGCAATGGTTTAATTCTGAACACTTGCCATTCCTTATTTTAATTAAAAAAGGGTTTAAAAGACCATGTGCCAGTTTTATTTTTTATGAAAAACCATAGTCTTAATTTAGCAACAGCTTGTTTTAATTACTCCAACACTGACAAGGCCTGACTTGCAAGGCCTTCATGTATCCAGCTGTACATGAAATGCATCCATAAAACAAAGTAAAACCACTCACCACAGGATTTCTGAAAAATTCATATTTTGCATAGTTCTTCCGGAACAACAATTTACTGTCCGTTCCCATCATTGACTGAACGTGGGCTACTAGCTCATGGTCTTCCAAGCACCTCTCTGTGGAGAGAAACACAATTTCAATCCATGTGGAAAAAAACATGCAAACAGGCCTGTGGTTACACCTCTGCTCCCAGAGGGGAAGATTAAGGTGACTTTGCGTCCAGCGAAGGGCGCATCAGAGCTCCGAATGCAGCTATGATTTAGGACTTCCTATTTGGACATGTTTATATTTTTCCGAACAGTGATGGAGACATCCCACTAGTGTGTGAAATTCGCCACCAGACACTGTCGCTTTCAAAAAGCAAGCAGACATTTTCTTAATGAACGGTTTTAATGGCGTCCCTTAATGCCCAACACTCGCCAAGAATTAAAGTGCAGTGAAGGAACCAGAGCCTTGAAATACACAATCAGCATCTGAAGTCATCCTATTTAGGTCATTGCACAGCATCACTTGATCAGTCACAAGGTAGATTTCTAGATCTCGCTCTCATCTT
This sequence comes from Calotriton arnoldi, assembly GCA_963921515.1. Lineage (NCBI taxonomy): Eukaryota > Metazoa > Chordata > Amphibia > Caudata > Salamandridae > Calotriton > Calotriton arnoldi. The sequence continues at coordinate 365,283 of CAWUFW010001370.1, forward strand.
TAGACATTTTTTAAGGCGCTTCAAGCGGATACTCGAAAGGTTACTAGAACTAGTAACAACCACCATTTCAAAACTATTAACCTGGATGGATTTGAACCCAAACTTTCATCCATTAAGTCATTTTGATTCATCCTGTAACACCAACCTCCCGTCTCAAAAATAAATACTGTCTGGTAACAACTCTCCTGAACAAAGGGATACCATTCCTGCTAGCCCCTCATACTTTTTGCATCAGGATGGTGGCAATGCCCTTTCCCCGGCCTCCCAGACAGCATACATCCCCACCCCCTCCATCTGTTGGCTATGAGCATACCCACAGCCAATACAACAGACTGGAGACTAACAAAGGCATACATTGGGGAAAAAAAGGCATTGGGCCTTTAACATTTACACACCCAGGATCATCATATTGTACTCCTCAGGACTATCTCATTCCTTCCCCATTTTAGAAAAGAGCTGAAGACACCTCTCTAAAGAGCAGTGTATCACCACAAAGAAACAGTTTATCTCCACTTTGGGACTCTGCTAACTCTCCAATCACTAACTGTTTCCTTGCCTATTGTCTGGTCAGTGCTCCACTGCCATTTGGCAACGTTTGTGCTATGGAAATACAATGTATATACCTGCATACAAGAAGAGCACCAAACTGATCAAGAGGGACCACACAACCCTCTCAGATCACCTAGGAGATCCAGACTTTCCTTCGACCTTCTTCCTGGAATTATTTTGTAGCTTAAACTGGAGTTCTAGAACTTTGTAAGCACGTAGGTGGTAGACCGCTGAATAGCAAAAAGGGGATGGGATAAAGATACAGTCTTGCCATTCTGGAGGCAAAGTATTGGGTACACTACCACAAGCCAAAATGCTGGATTATCTGCACATGTTAGCTGAAAATAGTGAAAGCTGTGCAATTTGCAGATCATACAACACAGAAAATGCAAGTCTGTGAAATATGAGTGACGAGTGAGTGACAGTACCTTCTAGAGCTATCAGTTCTTTCATTTGAATAGAAACAGTGCAACTAAGACTTCAATATTGGGTAGCCAGGTCCTAAACTATAGATCTTACTCTTCTCATGGAGTTATTTCCCATTGATGATCTTATTTTTAAGATAGTCGTTCAGCTCTCCCCTCCATGTACCACACTCGTGCACTAAGGTAGTGATTTTGCAAATTTCCATGCACATGTGGTATTGCTGCCTCTACTAGAAGAGACCAGTCACACATGACAAAGCAGAGAAAAAATAAGGAAGCGCAGGTGGTCTACTAGGTATCCATCCATTCCCTGTCCTTTACAGGTTTCCTTTAGCTCCCTTGCTTTCCATCTAACTAGGCAACAAGCCTATAGAGTGGGTCCCAGAAGGGGATACGGTGGGCTGCTCCACAAAATCAGCATGGAGCCTGACTTGTAGCTCTATATTCCAAGGCTCAATTCCTCCTATGCTTAGAAAAGCTCCCAGACATACAGGACACACTGCATTTTTTAATACTTTGTAAATTTTATGAGGTCCCAAGGAAGGCAGTTATTATATTCCTTTGCTAAAAAAGCTGAACTTCCTTCAAGTGTGACCCTCTCTATAATTAATATATATATATATATATATATATATATATATATATATATATATATATATATATGCGCCAACTCAAATCAGCTGAAGAACTTCCGCCCTGTCTCACTCTTGCCCTACTTTGCCAAAATAGCCAAAAAAGTGGTTAATACTCAACTAACTGCCCATATTAACCAACGTTGCCTACTTCACCCCTCACAATCGGGCTTTAGGGCTACGTACTCCACAGAGTCTGCGCTGCTCTTGACAACAGAGACAATACGCAGACTTGCAGATGATGGCCAGACGGTAGCACTGATCCATTTGGACCTCAGTGCTGCCTTTGACACGGTCTCATAAGCTGCTTTTACAGCGTCTCAGGGAAGGCGGGTTGGACAAAATGGTACTAAACTGGATGGCTGCCTTCCTGCAGGACCAGAGCTTTCAGGTGGCCCAACGACCACATTACTCCAAAAGTATGGCGCTGTCCCAAGGGGTCCCTCAAGGCTCCATATTGAGCCCCACTCTTTTTAATCTATACATTGCCCCATTAGCAGCGATTATAGAAAGGCACAGTATCACCGTCGTGTCATATGCAGACGACACGCAATTGGTGGTCTCACTGTCACAATCCTCCGAGGCAGCAGCCTCAAATTTCGCTACGTGCCTACAGGACCTATCCTCTTGGATGACAAACAACTGCCTAAAATTAAATGGCAGCAAAACAGAGATTCTAGTGGTGGGAAAATCTCCCTCTATCTGGACATCGGCTTGGTGGCCACAATTATTGGGGCCCACCCCCGCCCCAAGTAATCAAGTTAAAAACTTAGGCGTATGGCTAGACTCCAATCTCTCCTTTGAAGCTCACACCAAAAAGGTGGTGGGGAAGTGCTTTGGAATGTTGAGAGTACTACAGAAAACTCTGGATGTGCTCCCCATCTCAGCGAGGAAAACTCTAGTACATGCGTTGGTTACATCCCGCCTGGACTACGGAAATGCTCTATACCTAGGAGCAACTAACAAATGCCTGCTCAAGCTTCAATGCATTCAGAACACAGCTGCTTGCCTTGTTCTGCTGCTTCCCAGGAGAGCCTCCACTAGGAAAGCTCTCTGCCCTACATTTGCTACCACTTAAGGAGAGAATACTCTTCAAAACCTTGTGTATTAGCCACCGCATCTTGCAGGGGAAAGGCCCTAGCTACTTACACAATCTACTCACACCCTACACTCCTACTCGTCATCTGAGATCAACTGGGACCTACTTGGTCAAGATCCCTAAAGTTAAAAGAGCGAGAATGGGAGCCCGCTCCTTCAGATATCTGGCCGCTAAGCACTGGAATACACTCCCTCTCTTCCTACGTGCTGAACCATCGGAGTCGCTCTTCCGGAGGCAACTGAAAACCTGGCTCTTCCGTGTATAAGGCCCACTTACCTGGGTCCTGCCCCTGGACACTTGACGAGTCTGTGCCGCAGCGCGGGGACACACCAGTGGGTGTAACCAGGCGCTTTACAAGCTTGCTCATTATTATTATATAGATATATAGATAATTATGTTTGTAATATGTATTTTATGTGTGTGGTCTGCTATCTTTGCTTGTACATTTTTATGGAATTGATTCTGTATTGCGCTTATATTATTTTATGCAAAGTACCAAACAAAACTTGCTTTGAAATATACAGGATCAAAGTTGGGGGGGTTCAAGAGATGGAACTGACAAAAGTTCAAAGGCCCAGTCAATGGTATTTTTCAACATGGCCAGACCAAACTGAGCAGCAGCTCCAAAGCCATCATTCAGCATGACGCCCAAAGGAGGTTTCAGTAGCAGTCACAATAGCAGCCTGGCAGATAGCAGGAAATTTGCCTCACCTCGACCTCCCTCTTCATTACCACCACCACTTCACCCTCCCCCCAGGATACATAATTAAAGTCAATGCTGTGCCAGTTATTTCCCAAAAAAACAAAACATTTGGTAACCAACAGACCCAAACTCATTGCACAATAGAGGACTTGAAAGACTTCTTCCCATCGTCACTGCCTTAATAGATGATGCAGAATCACAAGAACAAAACTATCCTGTATGTATCCGGTACAGGTGAAGGGCCTGCTTTGACTTAGGAGAGATTTGCAAAGTAAATATGTAGAAAATTCGACTGATTTATATGCAAGTATGACTAGATTCATTGGATCGTTCTAGAACACTGCTCAGGGCTATTTGGGAAATAAATTCAAACCATGTTCTCAAATCAAGCAGTGACCTGAAATTTGTCATTTAAAAGCAAAACAAGTGCCTACTAGCAGTAGATTAAGCTTTGAAGCTTCTGTTTACCTGGATACCTTACTACTAAAACTACTCAAAGTAACATGAAATTCATGGAATTGACGTGTTTGATCCTGGACAAATTTAGGCAATTTTCTTAATCTACCTACAGCTCCTCATTCCTTACCATTATGAAAGTCTGGCATGAATTTTACAACTGTATTTCACCCAACAAATAACTACCTACTCTACAAATCCAAAACAGACTTATCAGTCGTCCAACCAGTTTGTCATCAGAAGCCTTCAGATCCAGCTTACATGAGACAACACTAAACTTATTACCCCACAAGAGATCCAGTTGGGCCCTTTAGCGTAGGTTCTCTCTGCTGGACTGGAAAATCAAATGTCCTATACGGAAGGCGGATTCAGCAGCTGGATAGTGCGCCCAACATTAGGCATCTGCATCTTGGAGGAAGAGGCCCTATATCATGAGCTACCTCCATTTTAAGAGCCCAACACTACATAGTGATAAACAACTAAGCAGATTTAACTTCCTGGCAACAGACACTTTCTCAATCTCCAAGACACAGTTCCTTTGCTTTGATAGTTGCAGGTGAACTGTAAAGTACATTGCCAGGGATTCCTTAATATCTGCTTCCTTTTAATGTTCGCAAACTTTAAGGGTCCCAGCAACAAAGTGGAATGGCCGTTGCAAAGCATTACCTAAAACTTAGAGCTCGAAACAAAATAAGAATCTTGATTTGGTAGATGGTGCAGAATTAGAGTGGTTCAAATGGTTAGCCTGGTTAAGCATAGCTGGGCAAAGCTATGTAACATGTACCTTGCAATTGCAAGAAATGTATAAGGACATTAATGGTAAAAAAGTGAAAATATGGACACATACTTTAAGTGGTAAAGTATCTAGTGAGCAGAAACCACCACATCTAAGGGTAGACAAACTAACAAAAGTAAAACAAAATTCAAATATTACGATCTTTAAACCAGCAGATGTGTATGCGAGTGTGAGTGTGTTCTATTTGTTTGACTAAACCTTATTAAGACTTCCATCTCCAAACTCCCACAAAATGCAACAGTGAGATTGGCTGCTAGAAAAAACCTCATCCCCTCATTACCTGTATCATTAGTACACTCCAGGAGCCCTTGAATACCTCTTCAAAAAATATATACTCAAGAAGGCCCCCTTTGCTCAGCAAAATATATATCCCTATAATATGCGGCATTACGGAAATCGGACAATGCTTTGCAATTCACAAACTTACTTAAATGTGCCCTCTGTGCAAACAATCAAAATAATTCAAACCTCTTTTCAGAAAAGAACCTAAAGCTCACCTCCAAACTCTGTTCTATAACTTCCCTAGTCCGGACACATGGAGGTGCAAGTTAGCTCAGTATTGCACTAAGCATGCTCATAATATCCACAAGACTATACCAATTTTCTCTATAATACCTGCCCTGCCACACACGAATCTTCCCACCAGTTGCTTCAAGAACACACTATTCCAATTGACTCTCCTGTTAACGTAACAATAGTGCACCTCACAAACAAGGACATTTCACAGTCCCATCCCAAGGAGTATGGTGGAAGTCTGCTACTGGTTACACTTGTATAGACATGGAGAATACTTTGAGACAGTAAATCAATGATACAGCACTCAAAGGATGACATTTTACCAGGCATACATGCATCAATCCCAGAATTCCAAATGAAATAGTGCTGTATGAAAAATTCCAAAAGGATCAGTCTATCCTGAATGCACAGAAATCTTGACAAATAGGGCATGGACATTTGTAAGTGCTATTGCTCTAACAGGAACACAGCTTTCATATTCACATGACTAGGTACCCAGGTCCAATATCTGAGGTCGAGTTTCAGAAGGTGAGATGAACTGAACTACCAGAAGAAAACAAAAGGTACTTTGATCAATCCACCACATCTTAAACATGAAGACTGAGGAATTTCAAGTTGCTTTACAGCTAAAAAACCAGACAACCATTGTCACTTCACATGCAAATGTTGGCATTTGTAAGTGCGGAACAACTTGGAGATTATATTTTATATTCATTATAGAATACGAAGCACTCACTACCAGATAGATTTAAAGTCTGTGAATCCATTAGAAAAATAACTCAAAATAAGGGCTTTAATTGCAATCAAATACCGTTTACAGTATTTAAGGAGAAAGATTATCGCGATCTCAATCCAAGCAATGTAACAGTTGCATACAGGGAAATTGCATGCCCGGCAAAGAAGCTGCAGCCACAAAATCCAATAGCAGTATCACATATGGATAAAGCACACGCTACTTGTAAGGTTTACTTGTACTCAGTCAATAGAAGCAGTAAACACCCATGAGACCATGACAAGGAAAAGGCATGGTGAACCACTAAGAGCATGAGTAGGAGTAAGAAAGGACTCTGGTTCACCTCGACCAGTGAAGTCCAGCAGTGGCAGCCAGTGAACTTTTGAACTGGAGTGTGTAAAACACTGCCCGAAATGAGAGGCATGCCGAGCGAGAATCCCAGAGCACCTGACAGTATTTTTCTTTTGCTGGGGAGAGAAGGACAAGGGGGACCTGAATCAGCAACTCCCTTCCCACACACCCACCCACATAGTATTGTTCACTTTCTCTTTCTGCTATTTTAAACAATAATATACTATGAATAAGTATAGATGTGATGATGTAGATGTCTGAATTAATGTTCTTAGCGCAGTTTGGCCCACTAGAGACTGTTGACAGGCTTCGATAGCAACACAACAGTGCTTGGTAAAGGTGCCTTAGATATATGCAAGTGAGCTGTTCCCAAGAAGGCCACAGTAACCCTCTTTGCCTTGTGGGGACAAGTTGTAAATGCACTTGGCAACCCCACCTGGCTATCAAAAACAACAAAATCCCAATGTCAATAACCCCAATAGACTTTCTAATATCACTTGTAACAAGGTCCTTAGAAACGTCAATTTTAGGACAGCGATGATCTGGTGCAACTCAGTCACATCATATGTTGTGGTATAATCCTAAAGAAACAAGGCATGGTGCCAGTGGACCCTACATCAAGGGATATTAATTCAAAAATAAAGATTATTAGAAGGTCCTTACATAAGCGACCATCATGAGCCTGTTGGCCAATGTTAACCAACTGGCTCGCTGCATCATTGGCACTTTCCTATTTTAGCAGAAGAATCCAAACAAAGTGAGTGTCTCTACCTAAGCTGGGTATATATAAAGACTGATCCAGTACTCAAAATTACTTCACACTCCTGCATCCATTGATCTATGGGTCCTCAAAATACAAGTGAGGGTTACTTCCTCCAACAGAAAAATAATAAAAAGGAGTCCAAGAGGCGTCTCACATACTTTACTATATATGCCCAGGCTCATGGTTAAAAACACTAACATGTTCAGACCAGAATGTTGCAAACAGCCGACAGGTTTCATTGCCAAGATCAACTTGCAAGCAAATTCATCAGGGCATGAGGACCCCATGTGTCACCCAACCGTGCACCATACCATATGGCTGCTAGGTGGATGCCTACCAGGGGACAATGGGAGTACCCTAAAAAGGGTCACAAGTGGCCTACGGTGCCGGCAGACTGCGAACGAGCCAAACATTCCAGCTTTAGAGATGGAGTGACCCATATGAGGCTTTGTAAAGGAGACAAAGAGCTGGTCTTGAGTATGAAATGATTTGGCCCAGTCCTTGTAGTAAATGAGAACTCGTCATCTAATGTGTGCAGTGCTCTTTCTGCAATAGAATCTGACTGCGGAGAGAAGACTGGGAGCTCTATGGTTTGGTTAAGGTGGAAGGTAGGTACCACTTCAGCACATAACATGGGATAAGTTCTAAGATCAGGAACCTAGATGAAAGGCTCCTCTAGCGTGTGCTCTTGCAGCTCGCTCATATGCTGAAGTAATAGCTACAAGGAAGACCACCTACAAAGACAGGAACTAGAGAGGGCATGGATGTGAAGAGTTGACAGGCTAGTCTAGTGTGGACTGTGCAGAGTTCCCCGCACGTTGGAATGGAAGGTACTATAGGGGATCAGACTCTTGAGGCCCTCCAAAAAGGCCTGGACCACAGCGTATCCTGAACAGAGATATTTTCACTGTTCTGTATGTAGGCTACAACTGTGGCTAAGTGTAGGCAAAAAGAGGTGTATGGAAGGCTAGTCTTTTATAAGTGCAAAATGGAGGCTATATTCTCCTGGGAAGAGTTTTAAAGGGTTCAAATTTTTACTGAAATGCAGTAATGTATAAAACTCTTCCATGTTGCTGCATAACAGGACAGTGTTGTGGGTAGCTCACTGCACCTCCTTCAAGATGAACATATAATCTCAGGGAAGGTTAAGATACCCAAATTCTAGGACCTCAAATGTCAAATCTCAAAGCAGCTACCCAGAATTTGAATGCCTGTCTTCACCTCTGTGTGAGAAGGTCCAGTCTGAGAGGGAAACCTCTCGTTTGGGCTGAATGATAACTTGAGTAGAGTACCAGGGCAGACTCCCCCAGATTGGCGCTTCTAGGATAAGGGCTAGTGAGGTTTGCCTGAGCTTCCTCGCTACAAAGGGAAGTAGCAGGAGAGGTGGAAAAGCATAGGCAAATATCCCTGACCAATTAATCTGTAGAGCATTGCCCATGGACTGTAGATGTAATTACCTCGTAGAATAGTTTGGGCATTTCGCATTTTCCAGGGTAGCGAGCAGGTCTAGGTGTGGGGTGCCAAAATGCTGAAGTACAAATGAAGGATCTGAGGGTGGAGTTCCAACTTGTGGACTTGCTCGTGTCCTGCTAAGCAGGTCCACAAAGTCATCCACCCCTTGGAGCTGCTCTGTCTTGAGGTGAATGTTGCAGCAGAGTGCCCCATGCCAGATTCTCTGCCCTAGGGAGGAGATCGGAGGGGTGTGTGTAATACATGGCCGTCATGTTGTCTGTCCAGATGGGGACAATCTTGCTTCAAATGATCAGCAGGAAGGATTTGAGGGCTAGGTGAATGGCAAGCAGTTCCAATTAACCAATCGAGACTCTGGTGCTGAGAGGGCCACATTCTTTGGACTGAATTTTTATATGCGCGCCGGTCCCATGAGACAAGTCGGTCATAATGCTCATGTGCACAACTGGGTCTACAAAACGCCTGTCTTGCACCAAGTTGGTGTTCCAGTGCAGAGAGCAGGGTGCCTTAGCCTGTACCAACACTAGATCTTTTCAGTGACCCTCCACTTGAAATCACACGGCTGCTAGACACTTTTGAAGGGGGTGCATGAACAACTCTGCATGAGGAACGATGGTGATGCAGGAGTCAATCATTCCTAAAAGGTGTGAACTGATGACTGGGCTGGAAATACGGGAGGTGCTGAAACTTTGCTTATTGGGGTAGGCTTCGCCTGTGACAGTTTTTAAATTGGACTGTAGGATGTGCCGTTTTTGAAGCAGCTGCAGAAGAGACTTGGTGGCATATATACTAAAGCCCTAGTTGTAAAGCAAGGGCACCGTTTCAAAGTGCACCAGACACTAGCTTACAGCTGCTCTTGATCAGCCAATCGTCGATGGAGAGGAATACAGGAATGTCAGACGTGCAAAAATGTGCAGCCACCACTGTGAAGCACTTTGTAAAAGCCCTTTGGCCTGTGGTGACTGAAAGAAAGTACTTTGAACAGGTAGTGCTGCACACTTGCCACAAAGTAAGGGCTCCAGAAGGCAGGGTGGCTGGGACCCGGAAACAGGCATCCTTGAGCAAGAATGCGGTCATGAAGTCTGTCGAAGAAGGGGGTGAGATCCTAAAGGTTGCAAATCTGAATTTTTCAGATAAAGATGCATCTGTTGAGGGATTTGAAATAGAGATTGAATCTTTGGAAGCCATCCTTCTTGGGGATTTGAAAGTAGAGAGAGTATACACCACTCCCTTTGTGCTGCAGCTGCACCCTCTCTATGGTGCCCTTTTGCAGAAGGGCATTAACCTCTTATTGGAAAGGGAGAGGAGTTTGTTGCAGAGTGTGTCTCCTGAATGGAATTGTTTGTTATGGGGCGAGCGGGGAGTATAGTTTGAGGCAATAGCAGTGTTGGGCTCGGACTGTTACATCCATGGCCCAGCGTATACTGGTGTCTGAGAGGACTTTATCCTCAGACATGATCTCCTCCCTCCTCTTCCTGAACTGCTCTGGGAGATCAAAGACCTTCTCTATCTCCTCCCAGTGTGAGCCGTCATAACTGAAGGAGAAGGACCGTATTGGCTACTTGTCAATGGGGAGGCTGCTCCCACTGCCACCCTCTTGCCTGCTGCAGCCATCTTTTTGCTCTTCTTATGTGAGGAGGAGCATCAACAGTGGCTTTGGCAGACGTACACTTGCAGGCACAGCGTGGACTACCAGGGTGTCTGATGGAACCAGTCCACTAATGTATGTTGGATCGCTGGGGGAGGGCATGAACTTCTTTTCAACCCTAGGTGTGACCTCCCTGGCCTTGACTGGCTCCTTGAAGTTATCAGAGGTGGATTTTAACATGCCCTTGAGAATATGGAGGAATTATATTTAGGACTTTGAGAGCAACTCCAGTAAGAAATTGCCCTCCTCATGGGTGATATGCATTTGGACCTTATGGTATTAAGCACCCCTCTGAATGACCTTGTGGAATGCTGCAGTGTTATCAGGGGGTGAAGCTCTGATTCAGTGGTGGTCTAAGTAATGGTCACCTGGGGGATCCATAATACAATCTTCCCAGGGGTTGGTTTTTTAAAAAAATGTTTTATTGTTAACAAAACATTGTCACAGACATTAAAATGATCCAGGCAGATAGCATGACGGTCAGTAATGCATTGCACACAGTACTACGTTTTTTTTGTGGGTTTTTTGTATACAAAATTAACAGCAAACCTTGAAATATTAGGGTGTTAGATTCTTCCAGGGACGGCTGCGCAGACAGAGCAGGTGGTTCACAGATATTGCCTCTGTAGTCATTCCATTTACCCCATATTTGCATCCACTTCTTAGGACAGCCTCGTGATACATACACTGTTTTTTCTCGATACATGCACCAATCCATGTCGCCTTCCCATTCTCTAAGTTTCGGGGTTGCGCATACCCCCCATTTTCTCGCTGCATTCCTCTTGGCGACCATCAATCCCAGAGTCACCCAGGTTTTTTCTTTGCTACCCAAGTCCGTAGGCTCCCATATATTTAGGAGACAGCGTTTGGCCTCCATAGTGATCGTCTGACCCATGACCTCCCCCATGCATGAGTGAACCGCTCTCCAATATCGAGCTATATGTGGGCATTCCCAAAGTATGTGGAAAAATGTGCCTTCCTGGCCACAGTGCCGTCTGCAGCCAGCATCAGTGCCGAATCCCATCCTAACTAGTGTAGGCCCAGTAACAAACTCTGTAGTATTTTCAGTTGTACCAATTTCAACTTAGAGGATATTGCCCCCTCCATTGGGATGCCAGCGCTTCCATCCACTCATCCTTGTCGAGCTCCTGTAAGTCACGATCCCACTTAGCCCGCAGCTGCGGGAGGGGATCAGGGGAGTGATTTATCAATTTCAAGTATGTCTGAGAAATTGCCTTCTTGGGCAATCCTATGCCAATCCTCGAGAGGAGAGGCCTCGGGAGGGGACTCTTCCCCCCCCCCCCCCCTCGGGATGACAGCTTGTAGGGCATGTCGTATCTGGAGATATCAGAACCTTTCCAATTCCGCAAGTTCATATTTGTGTTGGAGGGCTGTGAAAGGTAGAACCTCCCCCTTTTTCCAAAGGTCCGCCACCCGCGAGATCCCCCATCAGTTCCAATCTATCAAATCCCTTAGTCTTCCAGAGATCGCCTAATTGTTCGGAGTCCCACAGTGGGGTGCTTTGGATTATTGTCTTTGTCCATCCCATAGTTTTCTGGACCAGGTGCCACACCTGTACAGAGTGCTTTGTAGGGCCGGTCAGTGGGAATTTCGCGGGCTTGGAGTATAGCACTCGTGTGTAATTACCTCCCGGGAGGAGCCACCTGTCCATGGCATAACCCGGATCAGTGGGGGGCCTGTAGATACAGTGGTTGATGGCCGCTAGTTGCGCCGCCCAATAGTATTTCCTGATATTTGGCAAACCTTTTCCAGTCATACCACCCCCTCACCAATTTCGGGAAGGAGATACGCGGCGGACCAGTTCCCCAGAGCAGTTTTCGCTGTGCACTCTCCACCCGTTTAAAATATGTTGCAGGGACTAGGGTGGGTGAGTTTTGTAAGACATATAAAAATCGGGGTAGGGACATCTTGAACAATGCGGCTCTCCCCAAGCGTGACAATGGGAGAGACTGCCAGTGTTCTACGTCACACTCCAGTCGCCGCAGTGGTGGCAAAAGGTTAGGGTCATAAAATAGTTTAGGATCATTAGTAATGAAAATTCCCAAGTATGTGAAACCCTCCGTTACTATCTTAAGTTAGTATTCATTAGGCAGAACGGGCGGGTTGCCCTTGAGCACAAAAATAAGCGATTTCGTCCAGTTGATCCTATACCCGGAGTATGTCCTAAAGTTTGTAAAACTTTTCAGAACCCTACGCAGGGATCTATTTGGAGAGGCCAGGTAAAGCAAAATATCGTCCGCATAGAGTGAGATGCGGTCTTCCCATTCCTCGGCCCAACGCAGTCCTCTTATTACAGGGTCTCCACGGATCCAACAGGCCAACGGCTCTAGAGTGAGAGCAAACAGTGGGCACCCTTGCCTCGTCCCCCTGTGGAGATGGAATACGGCCGATTTTTTTATTGTTGACCACCACTTGTGCTAGTGGGTCAGCATATAAAAGTTGGACCCAACCTATAAATTTTGAGCCAAAGCCTAACCTCTCCAGAACAGCAAAAAGGTATGGCCACTCAATGGTGTCAAACGCCATGGTGGCGTCCAGTGACACCACAGCCGCATCCTCCATGACGGTATCCGTCCTCCCCAAAACCCCATGCAACCTTCTTAAATTCAGGGATGTGTTCCTCTAAGGCATAAATCCCGATTGGTGGGATCGAGCTCAAGTCGTCGAGTACGGACAGTTCTGGTAGATGGGCTCTCGCTCGAATAAGATGGGCGGATAGCGATTTCATATGTGTCGGGTTTTATGGACCCAATGAGGATGATCCGCAGTACATTATAGGATTGGAATTGAGATTGGAGGATATTTCAGCTCCTGCAATTGTGGGCGGGGATTTTAATGTACTGCTGGATTCTGTACTGGACCGTTCAACGCGGAGGGAGAGTGCTTCTGTACCTAGAATGAGGAATGCGTTGAAAAGTATGATTCTGGATTTGGATTTACTAGATGTGTGGAGACATCTGAGAGGGAAGGTGAGAGGGTACACATCACAGTAAAAAATACCATCACTTTTCAAGATTAGACTATTTCTTAGTTGATAGATGCCTTGCAACTAATATTAAAAAGATTGAGCATCTCCCAGCTCATATTTCGGATCATTCAGCAGTCATCATTACTTTACAAGCTCTAGGACTGCAGCTGTGCAAGAGATGGACGTTAAAGCGTGCCCTTCTCCTAGAAGGGGGAGTTGAGATAGCTTTGAAAAAGGCTGCAGTTGAATACTTCATCAATAATAAAGATACTGCCTCCCCTGGAATAGTATGGGATGCCTTTAAGGCATATATTCGCGGGGTCCTGAAAAGCCTTGCCTGCGCAAAAAGCAGAGAAGAAAGGGCAGAATTAATAAACATCGAAAAGGAAGTAGGGATCCTTGAGGAAGCCTTGTATTCCATAAGCATGGGAGAGGAAAGGGAGAGGTTGGAAAGGAGGTTAGAAGAGGTCCAACTAAAATTTAAAATCAGGCTGGAGTCAAAGTGTAAGGCAAGGTGGCAAGCTGCGAATGTGAAGGAATTTGAGTATGTAGAGAAAGCGGGGCATTGCTGGCCTGGAAGGCTAGGGTCGAAAGAACCAGAAATGAGATAAAGGAGCTGAGAGGGGATTCAGGGGAGGTGCTTGATAGTTGGGATGCTATGCAGGAACAGGTAGTGGCACTTTTTTCACAGCTTTATAAGGAAGATATTACTCCAGAATCCCAAAAGCTAAAAAGTTGGCTTAGCACGCTTGGCCTCCCGTATTGAATGATGAAGGGGAAAAAATGATGGAAGCTCCAATCACTCAGGAGATCAGGGGGGCAATTAAAAGAGCTAAGAATGGGAAAGCCGCTGGTTTAGATGGTGTCCCCTCAGAAGTATATAAAATGTTAACAGAGGAAGTACTGCCTGTATGGGAAAGTCTGTTTAATATGGTATATATGGAGGGAGACAGGCCCCAGAATCATGGAGAGAGGCTTCCATAGTTCTGATATTAAAACCAGCCAAGGACCCGGCAAAAGCAGAGTCCTATCGACCAATATCCCTGCTAAATGCAGACTATAAGATCTTGGTTAGCATTTTAGCAGGGAGGTTGACCAAAATTGCCCCTCAGCTTATACATGAAGATCAAAAGGGATTTATCCCTGGGAGGCAGATGCATGAATTGACCCAGCAGCTGATGGGGTGTATCAACATAGCTACATCAAGGTCGGTACCCCTTGGCGGCGGTCACATTGGACGCCGCCAAGGCTTTTGATCGTGTTTGCTGGGAGTATTTATGGGCAGTGTTGGAGATCATGGGGTTTGGGCCACATTTTATAACACTTAAGGTTTTATATCATCGCTCGACAGCTAGGATTCCTCTTAATGGCTCTCTCACTAGGAGTTTTTCAATTCTTAGAGGGACGAGACAGGGGTGCCCCATTTCCCCATTATTGTTTGATATATATATCGAACCATTTGCCCAGATGCTTCGCCAGGATGAACAGGTTATTGCTTTTCGTGTAGGAGCATATGAAAAGAAAATCGCGTTATACGCGGATGACCTTCTAATTTACACAGCAGATCCGGTTGTTACAATCCCCAGGGTGGAGCTATTAGCAAAAGAATATGGAGCTTTCTCAGGATATTCGGTAAATAATGAGAAAACTGGGATAATGTGCTGGAATATTTCAGACTGGAGGGGGAAGTGTCCAGAAAGAGATCAAGTATCTTGGAATAGGTATTATTAATTCATTAGAGTGAATTCCCTACCATAATCTAGAGAGGGTAGTAAAGGACATCGAGAAAACACTCACTAGATGGAAGAACCTGCCGCTGTCGTCATATGGAAGGGTAAATCTAATTAAAATGGTGTTACTTCCTAAGTTGACATTTCTTTTTAATTGTGTCCCTCTTACTTTCCCCAAAGGCCTGATTGATAAAATACAGGGCAAATTAGGTAGTTTTGTCTGGGCAGCCAGCGGAGCACGGATGTCCTGGAAAAATTGCGGCGTAAATTGGCAGAAGGTGGGTTGGCACTTCTGGACCTAAGATTATACTACATGGCATTTCAGTTAAAGAATTGCAGAGCTCTTAGGTACACCGGGCCAATGGCGTGGGGCGGTCTGTTGGAGGAGATGGTCAAGGAGTGGGGCACAAAAGGGTTTTTGTACAAATTTGGGGCAAAAAGATTCTTCAAAAAAGTCAGACTGAAGACGCTTAAGGTAGCACTTATCCTTTGGGTAGGAATAAGGAACATACTGGGAATGGGGTACTTTTCGGATGGTGCACCAATATGGGATTCAACAGGTACGCCAGAATGCTTGCAAGACCAGTTAAGCATTCCACTAAGGAGGGCAGGAATTGAACTATAGGGGGATCTCATGGTGATGAAAGAGGTGGTGCCATGGGAAATCTTGACGGCAAAGACAGGGGGGTCCCTCTCAAGGTTTAAATACTTGCAGTTGTTATCCTGGGGGGAGGCAAATAGGAGAGAGATCGGAGGAACTTGGGAGTTCGAAAAGAAATTACAGAATGAGGCCCCGAAAAGGAAGGAAGTTACTGACTGGTACCAGACCCTGGTGTTCTCCGAAGAAAAGAAGTTGAAAGCACCACCTGAGATCTGGGATGGTGCTATTCAGATGACGGAGCCACAGAGAATGTGGCAACTCTTTTAAACTGCTGTATAAGGTGGTCAAGCCAGCAAATCTGAAAAGGAACCATTTTTTTACAGTCAATAGGCTTTATTGGACACCAAATAAATTGGCAAAATTCGTAACAGCTGTAGCTCCAAGATGTCACAGATGTGGCATGTTAAGTGCGGATGATCGGCATATGTTTTTTGAATGCCCTCCGTTACAGGACTATTGGTCTTCGGTTGAGAAAGTAATAAACGAAATTCTCTGCACCAATATAAAAATAAGCTTAACGCTGATCATGATAGGGTTGGAGGATCAGCCGACTTCGCCCCTATCGACGAACAGGCGGGCCCTACTCTAATCTGATTTTTCTCGCTAGGAGAAAATTTTGTAAAAAATGGACAGACGCTGACCCGCCTCAAGGGTCGGACTGCCTCCAGGCGGTTAAAACTATTTTCAAAATGGACATAGGACTCGAGACCGGTACACATTCTAAGATCTGGGATGAATTTTTTAATTGGAATGGTACAATAAGAACTTAATCCCTCGTGTCCTATGATTACACCTGCGTGAAACTAGCAACCAGGAAACTGGGCGGGCTGGTACGCAGGACTATAGCGATACTGCAAATAGCCTGGAGCGGTACAGGTCGGATGTCAGGCTTGACTTTGCAAACAATGGTGGTATGAGGACAAAAAAAAATAAAACCTACACATTTTGAGCCAAAGCCTAACCTCTCCAGAACGGCGAAAAGGTATGGCCACTCAATGGTGTCAAACGCCATGGTGGCGTACAGTGACACCACAGCTGCATCCTCCATGACGGTATCAGTCCTCCCCAAAACCCCTTGCAACCTTCTTAAATTCAGGGATGTGTTCCTCTATGGCATAAATCCCGATTGGTCCGGATGGACCAGTTCAGGGAGAACACGAATCAAACGGGTGGCTAGTATTTTTGCCAGTATCTTAGCCTCTGCATTCAGCAGCGATATGGGTGGGTAAGACGTGCAGCTATTTCTCGGTTTGCCCTCCTTAAGTATCACCACTATAGTAGAAAGTCTCTGGTCCAGTGGAAGGAGTCCCTCAAAGACTCTCCATGTACAAGGTCTTTAAGAATAGAGCCACCTTATCAGGTCGTAATTTGTAAAGTTCTATAGGGAGGCCATTTGGGCCCATCGCCTTCCCAGTCTGGAGAGAGCGAATGGCCGGTGCTATTTCGTCCGATGCGAGGTCTCCCTCCAACGCCTGCCTATCCTCTTCATCTAAAACCGGCAGACGAATTTCGGCCAACAGCTCTTTAGTTTCAATCTCTAATCTATCGGGCCTAGATGTGTAGACCTGGGCATAATATTTACCAAACTCATCTGCGATATCTTGCGGGTCAGTAAGTGTTAGTCGGTTTCAGTCCTCAACTCCGTTACCAGTCGGCTCGCTGTTTCCCTCCTATCCAACCATGCCAGCAGTTTCCCGGTTTTGTCTCCCAGTTCATATATACTCCCCAGTTTGTGACTGAGCATGGTTTTGGCAGCCTCTCTCGCCTCGGATCTATACTCCTCCTGCGCCAGGTTGAGTAGGTGTGTCACGTCCTGATCTGTGGATGTCAAGAGACCCTCTTCCAGTTATAATATATCCTCTTCCAGACGGAGAAGCTTGGCCGGTTTTTCTTTTTTTGCCCCGGAAATTTGAGATGGCGCATGCCCCCTAATTACAGTTTTAAAAGCCTCCCATAGGACCCGCGCAGAGTCGACTGTACCATCGTTCTCTGTGAAATAATGGTCGATTTCTTGTTCTAGTTTCGATTTGATTATAGGGTTTCTAAGGTGCCAGGGGCTGATTGGGGCGACCTTAGTACAGTCCCCCCTCCCATACTCATCAGTAACCAAACTGGGGAGTGATCTGATATTCCTCTAGCTAGATGTCTGACCTCTCTGACATATCCGACCTGTGCGGCCGGGGCGAGGATATAATCCAATCGGGAAAGGATTTTGTGAACCCCAGAGTAGAATGTGTATTGAGTCTCCACGGGGTGATACACCCTCCATATATCCACCAGACCCATAGCATCCAGGAAATGTGGAAGGCGCAGCTGTGAAGGAGGTAAGGCCCTAGGTGGGTGTCGATCTAGTGTGCCGAAACAACGGAGTTTAAGTCTCCCCCTATTATTAGTCGGCCCCCGGGCAATTCAAGTAGCACTTTTCCCAGGTCTTTAAATGTGAGTTCCTGCAATCCAGGTGGCAAGTACAGTGATAGTGTCAACGCTTCCCCTTCCCACCAGCCAGACACCGCCGCGTATCTCCCTAGATTGTCGGTGTAGACTCGGTCTATCGTCATCAGGAATGTGTGTTTTAGTATACCTACACCCATGGAGCCTGTCGTAAACCCTGAGTGCGCTACCAGTTGATAGCCCCACCTAGCTAGGGCTTTACACATGTTACCTATGAGGTGTGTTTCCTGGAGCAGTACCACCTCTGGGGCGTGCCGCTTAAGAAATTGCTAAATAATCCCTCTTTTAAGCTTGTCCCGCAATCCATTTACATTCCAGGATAATAATTTGATTCGTATCTCACTTGCAGCGCCCATGTCGATGGATAGTGTCCACTACTGGGGGGAGTACCCAGCCACGTCTCGAGAATACCAACTATCCCCCAAACGAACCGCAGGCGGTCTGCCGCACAATCAACACCATAGTCATGATCACTGTTGGTCTGATTCTTAGATTCACTGTATGCAATGCTGTGACAAACTAAAACTAACACTATAAAATCAAACCCCCCCCCCCAACACCCTCCACCCCGTTGCCCTCCCTGCTTCCCTGCACTCTGGGCTCAAAACTGCCCATAACCCCAATAGTGCAGAGTGCCTGTCGCCCTAACCAAAAATTAACTGTTATCTGGAGGGGGAAGGGGCTACAGACTCCCGCCCATCGGACCCCCAACCGCTACTATGTGTTCCCCAATAACTATACTTGGACATGCATCATATACAAATACGATCAATCAGTGCAAAAAACGTTCGCTTGGCATGTCGTCTCGATTCCTTCAGCGTTAGTAGAGTCGAGTGTGAAGTGGAATTGTCTTGGCCAACACTTCCAAGGTTGGCGGGGTACTGTACGGGCTGGGTCCATAGTATGGGTATTATTTTACGTTATGGACTTTCGCTGGTCTCCAACCCTCCAACCATTCTTGTGCCGCTTCCGGCGTGTCAAAAAACCAAGTCTTGCCATCCACCTCCACCCTCAGTTTTGCTGGGAAGAGCATAGAGTAGCAAATGCCTTTGTCTCGCAGTGATTTTTTTAACACTTAGGAAAGTGCGCCGTTGGCGTTGAACTGCTATGGTGAAATCCGGAAAAAAGGACAGTTCACTGTTCTCAATCTTTAGGGGAGGGTTAGTGCGTGCCGTTTGCAAAATGCTGTCTCGGTCCCTGAAGTTAAGGAGTCGTGCCAGAATGGGTCTCGGAGGGGCCCCGGGTTGAGGCCTCCCCCCCGGCACCCTGTGCGCCCTTTCAACTGTGAAGAATTTCAACAGCGTTTTGGGTCGTAGGCGGTTCACAATTAGGTCTTCCACGAACAGGTCAGTGGCTGGTGCCTCCGCTCATTCAGGGACCCCGATAATTCTGACATTGTTGAGTCTTGCGCGACCTTCGTAATCATTCAGTTGGGCATCCATTCTTCGTGGCGATGCTTGAAGATCTTTAATTTCCTTGCCCATTCTCGGAGTTTCACCACTAAGTTCCTTGGTCACTCCCTCAATGGTGTTCACCTTTTCGCTGGTTTTTTGTAGATCGGCCCGGATCAACACCATTTCGGTGGATATGGTGTCCATTTCGGTGGATATGGTGTCCATTCTGTGTTCCAGCGAGGTACGTAGCCCCGCAATGGCTGCCATGACATCCACCAGTGTTGGTTCCTCTCCGGATGGAGTCGATGATTTGTCGGCCTCTCCGCTGCGCACCGCCTCTTGTTCACTCATTTTATGGGTGGTGTATTTGTCCAGTTTCGTCTGAAGTGTAGTCCCTTAGGCCCCCAGACATGGCGCGGCTAGCAGAGCGCCGCTCTCCGGTGCCGCGTCCTGGGGTCACACGCCTCACTCCCCGCACGCCCAGTCCAATACCCAAGACGATCTCAGAGCAGCACCGCACTAGTATTACTGGATATGTGATGCACTGTCGTCAGGGTATGAAGGATGCCCGGACCTGGAGGCACATGTCCCTACTGCCAACAAGGCCTAGTCCAATTGTCACTGGTCCAGATTATGGTCCCCTTGGCGTCTCAAGCCATGCATCCAGCACAGCACCGGATTCACTCACCCAGCACGCCCGTTGTGGTGGTCTTGGAACGGAGCCAGAATGCCCAGAACCCCCGGGGTGCACATCTTGACCCTCCGCTGCGCAAATCCCGTCGCCGCCGCCCTCGCATCACGGCCGTGGTGTAGAGCCATCCGGAATGGTCACATCCACCCCCGCCGGTGTCTATTTTGCTCCCTCTGTCGACGCAGCCAGGGCCCTTGACTCTGTGGCCCAGGCTGCAATCTGCCAGACGTAGCACGGGGCAGTAGGCAAGGCAGATGAAATTGGGCTGCGCCACGGGTCGCAGACACCTCCTGGCTCCCGCGGCAGCCTCTGCAGGAGAAAGGGAGCAGCCGAAAGAGCGTCTCGTGATCACCAATTGCCCCAGGGGCCCGGATTTAGGCAGCCGTGTCGAGTCCTCCGGGGCGCCCCCACGATCAGGCAGCCACCTCTCACGGAACCCCGGGCCGGCAGCTCCTCCACTCAAGTCCGGGGATTTCAGGCCTAAGCTCCTCACGGCTCCTCTCCCCTCCGGAGCCGCAGCGCCAGTGACCGTCGGTGTGCGGAGCCTCGGCGGGTGCACCACACACCTTCCGCTGCTGGTTGTGGGGAAATGCGGATGATTTTACAGATATTTAAGGCGATTTTAGGTCGTCCGAGCCCAGAGCATCACCGCCTCGCAGCCATCTCGCTCGGCGGTAAGGCCACGCCCCCCCTTCCCAGGGGTTGTTGGTGGGAACCTCACCTGGTGATGGATTGTAAAAATTGAAGGCCCTTATGAGGAGTGGTGAATTAGATAAGGGGGATAGATCTGGTGATTCTGGCAGAGGAAGTGAGGAGGGGTGCATGGGAGTGGTGGTAATAAGGGAGGTGGGGGTGAGGGGGGAGGGAGAAGGACTGAGGGCAGAGGGACAGGGCTGGTGGCTGTGTCTGTGCATCTCTTGGGTGTGGATTCTAGGGAGGAAAGCCTAGAAAAAGGTTTACCCACAAAGGATAGTCTCTGAAGGTGGTGGAGCAGATATTTTCGGAGATCTTGCCAGTAACCGGGTGGATGAAGAGACACTGTTGTCTAGTGTCAAACTCCTGCTGAAGCCTCTCCAGGATTGGAGACTGCATCTTCCTGACTAGGTACCGATGATCATTTCGTCAGATGGGGGTTTCGCCGCAGATGGCTTATAGGCAGGCACTGATTGAGGTATTGCTACAGGCGCCTGGTGGTGGCATTGGTGTTTGATGCCCTTGGAGGCACTGGGGATCGATAGGTGATATAGCCCAGACGGCCAGGACCAGGGTGTCATAACCCAGGTTCAACTACCATCCATGTACCAACAATATATAACAGAAATTGCTTCAGAGCCCTTGCAAAGTCAGGCAGACAGACCCATGCTCTGCCCTGCAAGCAATTTGAGTGGGGCTGGTGTTTCAACAACTCACTGCATCCTTTCACTGGTCACTGGCAGTACGGCAGGGCAGTAGCATGTTCACGCAGGGTCGTGGAGCAACCAACACAAATCCTCCTCCAACTAACTTCAACATGCAATGGTGTCAGTACTGGCTGATGGGATTCATTCTAGCTCATTACTTCACATTCCGAAAATGCATGCATGTGTTTTGTGCTGAGATAGAACTCACAAACACACATACAGATCTCGGTCCTTAGATCCAAGAAACAGGGTTCAGGGAGTGTTAGATTGCAGAAGCACCTTCCTAGAGGTAGACAGTGATTAGAGGGGCAGGGCCACAAACTATTCAACGCACCAGCTGCCACTTATCAGCAAACTGTGCTCTAGGCCAGGGATGAGGACTCAAACACCTTGCTGTTTCCTGAATGCCATCTACTACATAGGAATAAACAATAAAGGTAAAACAGTTGTGCAAGGAGAAAAACTACTAATAACTGTTGAACCGTACTAGAGAAATTGAAGGGGGGGGTGGAACACCTCCCAAATAAGTTATCACTTGCACAGATCTGAAATTGTATTGTTGTCTGGGGCAAAACAAAGGCTTGGTTCTGGTGGAAACCGGACATCTGTAGCTGTTCTGTATTTAACTAGGACCAGTGACCAACTTTCAACTGTGGTATTCTTTCAATAGGCAGTGGAATTCTTCCTTTACACATACAATGGTGCCACAAAGGAAAAAGTGGAGGGTATCAACATAACCTGCCAATGCAACACATTGAAGGGCAATGGAATAAGGACTTATAAGAACACAGTAAGTGCTAAATTACTTCACATTCATAACTAGAAAAACTCAGGACTACCTCAAACTGCGAAAGAACCACAAATGCACATAGCTTCAATATATCAAAATGAAATCTTAAGCAGCCTTTCCTTTAAAGTTACTGCAAACTTGACAATAAAACTTTAAGCTCAGACTACCAACATCGCACCAATAGACACTCAGAGGCAGGACATTCATCTCCGGCATGGCTGGAACGCATCAGACTGACGTGGGGGGGGGGAGCAGGGGGAGAAGGACTGGTAAGAAAAGAAGCCCAAGCAAATACTGAAGAAAAAAGACGGGTGAAATGCATGCCTTGGGCATTAAAAAAGATGAGCAAACAAGGTGCTACAGAAGTTTGGAAGAAGCCGCAAAAGTAATCTGTCCTGCAGCTATGATCTCTCGTCAACACCACTGAACATTCAGAAACCACTCTATGATTCTCCACGGACTGGCGACAACACAATCAGGAACCATGAAAGACCTGTTAGACCAGCCTGGACTGCAATGTTAATAGCCAGCTGCGCACACCCGTTGATGTGCCTTGAAAGGTTAAGTTGAACTGCAGGAGTGTGCAGCGGCTGCATGAACGGGTGTAAAGCCCAAATTATCAAATATACTAAACTACCATCACTGGGCAGGTTAACCAAATAGCCCATTTCCACCAAGTCAACGTGTTAGAATTGGGTTCCTGGTTGACTGTGTAAGCCCTAGTCAAGCAGTAACCACAATCCTAGTGTGGGTAAGGTACAAGCGCTCCCTAAATTAACCTGTGCTCACCCTCTGGTAGTTTGGCACAGAACAGTCAGGTCAAATCTAAAACTACAGGCCGACTGCGATGGAGCGCGTGTCAGATACAGTCCCAGGTTAGTCCCACTGAAGTTTTACCTTCAAGTTTTGTGCCAACAGTCCCGTTTGCGGAGGAGAAGTTCTCAGGGACAAGGAGAGCGTCGCTGGCAATGGTCGTCGTGGTGGTGCGAAGAGCAGGCAGAGCGTTGCAGACTGGCCCTTCACTGTAACTATCCATGCCAGCGGACGATGCGTACTGTGAAAAGAGACTAACTTGCAGCAGCTCGTGCGGATTCTCTGTGTGAGCCGTGGCGTTCTGGAGATAGCGGGCCATTCACAAAGAGCCCAAAAGCTTTACTTTCAGAGCTTAAAAACCACTTCCAAGGGCCGAGGACCTGAGAGAGGACTCTTGGGGGTCAGAAACTCATTGAAGACTGGTCCAGGAGCTGTGGGGGAGCCGGTTATGTTCAAGAGACTCAAATCAGGAGGCCAGCAGCCTAGCAGTTTGAGTCACTCTGGAGTCCTGGGTTCAAGATGGATTGAAGGTCCAATTCTTCCTCGCCAGGCAAAGAGAGTGAAGCAGGTCAGCACAGAGACAGCAGCTCCTTCATAGTGGCAGTCCAGCAGAGTGGCAGTCCTTTCAGCAGCACAGCAGTCTCCCTTCCACAGTATCCACAGGTTCAGAGGTGTCCTGAAGTGGTGGTGTCAGAGGTCCAGTACTTATACCCAGTTATGTTTTTGAAGTCTCCCCCACTTCAAAGACACGTCTTTGAAGTGCACAGTGGTCCTCCACCCTGCCCTGGCTCCAGACTCACTACGGAGGTGTATGCAGCCCTTTGTGTGGGGACAGGGCAGCCTATTCAGGTGTGAGGCTGGGTCCAGCTCCTCCCTCCCATCCTGCTAGGATGGCAGTCAAATCACACCTAAACTCCCATTGTCTATGGCTGTCTAGTGGGAATACACAATGCCCAGCTGACATCCACCCTGGACATGTAATCGGACAGGCAGCAGGCACCAAATGGGTAAAGTAAGAAAATGGCAAGTTTCTAAAAGTGGCATTTTCAGAATTGCAATTTAAATTCCAACTTCAACATAAATTAGGATTTTAAATTAGGATTCTAGAGAGACCAGACTCTGGGATCTAATCTCTTCCCAATTATAAATTATACTTATTAATTGTAATCCCAATGTTATCCTATGGGAGATATCGGCCTTGCAGTAGGGAAAAACAACTTTGGGAGTTTTTCACTACCAGGACATGTAAAACTAAAAACTACATGTCCTATGTTTTATATACATTGCACCCTGCCCTCTGGGTTGTCGATGGCCTAGCTTAGGGGTGACATATGTATGAAAAGGGATGGTTTGGGCCTAGCAAAAGGTTTATTTTCCCAGGTCGACATGGCGGTATAAACTGCACATACAGGTTCTGCAATGGAAGGCCTGAGGCCTGGTTAATGGGCTACTTAAGTGGTTGGCACAATCAGTGCTGCAGGCCTACTAGTAGCATTTACTTTACAGACCGTGGGTACCACTTTACTAGGGACTACTAAGTAAAATAAATATGCGAATCGGGGAGTGAACTAATGTTTCCATGTTTAGGTGAGAAAACACTCACTTTGGCACTGGTTAGCAGTGGTAAAGTGTAGAGTTCTAGTACCAGCGAAAACTAGGTCAGAAAAGTGGATGAGGCAGACAAAACGTTAGGGGGCGGGGGGCAATCACCCTAAGGCTGTCAGGACTAAACTCTTACATTAGGCTTCCACTGATATTGACCCTTTCCCAACCTAGGACAATCATAGCATGTCTCCTTTCATTCGTACCAATGCCTAAATTAAGTTTACTGAATTTTCCACATCAATGCTTCCATTTTTCCTGCTCAGCATGCATCTGCTGCACGTGGGCCTCAACCAGATGCCTTGCCATGTTTCCATTACCAACTCACTTGCCATAGTTTTATTAAAAGAAATAAACCTCGATGCTAGTATGCTAAATATTTTGTGGCTCGTTCAAAACTACACTCGAAAGAAAAGTAACAATTGCAGATTTCAATGTAGGTGAAGAACAGAATCGACTGAAATAAAGTTTGTGGCTAAACTGTCATTACTTTGGCACAACCAATTCTCATTGGATGGTGCACAAAAACAGCATTTTGGGAGAGCAAACTACCCAGATCTTAAATGGAGCAACATACTCTTGCAACATGCACTTAAGAGTTTGGAAGGTCCACCAGTATTTGTGATGGCTTTTTAGAACAAGTAGGTTTGTAAGTATTTGCAACCATTTTGCAGGTGGTTCGCAAACAAGGAAACACAGAACCAATGTTTCCAATTATTGTCCCTCTCAACGAAGGGAAGTGTGAGGGAACAAACCTACAATTCAGAACAGTGCCAGGTTCTTCACAATGAAAACATGCCCCCACTGGAGAGAAAAATGTTGCATGCAGAAAAGCACATAAGCCCTACTTGCGAGGACTTTTCCAACAGGACCCCCTAGTGAGCAAAACCAACTTGCATTGAAATTTGATACCATCTTCTATTTCCTGGAGTACTCCTGTGATTTTTTTTTTTTTAATAAAACCATTAAAGGTACTTTTTGGGGGCACATTTCAAATTTCTAGTGCATGTGGGTCCAAGTTTAGTTTCTAAGAATTCGTCCTTGTGCGATTATATTAAACCAGATTTTATTGGCATTTAAAATTCGTCACAGTACATACAGACCAACCTGTGTGGCTCTTACATATATCTTAGGGGCATATTCACAAGGAGCTATCGCCAAATTAACGGCACTTTATCGCAGCCAAAGTCGTGATAAATTTACCCCCCCATTCACAAGCCGGTGTAAACAGCCCACAGCACCAGTTTACCCGCGATAGCAGCCGCTAAAAAAACATCGCCACAGAGGACCCCCGCAAATATCGCTAATGAGATGCAGAGTAGGCGTTCCCGTGACAAAAGCCGAGACAACATCACACCTCAACATTCACAACGACCAGCCACATCGGCGATAAACACACAAAACAGGCGATAAGGCGCGTTAGCACCAGGAAATCTACACCGGCTCTGACCTGGTGTAAAGTCGGACGGCAGCCTGCACCACAAAAGGGAGCACAGCCCATGGCCACAACCGAAGGGCAACAGATGCCATGGAGCCACTCATCATGCGGCCCGGACACCCAAGAGGGCCACAACACCCACCACCCCAGGACCCCAACCCACACCAGGAACACCCCCCCCCCCCACAGACCACCACAGACGCAGCGCAGACAGACAGCGGACCCCCAGGAAGCTTACCAGCCTCACAGACCCAACATCTGACAATGTCACCGTCCACCACAGGCTGAAAGTGACAAACATCCTACGCATCCTGACCATCATCGCCTAACAGGCCTACGGCAACAACACAGCGGACAACCAACATCCCACCCCACACAAAGCTGCTGGCTTGGCTGCACCTGTTGGCCCCTGGTACCCACCAGAGTCGGAGGAGTCTCACAGCCAGCCACATCCAAGTCGCCCACACCTGTCCTGGGCATCACCATCACCCCAGTCCCCATATGTAAAACACAATGCGCAGGATGCACGTACGTGTTGGGCACAATACACAGCACACATGTACTACCTGTGCACCCTGGTGACACAGCACACAATCACCGCAACAGGAAGCACACGTCTCACATCAATGTGCAGGCAACAGAACACCGTGGAACCCCCAACAATGTCGCCTTCAAACACACAGCCAGTGTGCATGATACCTTCATCCTCCAACAGTCCATCATCAACCAGTGTTCCCAGGATGGCAACAAGGGAAATGCACAGCCCCTTGGCAATATCCAAATGAACACCACACACCTCAACTCCACAACCATGCAACTCACAACTCTGGCAATGCACATGTCACAAAATCACATACAACAGGCACAACAACATGCCCACCCACCAAACACGACAGAAGAACTTACAATGTTCACATGGGCAAGCCCTGAACATGAGCCAGCAACGGCATGGCACCACAGCCACATAATAGCCGAATGTGTGGAGAGGTGGCAACCAGGCATGTGTGAAGGATGCAGTAGAACCATGATTGGGAAAGTACACAATGCCATGGGTGGCGGAGATGTGCTGGACACACCGCAGTAAGCAGAACACACCCCTATCCATGGCGACGTACACCGCTGGTGTATGGAGTGCAGTGGACGCAACCATGTCACCCCAGCCAGTGGGGGACTTCGCGGAAATGTTGCCTGTTACGCCCCCTCCCCTAAGCGTCACCAGAGTGGGATGGCCCGGCGTACGCCACGCCAGCGTAGGCGTGTGAACAAAAAGGACGTAGGCCTGGGCGTGGTCCTCTTCTGGAAAGACCCACGTCTTTGCCAGCGCGGCACCTCCCACCCCGCCATGAGGCCGACGCCGTCCTCGTGAGCGGAGTTGCCAGCGATGCTGTGCGCCTGCCGGACCCCGGCACCCTGGACCACGAACCAGTCAGGCCCGCCCCTGCGCAGCCAGGCCACACTGATCACCTGCCGACACCAGCGTGTGTCAAGGAGGGCCCACCATGTGTCGGCGCAAGCTCCAAGCCCGAGGCCCGCGAACTTGGCAGCCACCTCAGACCACCACAGCCTCCACGACACAGGCCCGCTTTATTCGTTGCTCGTTGATGTACTCCACTGCCGCCTTCGGCCTACTCTTCGGACCAGTAGGTCCCATATGTGAAACTGTGTCCCGAGTCATGAATGGCAGTGACCCCAAATCCGGGACAGCGGCCACAGCACCAGACCCCCCCCCCCGATCAGTGAGGCATAGTTCCATATGGGCTTCTTGCGACACGTGGTGCCACTAACCCTGTTCAACGCCAGCCGGCTACACGTGGTGCCACTGAACCTGAACTATGCAGGCCGGTGGGGCCATCCAACCTATGCCGGCGACACTCGGCGAATGGGCCATGCTGACCGCTGCCTCAGGTCTACACCATGGTCAGGTAGGTCACACATTTGGAACGGAGTCTTGGTTACACCATGGCAGTGACCGGATGTCTACTGCAGGGGTGAGATCACTGAACTCCGTGCTTTCAGTGAAGCAAACCAATGCATCACAGGCACACGACACGTGTCTGTGGGGCCATGCTGACCGCTGCCTCCGGCCTACACTGCGGTCCAGTAGGTCACAGAGTCTTGATTTGGCAATGTTGGAGTTCACATCTGTGTACCGGCATCATCGCAGACTGCATCCCCTCTCAGCACCTGTGCCACTAAGTGTGTTCCCCGACATTCAAGGACACTCACTGGTCGCACATAGGTGGCGTTTGAGTCTATGGACTAGGGGCTAGTTTTCATCCTCATGTAGCGGATACCAAATTGTTGGAGGAGTTGAAAGCGCAACCCTCGTTTCCACCATTTGCTGCTTCCAGATAACATCAGACCTTCCGCATCATGCCCTGGAGGACACCTTCCACTGTCCCCCAAAACCCTCCGCAACATACACCTCGGACATTGATGGGGACCCGCTCAGGTCGCATGGCCCATCTGACTGCACCGCAAGTCACCATCCCGTGGCTGGGTGCCTGTGCCGGCTGCAGTGCATCCGGGGCCACTAACTCTGTGCTGCTCAGGCCTGGGACCCCTCCATCTGGGACATTGAATGGCCTCTGTAGCGATGGTCTTGGGGTCATCAACGCCATGTGTCTGTGGCCCTGCGCTGTCCGCATCCTCCGGCCTCAACTGCGGGCCACCAGGGCCCACACAAAGCATCGAGTCTTGACCGGCCCGGACGTCGCATCACCGCAGGAGGCACACGCCACCACCGCAAGGACCATCTCCAACCGCCATCTGCCAGAGTCGAAACGGTGGTCCTGACAGACCTACGGAGTTGCTCAGACGAGTCGTGGATGCCATCATCGGCCTGATACCCTGCTCAGCACTCCAGGTGCCAGTGACTCAGTGCACCGCAAGCCATTGTCCGTAACTGATTGAGTTTTGTGCTGTTGTGAGGTTGCGCAGCAATGTCACCTCATGCAGTGGGGAAGACCTGGGACCATGATGAGGATGTGTCAAGTGTGCGGACGGGAGAAGGCACAGACAATGGGAGGGCAGGTGGCAACAGCCCCAAGGCAGGAATGCAGACTGGTGGTGGTAGTCAAGCTACACACTCGGATCTAATACTGGGTATTGCGCTGTGGACTGCGGACGCAACTGTCACCTCAGGCAGTGTGGGAGACCTGGGACGTTGATGAGGAAGTTGATGCAGGTGTAACACACCCCACTGCATCTGCATCTGGACTAACCCGAAGGGACACAATCCTAGCAATTTCTTCACATGAGCGCGCTCTTCTCTAGTGCCCCTACCTCAGTGCACTGCAACTCACGGAACCTCCTGACTGAATATTGGGTGACCTCTGTCTTTACTCTGGATCCGTCCATGTTGCTCTGCAGTTGACTCTGTTATGCTGGTGTTTTCTGTTTCCATTACACTGGTGTCCACTGTTCAGGTTGTTGGCAGCACCAAGCACTCCGTGCGGGCTGGCTTGTACTCACCCCACACACATCCAGCACAGGCGTCACTGTACATGTGGCCCTGCCAATAAAGGGGCTGGGCACACGTGCCTGTAGCCAGTTCAACATGATATGTGCATGTGTCTGTGGAGGTGTGGGTCTCCTTTGTGGGGTGTAGGTGGTCCCTGAAGGGTATTGGACGCCAACGTATGTGTTCTAGTTCGCATTCCATGGGTTCGGCAACACCCTCACCTGTTGGGCCACCTCCTTATTGCGTTCTGCCACCTGGCATTGGGGTGCCATGTGTGGGTGGGTGAAGTGTTGTGAGGCAGCCGTGATTGCGGGTGCTTCATGCTGTGTGGTCTGTTGCAGGGGCTGGGTTCTCCTCTGAGTAGCTTGTCTGCCCTGGTCCTGGTGGTGGGTTGTGTGGGATGTCCATGGGCTGTTGTAGGGCGTCGGTGTGGTGTTCGTCTCGGGCATCACTGATGGGTTGTCTGTTCTGACCTGCTGGAGGTGTTTGTCCCTCTGCATTGTGATGGGGAGGTGCATGTTGGCATTGTGTTGGCGCCTTGTTGTCGACATGCATACTATGTGACAATGTACATTGTGACTGTTTGGGCGGTGGTGGCTATTTGAGGTGGGACAGTGTACATTTGGCCTACATGGCTGATGTGGGGTTGTAGGGGTAGATGTGCATCTCAGTTCCCTGCTCTGTCCAATGTGATTGTTCTGTTTCTGCGCCTGGGTGGACCCAGTTGTGTCCCCTGTTCTGCAGTGTGGGTGTTGCACTTTGTGTCACATTGTCATGGTATGTGCTTTGATTGCTATGTGTGTGCTGCAGTGTGCCACGGGGATGGGTGACATGTCCCTGGGTAATTGTGGGTGTGCAGTGTGTTACACCCCATTGTGCATGTGTGGCATTGTGCCCATCACCCCCAGTCCCTGTTGGATCCTCACCCTGTTGTTGTGTCAGGTCCTCTCGAGCTGTGTCCGTACTCCCTACTCCTTGCACCCTCTCCACACTGATGACTGTGGCCTGGGTTTCCTCCAGCTCCTCCTGTGGCGCTGGACTGCCACCGTTGCTGCCTTCCTGTTGGCAGCGGGTTTGTACCTGGTTTAGGTTGTCACGTCCTGCCGGCGCCTCTTGGCCTCCTGGATTGGCCTCCTGGGCACTCAGACTGCATTCCAGGTGGTCTGCTTGTGGGTCAGTTGCTGGTAGTGTTCTGTCACCTCCGTGGCACTGGTCTTGTTTTCCTGCGGTCTGCACCCAGTCTTCCTCTCCCTTTTCTCCTTGGCCTTCCCTGACCCAGTTGTTCCTTGCTGGTGGTCTGTGGGGGTTGTGGGGTTCGCGTTGACCTCTGCGCTGGGTCAGGGTGCATCCATGTTGCTACGTGCTTTGGCTTGTTTCTGGTGTGTTGTTTCTGTGGTTTTTAATGGTGCAATTTCCCACCAGACGCGTGGGATTTGCAGGCCCGAGGCTGCTTTTCGCTACTTTTTGTACCGCGATTGGCCTCATCGCATGATTTCTCGCGTTTCGCATTTTTCCGGCGTGGCGTTGATTTTCACGCTGACATTTGACGCGTTATCTGGTGACTATCGCATGGTACCGCCTTGTTGTGAATTCCACGTTGACACGGGGTTATTTTCCCCTGATAGGCTGCGATATTGAAAGTTGCATTACGCTACTCTTGCGGTAGTTATCACACGTTCTTGTGAATATACCCCTTAGTGTATTACTGGTACATTATACTCAAACTTCCAACTAGTGTCCCTTTCCCTCCCCCCGCCCAACTCTTGAGTTCCTTCCGCACGTTACCCTCTCTACCGATTATAATCGTTTCTCAGCAATCCCAGTGCTTGGGATGGTTGCCCAATATACTGAGTTCTGTTTATCTGGAATCTTGGTTTCTATTCCCACCTGAAGCAATTTAACTTGCGCATCTTTGGCAAGGGGACCGATATAGTGTAGCCCTCCTTAAAGTGGACTTCTACAAAACATGTGTGCAAGCTCGTACAAGAGCACAAGCAGGGTCCATGCACTTTTGGAAAGGATTTAGACAAGTCACACACCAATACATTATTGGGTATTCACCAAACACATGTGAGATACTCAGAGGTAAGGAGGACACAGAGTGCATTCTGGTGGAATGGTACGATACCTTCCCTCCCAAACACCCCCCACCCCCCCACTCCCAAAAAAAAAAAAAACAACAATATGTTCATCATTAGGTGTTCTCTATTTTTGTGCCAATAATGGAGTGAGCCCTCCATTGCTCTAGACAATAAAGAGCAGCTCCTTGGGATTGACAGTCTCTTTTCCTTCTTGAGAAATAAAACGCTGCTACAGTTCTCTCAACTTCGAGGAGGACTAGAAGTCAGCAGAGAAGGGACAACAAGTGCTAAAGGTTTAAGTAAAGGTGGTGGACCGAGACATACTGTTTGAAAGGCTGAGAAGAATCCTGGCAAGTTAACTCAATGTTCAATGAACTGTTCTTTAGGCTGGTCTCGGAGTATACACCATTAAACCGGAAGCCATGCGGAAATGCAGTACAGATGTAGCAACCAGAGCAACATCAGTCATGTTCTGGCTTTTAACACCAAAATGAATTGTGGACGCCATAGTGAAAGTTACCAAAAAGCAAAAGGAAAACGTGAATATCACTTGTAATACTCCCAGAGCAGTCTCACGGTGCAAGTGTGACTAGCTACTTCGTCCGCTTGTGGGGCTCTGGCTCCTTTATGGTAAAAAAAAAAACAAAAAAACAAGTGGCCTACAACATAGCAAAATAATAAAATCACTCCAAGTAGATTATGTATAAAAACCTAGGAGATGCCTCATTTTGGTAGGATTAGGGGGAAGGTCAACATAACACTTAATGAGAAAAGGTTGACATTCTGAATGTGCTTAGGTTCCCTACGTCTCGATTATCTCGGTTGGTTACAGAGCCAGAAGATAAAGGCTGGATTCTGACAGATTACCCTGGCATGCTGGCAAGTTGCATGAAAGCCTGGTTTGTTGAGAATATTCAGTACTGGTGAACAGTAAACCATGGCAGCACATACTTAGCAATCTTCATTTTTTCAAAGAGAGGCTATGAGGAGTGTGATGCGTTTTTAAAAGTCTTGGCACGAAACATGGCAAGGTACATTTTTATAACTTTTTTGGCCTACTTGTTCTTCGAGAAGTATGCGGTTAGTGTTTGCACAACCTCATGAGCAATCGGAGTTGGACAGGTACTAGGACTCTGGATGGAATTAAACTAGACTGCCATAAATATAGAGTCCAAACTTCTTGGATGTTTTAATTGAAGCCTAACAGACACCAAGGGACCCATTAAGAATTGCACTGTATGCACAGCAAAACTATATATATATATATATATATATATATATATATATATATATACACACACATATACATATATATACATACACACACAAATACGATTTCAAACTTTTCACAAATTACCTGACCCTTTGTTCTCCTCCCACACCCAACCCCTTACATTTCCTTTCGACATATAAAATGGGGAGCGGAGGGTCTGGGAGCAAGCAAGCGACTATCGAAAAGCTCTACTCTAAGCCATTTAGCAAAGTTGACTTTCTCTTCTGGTGTAAGTAGTAGTCCGTTCCAAGAGTAAGATGCAACTGTGATACAAATGGACATAAAAACATAAATGGAAAAGTCCCATACAAGAGTCAAAGGGTCTAGTCAGGCACACTGCAAAAAGGTGACTTAGAGTGAAAGGAACAGACAGTAAACAGTAAGCACATAGCTGAAATGCAGAGAACAGTCAGTGTGTATAGGAACTTCATGAGCGAAAAAATAAACAGCAAATGTTTGAGGAAAACGCTGACTAGATGGGCCTTAAACCACAAAAGGAAGCGTGAAACTAATGCAGACTCAGTCATCCACTTGTGAAGGGCAAGAAAGCTAGCGGCGGCTCTGTCAGGAACTCATTTAACTAAGTTTGGGCCTGCTACAGAAGGATGTGCGTGGATACTTTCATGCCACAGCTTTTTTTGAAAGAGCACTTTCCATCCAAGACAGTTGTGTAGCAATCCCCCTGGCTAGCTTTGAAAGAGGAAGAACAGGATCACCGTAAGAACAGTCAAACAAAATTAGGGCATCACTCATGCCATGGAACCTGACACGCACCTCAAACCAGACTAAGCCTTCAGAAATGGCAGTACACTTAATGGAAGTACACCTCCATTAACTCGACGTCAGTGGGCCAAAGTCATTCACCTAGGCAGCTGCAACACATCACTCCAGCTTCAACTGTATTCGAATAAGAGCAATTCAGCTTCTTTAAATACTAAGCATCTTGAAAAAGGCTACAAGAGTGGGGGTGCACTGGGAGTTTTACAAGCTTTTAGCATAGGAATAGGATACACAACAACACTGCCAGCGGGGACCACATCCTACCTAGTCCTAGGTGAGGGTGCTGCTCCACCAAGCTCCAGCTGTTGTCGTCCACGCAATGGCTTTTGTACACCAGCAGCTGGCAGAGGTCCCTGGCTGTCATGGTGGCTAGAATCTCTACCACTTTGCTTGTCCCATCTTCACTGAAGATTTTCACAACCTGCAACACAAAACGACACTTTAGACAAAAAAAATACATTCCCGCACTGCCTCGTCAAAGCAGTTTCTAAACATTAGCATCCGCCCTTTTTCATAGCTTATTGGTTTGGAAGTAAGCTCTATACATTAACAAGAGTGGGAACATTTGAAGGAAAAAATCCAATTACTCTACAGAGCAGTGTTAAAATGAAAAGGTTGGAAAAGGCGTGCATTTTATAAAATCTACTTCGACATCCTATGTGTGCTTTAGGCTGCGTAAGTATTAAAAATTACCTGCTCATACAAATTACTTTAACTCTTGCATCGTCTCAGACTACTGAATGTACAATACACCGACGCATTTCTCCATCCCTCCAAAAAGCCTCCTTTTAGTGTGACGGCTTTTTCATAGTTATCGAGGCCTCCTTTAAAATGATTTTAATTCATACAAATGGTATCTTTAATAATGTTTGACAAAATCGAGACCCCTTAAAAAAATGTAAGATGCTACTTCACAATGCGAAAACGTCACTTATGCTGGGTGACTCACTCAGTGCCTCGCATCCCTCCTACCGATCACTTTTCAAAGTCGACCATGACGTCTTAGGATTCCAAGCATCGCACCTTAACACAAACCATATATTTTTCAATGCACGCTGCGCTGCCGCGTAGACCTACAGCTCTTAAAGCAAACTACGTAGGCTGAAATCATCCTCAATCGCCCTCCCACCACTCCACCTCCCGCTAACCCCTTTTCCTCAAGGGTATGAAACCGTGAGGGGCGCGTTAATGTTTAAATCTTACCTCGACAGCGTGTAAAAGGCAGCAGTCGGACGAGCAAGACGGCATATTTAAAGTAATGAATTGTCCGGCGAGTTACTGCGCGGTCTCTTCCAAACCCTGGCAAGCTTGAGCTGCACCGTCAAGGACGCCAGACAGTGTCAACGGATTACTGTACTGTACCTGTCACGTCGCCAGTGTTGCATGGCACCGCTCTTGGGGAGGAAGGCAACTCTCGAAGCTCGCCTCTCAAAGGGTTACAGTCTTTTAGGTAGTGAAAGAAACTGCAGACGGCAAGCCAATGGTAGTCCTCCTCAGACTGATGTAATCTTTTCCCACAAGCAGTTACAGACTTCCAATTTTACCAGTCAAATAGAAAGAAGAAAAAAAAAAAGACAGCGAAATATTTCTCGTTCGAGGAAGCAGCGGGGCTAGAAACAAAAGACAGCTCTATTCAAAAAGTTGTAAGTAAAGCGACACCAGAGAATGCCGGAGTCAAGGGCGCGCCGGCTCACCGAGCGCAGCTCGCTTTGCCAAACATCGCAGACAAAAGCCGGCCCCCGAACAGCTGATATCTGCCACCTGCAAGTTCAGCCCTTGAACTTGCACGTGCACGCTCGCTCATCTCCCGCTTGACTGCCCCCATCCACTCCCATCCGGCTCGTTCATTCACCTTCTGTCACTGCCAAGTGCTTTGCTAGCAGGAGATTTTTCCCCAAGAACACACTGCAAAAGGGGCGTGAGCTGCTCATTTGAATTCCGCCCTCCCTTCATGATCTCATGAGATCTGGTCTGCACTGAAGATCAGGTAACTGACTGCAGCACTACTGTGGAACTCATGCGTTCACAGATCCAGACAAAATCAAATTCACATGGGCCCAATCAAGCTGCAAGCCAAGCCGACTTTTCGAGGAAGAGGCCTCCCCAGGAGAAGGAAGAGCAAAAGCAAACTGTGGAGGAAACTAAAATAAGTGAAGGACACTAAACATTCAGTATCCGCTCTGTGCAACAGGCTTTGAACATCTGCCGATACTGAAGGACAAAATGTACCGCAACCAAACCCTCCCACCCAATAATAGTCCATAATATTTTAACGGACATCACTACTTAACAAAATATAGGATGCAAAAGGTTTCCAAAAGGAATGTGAGGTTTAAAATCTCTATAAAATGAGACTAGAGCGCAGTTAGAGGAACAACAAGAAGCAAGTCTTTAAAGAACACTATATTGTATTGTAATTGCATTTATATAGCGCTTACTACCCCTGACGAGGCGTCGAAGCACTATCGGCGAGAAGCACGCTACTCCGGAACCCATAAAGGATTAGTGTTGAATTAGTATACGAAATATGAAAGTAATTTGAGTGGATACGTTAGTCAGTTATTTGGATTCAGAAGGATAGCAGAGGGGTAAAAGAGGGAAAAAGGTTTGCATCTATATAACGCTCGTTACCCCTGATGCAGTGTTGAAGCGCTTTTTTTGGCGAGTAGCACGCTACTCTGGAACCCATAACAGTACGCACAACCCTGCTCCCACAAACCAGAGGCCTCGATGGCTCGTTGACTATCCTTGCACGTAACCATTTCCATAGTTCCATTTTGCCACAATAACTATTTCCAACAAACCAGTTATTTTACTTCGGTATTGTTCTTTGTCATGGACAGTTTAGTGTCCGCAGATCCCATAAGAAAAGCTCTTGCTAGAGGTCAGAGTGGATCCCAAAAATTTTCATAGCAATGCTCGGTCACAGGAGCTTGGCAGTGATGCATCAGATATAGGTGTATGTCAGTGTTGGCGTTTATTTTGTCCAGGGCTGGTCTACTCCCTGTGCAGGAAAGGGACATGGGAGGGAGCAATTAAATAATGACAACATTGGATATATAGCCTCACAAGGGGGGGTAATGATGACTACAACAATCTGCATTGGCTATTGTAACCATCAGAAAACAGGTTAGCAAAGGTACGTTATTCTTCTAAAGGATACCTACTCGAGTAGACACCTCGAGTGAACCATTCCCATAGCATCCTTGAAAGTGGATAGTTGAAGACCTGGATAGTATTAAAGGGAGAAGGATTACAGCACTGCTCAGCTAATCTGAAAATGCTCCCACTGTTATGAAAGAATACCATGTTTAGTGAAGGGAGTGGACAGAGGCCTATTTGCTTGCATC
Source organism: Calotriton arnoldi (assembly GCA_963921515.1). Taxonomy (NCBI): domain Eukaryota; kingdom Metazoa; phylum Chordata; class Amphibia; order Caudata; family Salamandridae; genus Calotriton; species Calotriton arnoldi. The sequence continues at coordinate 402,330 of CAWUFW010001370.1, forward strand.
ACAGATGGTTTGAATATGAACGCCCTTCAAGAGCAGATGCTGGGCCTCTAGTGGAGTGGATTTGGAAACAGCCAGAGAGGCCAGTTTACCCACTTGTTCACAGCAGTGTTGTACTAAGACTATCAGTGATAACAAGGAGAATAGAGTTTTCCAGGAGATCGATATTTCAGAGAGGAAAAAGGCCGACCACCAAATTGGAAGTGATACCTGATTCATTGTGAGTACTTAAGCCGAGGGCACGGCTAGACATCCGTTTACTGTGCCAGGTTCAACACCCTCTCAATGATAGCAAGCTGCAGAATCAGGGCTTCTTCTGCGCAGAGCAATTCCACAAATTTATGTGCTGCTTTCCTCTTCATAGCCTCCATGCTCTTCATGGTGATAGCCTGTCCGTTGCTTCCCTCTGCTGTTTTTTTGGTAATTTTTTATTTAACCCCCTCACTGCCTCCATTGTGCCTCCTAACTTTGTTTATGTTTCTCTCGTTGCTCTACACCCTTTACTTTCTCCCTCCACGCCAGATCCCCTGCACCATTGCTCCCTTGCCTATCACGTTTGCACGACTATTTTATTATTATTTTGCTTTTTGGAGGGCCCAGCAGCTGCAATTCGATTCTGGGATGCCTCGTTTTAAAAATGTGCTGTTGGTCACAATTCGTTTTTTTAAATGTACTGCTCCTAAACTGGCGTCTTTCAAAGGTAAATAAAAAAACAAAAAAATTACAGCCACGTCCTGACACGTGCATGCAAATGCTTAGAGACGCATGCACGCACATATTTCATCATGCTAGGCCGAAGCTTCATGATGCATATGCGAGCATTCGTGACGATGCAAGTGCACCTTTTCTTTTTTTTTTTTTCCAACATCAGCAATACATTTTTTTCTTTCGACAATGTTGAATAGCACTAGCGACAATCATTGGCAAGCTAGTAAATCTGGACTGGCAAAGCCAAAATATGAGACCTACTGGCTCTATCAATGCTTCTTTAGATATGGTGGTAAATTATAATATATCCCCTACTAATCTTGAGATTGCTTCTATGAACTTGGACTGGACTGATCACTTGCTAAATAAGTAACAGGCCATGAGGCCTTTAAACAACCAAAGTTTACACAGCACCTTAAATTTGGTTATACAAATAAAAGACATTTTAAATCAATTACTAATGAACAGCTCTGCTGTACTTATACAGGCTTATCAGCACTGTGTACCTTGACAGAAAATCCAGACAAAGTTTTAAATACTTTCCAAGTCAATCTGAAGAAGACGCAGGATGTATTTGCTCCCTTTATAAGACAAGCATTGGCATAGCCAATAGGTCTCGCTTTTGGGACCTTATAAGTATTTAGTTATGCAGCACAATATCCTTGGTGCAACAACTGTTGCATGGCTAAACACTTATAAGGTCCCAAAGGCGAGACCTATTGGCTATGCCAATGCTTGTTAAATTTACCTAGCCCACAGACGTTTGGGAGTGAGAATTTTGTGGGAAAGAGCAACGGACAGGTATTTCATACCCCCTCCCTGTGGGCTATACACATTCGCTTATGAGACATTGGGGATAAGCTGCTAAAGAACTCACAGGATTTATGAGGAGCCTACCACATTCCTGGAACCTTCCCAAATCTGTACCAGCACACAAAAGACTTAGTGGGAGTTATTATACTCCAACTCTTGCAGAAAATATGGACCTGAAGTGTCAAAATATAGCATAGTACAACACAAATAGAGAATTTGAAACATTAAACAGTTTGGTTAGCTAGTAAAATCCCATCTTACAGTCGTACTTTGATCATTCAAGATATGTAAAACTTTACCCACATGACTGGACAACTAGCTCATTGGTGGGAAAAAGTCCTTGGGATGGGCACAGCACTGAGGCACTTACAAATGGTCCTACCCTTTCTCATGGTATAGACTTATACAGTTTATGTCTTCACGATGGTCGCCTAGAAGCAAGAAGTCACTCTGTGCACAGCCATGGTAACTCAGTGGCAATCAAGAGTAGTAAGTAATCAGTTGCTGGGCTTGAGCTCTTAGGGACCAGTTGGTAAACAAGGCGTCATGATAAGAAGCACAGGGTGGAAGGTATTAGTGAATCTTTGCTATTTTATTATAAATATATGCAATTTGTCTAAGAGTTTATCTAGGAGAACATCAGTCATACCATTCTGTTATTACAGTATTGTTGTATCCCGAGTCCCTTCCCATTCCCTGTTTATGTCTGAGCTGGTGTCTGGAATGCTGAGAGTGAATGACGCAATAGAATGTTGATATGTGGTCATAAAAATAGGAGGTAAGGAGTTGGCGGAAGGATGGACCTGCAATTGTTGTAAATTAGGGGCCTAACATGAAATAAAGAACTTCCTTCCTACCCGAGTAGCTCCAGGCTTTAATGAAGACCCTGCCCTTTAACTTCAACATATATGCACCCAGCAAGTATTATGGGCTACAGGCCTAAACTTGAAAGACCGGGTTACTGAGGACTATACCCTAAGCAGTAAGGCAATATGCCATTCCTTACAGATATTTGTCACATGATTTAATGAATTATGTAATTAAAATCCCTGCCCGGCGGGAGCATATTCGGGTGGCGCCAAACACAATACATTAGATTTGCACTATGCATTACAAAGATGCAAAAATGGAATTGGTAACTGTACGTAAACATATCTGTACACATTTGTATCAGCCCTTCTGATACCAGGATGTTTAAGTTCCTGTTTTCTACAGAAAGCATAGCTGGTATGTTTTAAACATGCACCCTAGGGAACTGGGCCTTGTTCTTGCTAGGTAGTGGCACTACTAATGGTAGATTTAAGACTTGGAGGTCAAAATTTGTTTTACTATTAAATTTTCAAATGGACCCTAAACCCCAAAGGAGTCGGCTACCTTTCAACCCATGTCCTGTCATTTTTAAGTCCAACATGTGGTGGTGTGAGGCCAAGTGGCATTCCAAATTCGAAATGTAAAGTACGTCACCTGCACTTGCTTTTACCCATTTTGTCTGTGGGTCTACTCAAGATCAAATAAGCTAACTGGTATTTGCCTACTATACTCCATATTTTAGAGCTTGTAGTGGAAAGCCTGCTTAGTAGTCTGCCACTACCAGAGTCAAAGTGGGTCAGCAATCCAGTCCAATAAAAGGTAAAAATATCTGGGGAGACTGCACAAAAGTGATAATTTTCCTACATTAACATTTTGTGACCCTTGAAGAAAGCCTGTGGGTTCACCAAAATCTAGTGTTAGACTTATTTATTTTGAAGGTTTTATGTAGCGCGGACAAGACCCTTGCGGGTATCAGAGCGCTTTACAGGCATATATAGGGAACAAACAGTTCAATGACGCACTCAGTGGTACTACAAGTTATATAGATAGCTCATGTGAATTTCGATAACAGAATAGATTTCTCAACTTTCCCTTTATCTGATAACATTATGCATCATCTCTCAATACCCTCATCAGAGCTTAATTTGATCCGGTGTTCCCGTGCTCAGAAACGGAACTTAATTGTCAACACTGGCACATATGACACCCCGCCACATGGTGGTGCTGTTAGTCTAATTTTGTGATGAAAACTACAACAGTTGATTAGTAAATCAACACAAACAAGCATTTGCAATGCAATAGGTCTCGCATTTGCGAGAGTTTGAGCTATTGGCATTGTAAATGACAGTCTTTTATTTATGTGTTTTGAAAACCTGTAATGTGGTGCGTAAACACAAATTATTTACGAGAAGCAAGGCTGGCAGTAACTGCGTCTCTTTAACCACCAGCCTTGCTTCTGGTAAGCATGGACTACAAGTACAAAGAGGCACAGTTTTTTCTTCAGAGTTTTATATATAGCACGAACTTGACCCGAAGGTATCGGGTATCAGAGCGCTTTACATAGCACCAGTTGCGTTACATGAGGACACATTCTTTTTTTGTTAGGCACGGGGAGATTAAGTGATTTGCCCAGAATCACAGGATGTTCAGCGTCATTGCCGAGACTCGAACCCAGATTCGAGGTCGACCGCCCTAGCCGTTAGGCCAACTCCTCTCCCCAAGTTACTGCCAGCTTTGCTTGTCGTAAGAAATGCCTATAAGTACAAAGTGCATGTTTACACAATACTTGCAGGTTTTCAAAACACATAAATAAAAGGCATTGTCATTTACAATGCCAAAGCTCAAACTCTCGCAAATGCGAGACCTATTGCATTGCAAAATCTTGTTATACATTGCAGCATGGGCGAGGAAACAGTGAAAAACAGGCACTCTGATTCCGCTCTATGCAACTGGATAGCCGAACAAGATATTTGTGTGTTTAGATAACAAAGTCTTTGCAAAAGTACAAAAATGCATTTACATCGCAACGCCATTCAAATGATAATATCCACTATCAATGTCAAGCACAAACATTGTTAGTGCATAAAAGTGACCCTGCTGTCCGTGTCATCTGGACTGGCAGTAAACAGTGTCCACTGTTCCTACCATGTAATCTAGAACATTGTGTTGACTTGGTTGGAGTGTTCTGCCTATGCACACTAAAAAGGACAATGACCTAGATTCAGTGCATAGAGAAGTCCCCTTAATCCACGACTAGGGCACTCAGCAAAGAGCACCGGTAGCAGGAACATTTCTAGGTTACACACATGCTTTAGCAGGAATATTTCCAGGTTATGCAGCATGCAACCATGGGGAAGGCCCTCAGACTGCAGTGAGAAAGGACTACAGCCTGTATGAACACCGACACTACAGTGGAAACATAGTTTCACCCTCAGGCTTAAACACAGCAGCACCTAGCACAGTACTTACATTGTACATGACCATATGAATACTGTGCGCACATGTCCAAACCAATGCATTGTACGCCAATACAGTGCTACCCGTTTGGTACACTCCATTGCTCATGTGGAACATCACAAGTAAGTGTGATGGCACACAGAGGAATGGTTGTGTTGTAGTTTGTTTCATTATCACGACATGTATTATAATTGCATTTAATATAGCGCTTACTACCCCTGACGAGGCTTCGAAGCGCTTGTCGGCGAGTAGACCTTTTCTCTTGACACATTTGAAAAAAACAGTTTTAAAAAGGCTACGTTAAAGTAGCAAGGAAGTTGAGAGAGAGGGGAGGGAGGTGAGGTGAGTTACAGTCGAAGGTGCCAAGCTGTATGTTGAAAAGGGGGGTGTCCGAGGACATGGCGGGGAAGTGAGCGAGAGGCCATGATTTTCAGAAAGGGGGAGGGAAGGGATGTCGGCAGTAGGCAAGAACACTTAAGTGGGCAGAGGGACTAAGAAGGAGCAGCGAGAGGCGACGCATTATAAAACAGTTCATTCTCATAGGGTTTTTTCTTTTAATTTGCTGAGGTCCGGGGGAGGAGAAAGTAACCTCTAACGCTGCATGGTTAACACAAATTCCCAGCGGCCATGTTGTTTTGCTCGCTGTAAAACTTTACAGGTTAGTATTTCTTCCATAAAATCTCTAGGTACACATGGTCCAGGAGACCCTGCACGAATGGAGGAACGGGGATTAACGGCAGTTTTTTTCAATTTTATTTAGCGGGAGATTTCTCTGTTTAACAGTTGAGGGATTTCTGAGGGGCTCTTTACGGATTTTGTTTGCTTCAGTGCTGGTATCGCTCTTCAAACCACAAAGTCTGTGCTCCTTTCCTAGGGTATTCGAAAGCAGTCTCTTGGGCGGGTGCATGGCAGGAGAACAAACGAACACACGAACGCACACACGAACACACGAACACGCGAACATGCGAACATGCGAACACACACACACACACACACAAACACACACACACACGAACACACACACACACACACACACACACACACACACACACACACACACACTTTTCCTTCTACTGTTAGGCACTAGTTGAAGACAGGGACCCAAGGCCTGATGCACTAAGGTGGGGTCGCAAAGCAATTGGCATTTTTAGCATTCAGATTGCTTTGGCAGCATTCCTGAGTTTTACGATGCGACTGATGTACAAATCAATCACATCGCAAAATTACCATTCACAAGGAGTTGCAAAAACGTCAGCTTCCTTAATATTCAGAAGGAAGGATGTGTTTTGTGGGTTCTTTGGGAATACCTGCCAATGCAGGGCTGAGGGCCTGATAGGGGCCTCCTACCTCCCCCCCTGCATTCATTCATGGAATACCAACACTGTTTTCCTTAAGGGGCAGGGACTGCCTTCAAAAGAAGAAAGTTGGCATTCTGTGACAGACAGCGAGGAGTGCAGTCAGCAGTCCTGTGGTCCGCCGTCTGCTCTCGTAAAGGTCAAAGCCCAGATGCCCCAAGTGGATGCTGTGGGGGCAGCTTCCTCTCCGCGAATAAATACCACCCCTTTATTGAGTAATTAGCAGATCGAGTCGCAAAGGTTTGGGAGGCCTCTTCTACAACCCGCCCCTTCCTTTGAGATTCGTTACGGGTTGCAAAGTGCACACTGAGTCGGAAAGGCACTTTAGGCTCACCATGTGCCTTCAGAAGTTAGTGCTGTGACTTTTTAAAATAGTAAAATATAGAAGGGCTGAGGGGAGCGCAGTACAAAAAAAAAAAAGTGGGAAAGGAATCCTAGATATAGAGGGCACAACATGAGGCTAAAGGGCGTAGTAGGGTCAGCAGTAGCTTAAGAAAATATCGTATATGGAAACAACTGTCTGCACGAGCGACACACTCACTTTAGAGTTCATGTAAAACTTCCTTAATTTAAGCTGAAGCCCATCTGCTTTGTGACTCACAAAGCATCAAACAGGAACACGCAGCAGCCTCTCCTCATCAAACCTCCTCAGCTGTACATATGGATTAATTCATAAGAAAACATCATGGAGGGCAGAGGCACATTTTCAGAGTTTGTAAAATAATTCCACCCCGACTCAGAATACACACACGAGCGGCAGTACTCCCGTGACTCACGGGTCAGAGCGAAATCCATGATTCCAGAGAATGCAGGAAATTATTTTTACATTGCTACAGCATGGCCAATATACACAGGAAAATTGACAACATTGCGCGAGTCCGGTTTTAGTGAAAGAGTAGGACCCTGGAAAGGAATAGCAAAATATAAATAGTATACCAAACACAGCCGTTGAACTTCCACCAGTGATGAGTATTAAAAATTGTTCCTCTATACCTTAAAATAGCCGATTAAACAATCACGGAATCGAAACCGGAGCCGAACGCGGCAATTGAAACCAGTGGTGCGCGCGACAGAGGAGCGGGGGGGGGGGGAAGGCCGCGGCAGCGAGGCGAACGCGCGCTGCTGCGCGTGCTAGCCACCGTCGGGAATGGGAGGAGCAAAGGCGGGACATGCGCCCGCCTTTGCCCAATCGCGTGCCGTTTTTTTTTTTAAAAACGCACGCTCCAGCCAATGTGGGCTTCCGAAAACAAAACCACATGCACGAGCGTGTGGGTCGTTTTCAGAAGCCCTTTCTAAAGGTCTCGCGCTGCGCGAGCAGTGCTGCGCACTGCAACGCTAGGCGCGAGACCTAAAAATGACTAATGTCTGACCGCCCACGCTACTTTTATAGCTTTGGGTGTGCTGAAATAGTCTGGATTTTCACACTTGTTGGGTGTCTTGGTTAGCAGTCGTTTGGGTACTGTTAAAAGTGTTGGCAGGGGCAATGGTTGTGCAAGCTTCAGTGGCCTCTTGACGAGGGCCCAACCCTCTTTTTATATAAATTAAGCGCTGCGCTCAATGTTCCATTATCTACTAGTGATATCACTCACAAATTCAGAAATGCAATGACTTAAGTGGAAAAAAGACCCTGCATCAGAATGCATACTTTTTTTAAATGTAATTTTAGAAATACTGCTCATTTCTTCCTTCCATGATTTGCAAGGGCATTGGACTCAGAGGACTACCAATTTCTTCTCACTCAATATAGAAATTAAACAACCTGCTTCAGTTGATTACAGACACGGGGTTCCACCACTCTGGTCAACATGCAGCATTGCTACATATCAGAACTTCTAATATTTAACTTGGAACGGTCATGTTTCCTGATCTTTACAATAGCTTTTGACACTTTTGACACTATACGCAATGTGGTGCTGAATCAATTCATAAACAAACAAGGTGATGGATGGAACGCATGAATTAATCTCAGCCATTGGCAAACACATGGGGCCGCATTTCAGTCCATCGTTTTTTGCCCACCATGCCAAAAGTCCGCCTTATACAAATTAGTAGTAACCCTCCTCCTCATGGGAACAGTCCGTCCTAAACTACCAGACGAGGCTCCCTTCATCCCTTCAGAAGGGACCACAAACAATCCCAGATCGGTTTAGACTTACATAGGTCTCATCAGTGAGGTACAGCTTGAGTTCTATGGTGCAGTGAGCACGAGACCCACGTCTGGGCATAACTGTAGCACTTGGGGCATCAACTGCAATAAGGTGATATTTGGAGTGCTTGAATTAATCCCAGCCACAGGCAATCGCTTGGACTGTATTCCAGTCCATTGTTTTTTGCCCACCAAGTCACTCTAGACAATGGCCACCTCATGAAAATCAGTGCTAACCCCAGTCCTCATGGGAACAGTACATTACGAATTGCCAGACTAGGCCCCCACCAGAAGAGACCACAAGCAACCCCAGATCTGTTTCGAACTGCCTGGTCTCATCAGTGAAGCACAGCTCAAGTCCTATGGCACAGTGAACATGAGACCCACGTTTGGGCATACCTGTTGCACTAAGGCCATCAACTGCAATAACAATAGGAATTTTTAATTCATTCTTGGCCCTTTCTGCAGGGTCAGCCCCAAACCTTTTACCTTTGCTTCCACTTTTTACTGAATTAGTTTTTATTGGCATGAGGACTCTGGGCACTATACCACTGCTAAGCAACGTTCTAGTGCTTGTACTCTCTCCTTAAAACGTAGTAGAATAGGCTTATACCCAATTGGCATATTTAGTTTAATTGTAAGTCTCTGGTAAAGTGGCACTACTTGTGGCCAGAGCCTGTAAAATTGAATGCTACTAGTGGGTCTGCAGCACTGATTGTGCCACCCAATTAAGTAGTACTTTAAACATCTCTCAGGCCTGCCATTGCAGCATGTGTGTGCAGTTTTAAACTGCCATTTCGACCTCGCAAAATAAACATTTTGTCAGGCCAAAACATTCCTTTTTAATACACATAAGTCACCCCACGGGTAGACCCTGGAGAGCAGGATGCAATGTATTAAAAAAAGTAGGACATGTACTTTTAAGTTTTATCTATCCTGGTAGAGAAAAAATCTTTCATTTGTTTTTTACTACTCCAAGTCCTATCTATCCAATAGAATAACAGAGTTGCATTATTACATTTTATAAGGGTAACTTCAAAATGGGAAGAGATTACCAGCTCATGTTTGGCATCTCTGGAATCACAATTTAAAATCCTAACTTAAGGCGAACTTTGATCGTAAATTGCAATTCTGAAAATGGCACTTTAATAATCTCCTTGTGTTTGCTTTGTTTGCCCTACGTTGGCAGGGTATGCCCAGACGTGGGTCCCTTGCTCACTTTGCCACTGGATTCAAGCTAGCCTGGCTGAGGAGGGGTGTTACCCCGAAACCGGTCCCAGGATGCTTGTTTCCAGTTCAGGGAAGACCTGGCTTGGCAGTTCGGGCTGGAATGTTCCCATGAGGCACAGGGTCAAGACTGATTTGCACAGAGCTGGGTCTGAACTGAGGTGGCGAAGTGAGCTAAAGAACGATGATGGATTCAACCCAGATCTGTGACTGGGGGGGTGAGTGTCTGAAAAGTTTTGTACTCCGTCCATCATCTCCTTGTGTTTACTTTAATAAAGTTAACATTTTCTTCCCTTATCCATTTGGTGCCTGCAGCCTGTCCCTGGTCACATGACTGGGTGTATTTGGGCTTTGTGTATTCCTCCTAGACAGCAATAGCTTAGGTGTGCCTGGATGGGCCATCACTGGCAGGATGGGAGGGAGCCTCACTTACACCTGAATAAGCTGTGTTCTGCCTGTGTGGCTGTGTTCTGTAGTTAGTCTGGAGCCAGGGTAGGCAGGATGCCTGGTGACATCAAAGGGAATTTAATCAACAAAGGCCTGGCTTGCAAAGGGGCACAAATGACATTTATACATAGGACGAGGGGTTAATGGGGTATCTACCTCCAACCAACCGCTAGTAACTTTTTAGTCTAGACCCGTACTAGTTGCCCAAATTCTACAAATAAACATAGTCAGACTACTCCACAAGTATATCCCCTCTATGCAGAGAAAGGTGGATATAAAATACATAAGAAAGTGAGTGAAAGAGTGAGACAGCACCTCACGTGCGCCACACCAGAGGAGCTACTGGCAGGTTCTCACCAGTATGCCCACATCTATCATCATCAATGGTTGCTTTCTCACAGAAAAGAAAAAATTGTGTGTCCAGTCAAGAGAAAGGCAAATGAAGAATTTAGAAATGAATGTATTCAAAACAACAACCCCGTGAACTATACCAAAATGTGTATTCCAAAATGAAATTGAGTTAAGTCTCACATTGCATTGACATTGCTCTCTTTATTCACAATCGTGAGCTTACTCAATATTACTCAATATTAAAAGCACAGCATCAAAGGGAAACCTGTAGAAGCTTCTCCCCCACTTCAAAAGGCACAATTGGGTATAAATATTGGACCTCAGACACCAACTCTTCAGTACACTTCTGGACCTGTGGATACTCGGCCAGGAAGAAAAACTGTTGTGCTGCTACAAGGACTGCTACGCTGCTGGACTGCTGCCCTTCCGTGCTGACCTGCTGCGCTCGTGCCTAGGGAAGAACTGGACTATCAACTTCAACCCAGTACCTCAGAGTGACTCAAAGGGCTAGTCTGCTGGCCTCCTGATCTTAGCCTCAGGGACATAAAAGGCTCCCCCAACCAGCTCCTGGACCCAGCTGCAGTGAGCTCCTGACCCCCCCACCGCCCAAGTGGTGCCACTCAGGTCCTGGACTTAGTGTGGCTCACGGGCTCTTGAAATCAAGCTTTTGGGAACTTGGCAACCACGTTTGTAGCGGAACTGCACTGCTCGCACCGAAATTCAGCACAAGCCACCATCAACCCGTTTCTTCTCACAGCAAGCATTGATCACCCATGGAGGACCGCCAATGCAAAGCACCAGCCCGCCTGTCTGCGACACCCAGCCCGCTCCTCGCACCACGCCGCCCACTGCCCATGACACTCCTTGCTCTCTGCGACCCTCTGCAGTGCAAAACTTAAGGTAAACTTTTAACGGGACTAATCTGGGACTGTATCCAAACCGCACTCAATTGTGGTCTGCATTAACCTTTGAATATGACCTGGTCCAGAGCAACCACCAGAAAGCTGCAGTTGGCACGATATGCCATACATTGCAGTTCATTCGTTAAAAATTCTACTGATTGGATTTTTGTCATATTAGCCTTGTTTTATTAATTAAATTCAGCTCTATTTTTCTAACCGGGGGTGGGTGTGGGGGGGAGAATGGTCTTGTGTGGTGTCTTCAATGTTTTACTGTTTGGAATGTTGCAAAAAAATACTTTACACATTGCCTTTAAGTTAAGCCCAACTTCTCTGTGCCGAGCTACTAGGGGGTTGAGCACAGGTTAATCTGGGATTTGCTTGTGCCTTTACCTAGGATTGTGGTTGCTCTTTGACCAGGGCTCACCAACACCCATCCCCCCCCAGTCAACCAGCAACCCAATTTCTTACAATGCAATGCTCAACAAGGTCGAATGCTGTTTATGAAGACTTATTTAAGTTCTATGCCCACGAATCATTGCGTTCCAAACTGGTCATCCTCACATCATCTTGCCTTGACAGACTGCAACCACTGCTTGACTCATCAGTTAAAAGTAAAAATATCAGAATAGCCTCAAGGAGAATCCATGTGAACCATATGTGAGGCACAATGCTGGCCAATACCGAAAGCACTTTGTGGTCTTCACGCAGAGGGCAGGATGAATGATACCAAAGTATAGCCCACACAAGTCCCAAATACTAAATCTACAATAACCCCAAACAAGCATTGGCATAGCCAATAGGTCTCGCCTTTGGGACATTATAAGTGTTTAGCCATGCAACAGTTGATGTTGCACCAAGCATATTGTGCTGCATAATTAAATACTTATAAGGTCCCAAAGGTGAGACCTATTGGCTATGCCAATGCTCGTTTCCCTCCGTAAGCGGCATATTTCAGGCTCAGAAACAAAAGGCAGTTGGAGCCTGTGAACACTGCAGTGTATTCCCTCGATCTCCACAATTAGGGGAGGGGAAGTAATCAGAGCTTTTAGAGTAATGCCATTTGTTATTAGCTAGAGACATTTACCAGTTGGTTCTATATATGAACATTCCTATATGATCTCAGAAAAGCTTCTTTGATTTCTGAATTTCTCTGAGAGGGTCTAGTTGACTTCTGGTGATCTTTAAATAGATTGTGGCTTCAGGGTCTAACTTTAGTTTGATATTTTGCTTGAAATGTGTGTTTACTTCACACAGGATCAAAACAAAAACGACTCTTCAAATAGCACATGCAATCACACTTCCAATTATACATCCACCAGTGTAGCATGCCACCCATGTACGCAAGCACTTCAGCGCCCCACCTGGGAGTAGTAAGCGTTATATACATTTTGCAATACAACAAAAGGGAAGTCAGGTAGCCTATGCTTTCAAAGGTGATACCAAGGCACTTTGAGTATATGCAACAAATGCACAGATACCTTCCTTTTGGCTTCAACAGAAAGAAAACGGCTGAAATAAAAATGAGACTAAAACTAGAATCCAAATTATCAGTGGTACAGCAAGGATGTACTGGGGTCCCTGATTCAAGAGAGGAAAACCGACTATCCCCAGATCCATCAGCTTAGTAATGTACAGCTGTAAGTGAGATGCAATGGACCATTCACACCACCGACCCAGGAGCCACTGCGCCAGCTGTGTCCCTGATAGCCACCCCTCTGTTGGATACGTTGCACAGCCCAAGATTAGAAAGATGCTCAGATGTTGACAAAGGGACCACTTCACAAAGATTTTGTTGTGAATTACTCTTGTAGTACTTCTTGCTTACTGCTAGCATTCAGGAATAAGCAAGGAGTGCCACAAGAATCAATTACACCTAGTCGTAGCACCTCACCCAGGTTGTCAAAAGTGTGGCTTTCCACGTGAAAATAAATAATTGGATTTGCCAACGTCTCCTTAAAATGATTATCCCCGATTTCGGAATAGAGCATCTTTAATAAAACAATTGTTGCAAAAGTCCAATGTGGTATTTGGTGCATAAAGTGGCAGTGAAAAAATCCCATTAATTAATGAATCTCCAGAGATACTGTGATGACTAATTTGCATGCAATACAGAAAAAAACATGTTTACGACGCACTCCTTGGTTAATTTACTTGTGTGGGTTAAAGATGTATTAATGCTCAAACAAGCAAAAACATTGACATGAAAGTGCCCAAAAAAAGAGGTTTGTTAATGTAACTTTGTGCTCATAAATACGGTTTGGGTGAGCGTCTTGTAGGTACTCCTATGTTATGTTATGTTATTATAACTTGTATAGCGCGCGTATACCCTTAGGTGTCTTGGCGCTTCCGGTCTTCAAATTACATTACAACCACTGATCCTAAAAGAGCCATGTCTTTAGCTGCTTTCTGAACTCCAGGAGGGAGGGAATCTTCCTAAGATAAAGTGGGAGAGAGTTCCATTCCTTTAACTATGCTAAAAAACAAGGTAAAAAAAACAGGTGCAAAACATTTACATAAAAGTGCCCAAGAAAATGAGTTTGTTAATGTGGGTTTGTGCTCATGAATGCCGGTTGGGTGAGTGTTCTGCCGGTATGCCTGTGCCGTGAATGATAACTGATACTCAAAAACAAGGTTAAAAAAAAGCTCATTAAGATTCAAATGTAAACTTGTGCTCGTAATTGCAGGTTAAATGAGCACATCTTGCCGGTGCACCAATGCTATATAAGAGTAGCCTAGGTTCAGAAAATGCGGGTTGAACGAGTGCATCCTACCAGTGTTAGTAGTGAGTCTTTACCGGTGTTCTGCAGTGATCACGCGGACTTGTGCAAAACGCGGATTGAAAAGTTGCATCTTACCGATATGAATGGTATGACAGGCTCACTCCTTGGTTGGCAGTCGTGCATGGGAAAGTGTGACACGGCTGTGAGGTTGTTCGGTGATTAAAGAAACAAGCGTGGCGCGGCCGCGAAAGAGCAGGCAAATGCACTCGTGCTTGTGCTAGCCTCCGCCTTGCGGGAGCGAGCAGCGGCGGCGCGAGAGCCATATGTTTCCAATTACCACGCGCGCCGCTGCTCGCTCCCGCAAGGTGGATGCCAGCACGAGTGTGCTTGCAAAGGAGCAGACCGATGGCTAAAGGCCCTCCTAGAGCAGCGCATGCGCGCTGCCTAGGCGAGACCTAAAAAGGAGACTGCTCAGTCAATGAAAGATATATTAAACCACTAATCTATTCAACTTCATAATAACTAATCTAGATTTACTGATTTACATGGAAAGATTAGACTTTCATTGAGTGGCATCAGAACATCATTGGTTAGAAAGAATGAGCTTCCACTAGCACCACATACTGTGCTCAAAGGAGATATGAAATACTCACAACAGTGGCAGGAATGGCCCTCTCAGGCATCACACAGCAGGGTTTGGAGAACTTAAAACAAAGCCTTTGATTACTGAAACACATTTGTAACTCCCCCAGACTCCAAAGCAGGTTCCAATGACTAATTTACAAATTTAGTGGTCTGGAAACTCTCCACAGGCCCAATGAACCTCCATCTAAGTTAGGCATAGCAAACTTCCACAGGTAAGCGCTAAATTCTACTCACTGCCCTTCAAGAATCTTGACCTTGTCCTACAAGATGTCCCCCATAGGCATCAAGTGAGACTACAGCACACTTTGGACAGACATCGAGCAGGCATCTGTTGTCAGGCTGCAGAACAAATCGTTGAGGTTTGTGTGGGCTTTATAAAACCCCACCTAAGACTATCAAATGAGACAAGACTGACTCCAGGCATTAAGGAGCCTCCTTAAACTCAATATTGTTTTGATTTTTTATGATTATAAGGAATAAGCTAGATTCTTGTTTGAAAAAGATGCGTTGACAGTTTTAGTGCTTGGGTGTGTTCTTCTGTTGCTTGTTTCCAGGTTTTTCTGGACCATCTTGTGGGTAAATCATGGACACAATGAGTTAAAGTTGATAATATACTCTTGCTATTCACTGTTAAAACTATGGGATAAAAACTATGGTTTGACAAGAGGCGGCATTTGCTTAATGCTGTATGTGACTAGAAATGACAGGGCTCTCCTACTGAGAATAAAGAAAGAAAAACAAGGTTTCTGCTTTACAGGATTTTTTTTTGCTTAGGCCTTCAGAAATTAAACTCAGTCACTTTGGAGCAACAATACATGAGATTTCAGCATTTCAACTGGAAATATTCCCATTTAATTAGAATTTAAGAAACAAACTTCTCCATACTAGTTTTGCAGTTCGCAAATGCAGTAACAGATGGTACCACCCACAATAATGGTGTTTAGTTTAGCCAACACAAATGGATAGAGAACACAGTTGATCTAGCCAAGGTTCAAACTTGACCACTGCCCAGACAAGAGTGAGTGTTTGACTTACTGAGCCACCCTGACTGCATAGGAATCTGAAATAAAGTTACAGATGCAGAGGATTTGGCTTTGAATAAAAGAGTATTCTCACAATGACCTATGATTGATAATTATTTAGAAACCTTCTCTCGCCAGAATCCTCCTGATTTGTATATCTTCTCAGGGAGGTAGTTACCCCTCCGCTTCCATCTCCAGAAGACAGCTTCTACTTATCTTTTAGGCCCTGCCTGGGCCTTTTCTTCCTTCAGTCAACTGTTTGCTCAGTTTATGGATGCCCTAGACGCTACTGCATTTGTGGCCTGGGTTTAGCTAGCAGTATGTATACACACACATCCCTTCTGAGCTTGTCCGGGGGCTGTGTGGTGCTGGCCATAGTCTCTAGTGTACATCCACAGATGGGTGCTGGGTGTGGTGCACACCTTTGTGCTCCCATCAGGGTTTGGTGCTGGGGAATATCTGCAGGACAGATGAGTGCATTCCCCTCCTCCCCGCGTCTTTCTGGGGTTCGAGCTAAATTTGTCTCAACCCGGTTGTCTCTGCTGGCTTGAGGTCTCTTTGATGTGTGCCCTGCTTCCCTATATTATGGCCTTTGTTTGGATCAGCGGTACTGGCCGTGATGTTTGTCCTGTCCTTTTCTGGATACCGCAAAGTCTTTGAACTAGGGTGTGCTTGGACAGTATATGGGACTATGGCCCCCTTTGCTGGAGGACAGATCAGCGCCCCCACCTTTGTTCTCGAGTACATATTAGCCTTGAGATTCCTTAAAGCTCCCTGCTGAGCTACAGAATGTGCCCTTTCTCACCAGGTCATTGCTTCTTCTATGCTCCTGGCTACCTGCTGGGCTTGTTGGGGCTCTGTGTTGCTTGTTCCAATGGTTGGCCTGTCCTGTCTCCCTGCTGGGTTTGGTCTTGGAGTTGCAACTTCTCTCCTTGGATTGTTGATTGCAGTTTCTCACCTTACCCATGGGAGCTGGGCGTTGGCCCATTTTGTGTATGCTCTTTGCTAAGAATAAAGTGCTGACACCACCCCCACCCCACTGCAGGAGGTCAGTAGTGTGCCACTTCCTTTTTCCCAGTAGTGCAGGTTGGATATGGGTGTCCCCTTTGCTCTTGAGAGTTGTGGGATGTGGGTCTTTGTTCTGGCTTATCGGACTGCCAGATAGTCTGGCTCTTCCCTTTCCTTGTTCAAAGAGTAAAAGATTGGTCATCATTTGCCTTATATACCCTGCCTAACTTGACCTGGCCTACTTTGCTTATGTTTGGTACCTTGGTGCTTTTGGCAGTATCCATGACCTTATTGCCCCACTCCTCAATTGGTAAGGGGGTATGTGGTGGGCCATCCTATTTGCTCAAGAATACCTGGGGCAATGGTGGAACTTCTGTTATTTTTGATTTTGCGGCTGATTTGGGCTTACCCCATGCACTCTGCTGTGCCACTCCTATGTTGTGTTTGGTGAGGGCGCGTTAGTGAATTGACCCATGTGTTCCATATTGGTCTGGGGGCCCCAGTCCGGTCCAGAATTTTTTTTATTTTTTTTAATAAATTCTTTTTATTAACTCAAAGAACAAGCTTCAGATACAAGCAAATCTCAATATACATATACACTTCATGTTGAAGACAAGGATATTACCAGGCATTGTAACGCACAATTGCATAAGTACATTTTTTGTAATTCTGCACACCACCAGTCAGGTCTAGAAATTATGCACTTCTGCCCACTTGGAGTGCTTGATTTAGACCTCATTTACTTCCTAGCTGATTTTCACTAGGGATGCACCCCCTACTCAGTGCAGGTGTTCTACCTTCTTGCGCTGCCTTTTTTGTCCATCTTCTTTCTTTGGGTGCGGACTGGTGCTGGACTGTTACTTTTGGCTTTTATTGTGGTTGGGCATTTGAGTCCTGATAGGGACCAGTGAGCTGCCTCACCTCCTGTGTGTTCAGTTTACTACCTGTTGGACTTGTAGCTTTAGTGTTGCTTTCCTGTCACCCCATCCACTCATGGTGGCCTTCACTTCAGGTTGGCTCCCCTACCTCACTAATGGTGAAGGGATGGTTGTGCTTTGTCATTTTGGCTTCTGTAGTGCCCCCACCCCTTTGCATAAGATAGTGAAAAAAAAATAGCAATCATGACATTGGAGAATTTTGTGCATTCTTCAGTGTTCAAATAGGTGGCGAGACCCTTAAATGTATGCTCAACGGGAGAGTTCTCAATTGGAACAGAGCAAACCAAAGCTTCATTCTTAGAGTTCATACATGCTCATGGATCTAAATCAGCTAGTGCTAACAAAAAAAGATGCATTTTCAATTGTACTATAGAAACTGGATATTGCACGAAGGAAACAAAGGAACTCCTCCACATACAGATAAAAGTGGTATACTTCATGCCCAGCTCATGGTATTCTTCCCCTTCTAATGAGTTATCTGAAAACCTAAGTGATGCCTCCAGAATAAAGATCACATCGCAGATACCAGGGTATAATGTTTGACATACCCCTGTCACATTACATTAGCCTCCACTGTGAGGACAGTCCTTCAGGCATCACAAATATCTTGAACTTCTTACAAAAAAAATGTCCCTCCTCGAGACGGGTTTCAGAACTTGCTTCGAAAATAGTTGCTCATATCAACACTACCCTTCATCTGACGACATTCAAGCAGCACTGAAATATGCAAATATCAGCCAACTTCTAGGGAAGCTGTATGCGGACTCTGCCTCTTGATAATAACGATCCAATCTAGGGCCTTCCATGGGCTGCTCTGGGAGCTGTCGACCAATAATTCTCTCTGCATCTTGACCTCTTTCCAATCAGGTTTCAGAAGTCACGACAGAACGGAGGCACTGCTTTTTAACTGTCATGAACCCCAAACATAGTTACTCTGGCTTGTCGTGCTAGCAACGACAGCAGGCGTTAGCAGCACTGCATTCTTCGATCTGCTAGTCCCAGGGTTCTGCTCTAATGTCTACATGGGTTCTGTATGCTTAGGACAAAAGCAAATTTGCAGAAACCGGCTCGGATTAACTATTTATCAAACCAGTTTCCACTAATTTTTTTTCCACCAAAAAATGCTCTCTAGGTTCTCTATAACAAACTAGTGAATGTTCTTGGCGAAAATTCCTAAAATCCGTTTACTTTTCCACTTTTAAAGGCCTCCGATCTACATTAATCTTTTCTTCTCGCACCACCTCCCTCGTTTTTTTTTCTCTCCCTCCTTCCTGTTCTGTCCTTTTAACAGGGGCTACCCACTGCAGCTCCCCTTATTCCCTTCCCCCTCCCTTATTCACCCTTTCTCACATCACCGCTCTCCCGCTGCTCCCTCATGGTTTTTATTTTTAACAAATAATAAATCGCCTTCCCCCATCTCCCTCTTCCTGTTTTTTAGGTCTCGCTGAGCCAGCGCATGCGCTGCTCTGCGAGACATTTAGTTAGTGGCTTTTCAAAGTGCTACCACAATCTTTTCCTGGCCTCAAGCTTGCGTTCACGAGCGCGTGCACGCACGCAGCCGCCATGTGGCTTTCATGGCTCATTAAGCCTTGCTCTCCCAAGCGCCTCGCTCTGCCCCTCCCCCACCACAGAGCGCGTCCCTGCCATCACTTTCGCTTTCACGGCCGCGTTACTTTCACGGCCGCGCGGCCAATGCTGGTTTTACATGTGCTCTGAAGTCCCACGTTTGGGATTTCTTGCACGGCCTGGTGCAACTTGGTAGTTTTCAAATTAGAAATGTCACAGTGGTACTGTTGCAGCAACCAGGGGCGTAAGGCAGGCCCGTGAAGCCCCGGCGGCACTGCTCTTCCTGCTCTCTCTTTTCTAAATTGCCTACCGTATACTGTATTTGCATGTTTTGACGGGCAGGAGCATTTATTGCATTTATGAGGAGCGTTTCGTATATCAAAGTGAAACTGGATGTAAAATGTCATGTGTGCATTAATAGGAAGTTTAAGGCACTAACCTGTGAAATTGTGTAAATAGACTCCTTTAACGCGACAACCGCTCAGCTGCCGGGTACAGTCTATTTCCATAGACACTTCAGACCGATAAAAGCCACACCGACGCTTCGATCGCTTTAATGCTATGCAGGCGCACTTTAAAACAGTACATGCGTTTCCACTTACCACAGCCGGAAGCAGTTTGTCTATCAGTCTCCTGTTGTTTTTTCCTTCCCTGTTTCGGCTTGCTGTCCCGTTCTTCTTTCAGCAGCCCCCTCCATCGGTTTACAGCCCCAGTCATTCAGCACGGCCCGTATGTCGCACTTCACACAGTAACGAAGCGCTACCCTCCCCTGCGCGCGCTGCCTCCACCTCAGAGCCGCCGCCCCGCATGCGTCTCCGCTCACCACTCAGCACCACACTGGCGTATGTTGTCAATAACCATTTATTTGTTGCTGCAATAGAAGCAGCCATTACATCTGACCTCCCTGTTTCATCAATTATGGATAGATTATTGGATGTGAACATCTGCAAAAGCTTGCCGCTGAACTCACCTCCTGGCTGGGATTAGATAAAGTATTAAACTGTTTATTGTCGGGCCAGAACCTCAACTGGGAAGCCGGGGAATTAGAGTACTAACAAACCCCCATCAGCAGGCACCTAAAATGGTTTAGTATTGCCACCATTTCCCAAAAGGTCTTGCCATTTATTATTTACACGTATTTCTAGTTGTTATAATATACTTGATAAAAGCTCTTGGCAGGCACTGCATTTCCAGTCATTGTCACATCTGCCAGAATGGAAATGATACACAGCACAGCGCGTTTTCTTTCTCCTGCTATCATTTTAAAGCATGGCAGATCAAGCTTCATTGCAGGCTGTTGAGCTAAACTGTAGCTTTATTGGATTTCCACCACAGGGCTGACATAAAAAGGGCAGTAGCAAATGTAATGAAAACAAGCATTGGCATAGCCAATAGGTCTCGCCTTTGGGACCTTATAAGTGTTTAACTATGCAACATTTAATGTTGTTGCACCAAGGATATTATGCTGCATAACTAAATACTTATAAGGTCCCAAAAGCGAGACCTATTGGCTATGCCAATGCTTGTTATGAGTATAGATCACCGTTTAACCCTGCTGGTTTATCAGTTCTGTTTTGTCTCTGTTCCATACCCTAGTGTTGCATTCCAACAATTTCCTTTTAAAACAGGCATGTATCACTAGCCCATCGTACAATATTACTATAGTTTTTGTTATCATTTAAAGCTCCAGAATAAAGACAAATGTGGTAACTTATGGCTTCATCATCTGTGTCATGAAAGCTACACTGACTTGGATGGTGACCGAGGGCTTCTGTGATAGGAGAAACACGAGTGCCACTTAATCACATTGACAAGAAGTTTAGAAGTTAATAGGGATTTGCTAATGTTGATGGAAGAGGTACATTCCTTGTGTGCACAAGACAATGAGAGTTCGAGTAGGCACGCTGGAGGACTTGTGGAAAAATTGAAGTGGTTGATGGAGCTGGACACTATGATGGAAATTGAATGTTCCAAGTGGTTTGCTCTTGACATTCTGGCATGCAAGTCCAATAGGGATTTGATGATGTGAGTTGACTTTGATGACCTGAAGAATATCATTTGGTTACACTGTTGCCCACTACTCAACGTCCTCAGCATATCATCGGGTATCATTTCATCAGGAGTTCCATAACATTTTTTGTGACTCTTTAGGGAGCATTCTATTATTAAAGAATTACCTTTGGGTTAGTTGCCGAACCATCTGTTTCTAAAAGTGCCATGCATATATTATTCCTCTATGTTGAGCGAGTAACGGATTTCCAAGACGATATCCTTGTTTTTAGTGCAAATGTTGGCGAGCATTGATAGAGCGAAATGTTCTTGTGAATTGTAGGGGTGCATCATAATCACTGATAGGCCGCACCCATATGTATTCAGACATATATTCGTTTATATTCCATTGTATACCCATGTATGTTTAGTAAAGAATGAATAGTTCGCTGAGACAAAGTGAACTCAGTAGCATAATGGTGTTAGGATATTGATGTAATGTAATGCTTCATAGAGAAATTAGTTCGTGGATGTAATGTAATTGCAGTAGTTTAAACGTGCACCATATTAAAGTTGCACATGTAATTCAGTGTTTGCATATGAATCATAATGAAAATGCTTATAGGGAAACATAAGATGTGTGTTTAAAAGTTATATGTAAAGGCCTGACTACATATATGCTTAGGGAAGGCCTGGTTTATTCTTATGTTAGCTTATTTTTGTAGGCAGTGAAAAGATTCTCTTGGTAAGGCTCTCTGGGCACAAACGGTAGATTTAATTTGCACAGTAGAAGGTTTCTGTTGAAAGTATCTTTTGTTGCAGGTGCAAGGACACATGTCTCGTTAGTAAGACTAACTCTTTGTTTTCGAAAAGCTAGAGAGAGGGGAGGCATGGTACGGGGAGTGAAAAGGAATGTAGGGATGATACTTTCGGCGGAGAAGGTGCCTGGGACTCAAGGTCAACGCAACCGTCCAGGATGAAGTCACCGTTTCAGTGGAAAAGCACAAGAAAGAAGACCTGGCCAAGGAGGCGGGACAAAGGCGTGTACAATTGTATTGGGGTTTTTGTATTAGGGATAGTGCCCTGAGGGAGGAGGCCAGAGAAGAGGTAGGGGAGACCTGAGAGAAAGACAGAGCTGAGCTTAGGTATTGTGTGATTGCACTTCTTAGGAAGTCTTCACAGCTGACACCTTTTATTCTTTCTTGCCTGGGAAAATCGTTATGCAGGGATGTCACTTAGCGTTAGTGTAGGGACAGCAATTGATTTTAAGCTTGTTTAGGCAAATGAAGAGCAACTTAGAAATAGGAGCAATCATAGTCTGGTTGATCCTTCTAGAACTTTCTATTCTTCTTATCCTGAGTCGGATGAGATTCTTGCGTAGATTATTATTTGTATTAGTGCCCATCTATTTCTTTAACCTCGTGTTGAGGTGCTTGCACGTTCAGTTATTCTTGGCGATAATAAATTCTCAAACTTGAATTCGGAGTCAGTGGTTCTTTCAGACAAAATGAATGCTGATATATAAACAGATGAGATTCTCTCCTTTACACTATTCAACAGGTAAAAAGATCTTGGCGACCAGAAGGTTCTTATAGATAATTAGATAAGAATCGGCGTTATCAGCATGATGACGTGTTGGAAAAGGTGCAACTCAATTCGAAGGAGTGTGGTAAGGTTAAAGTAAGAGAAAGGCAGGATTAAAGGTAATACAGCTGACTGTCTGGTCATCTGGTGTCTGGAATCGGATTGGAGCCCAAAGAAGGTTTGCTGAAGGTGATCAGTGAGGCACCCAATGCTTATGCAATTTTTCATATTGTTGGTCAAATCTAATGCTTGCTTTATGCCGCATTTTGCATCAGTTACCACACCATGAGATGTTTGTTCAAAAAGAATGAGAAATTCTAGAGAAGTGATGAGTTTGAGAGAGCTTTTAGACATGTGAAAGAGGGAATTGTACCAGTTAGACCGTTGAAATCTTATTACAGAAGTATTATAATGACTGATGAGAGGATGCAGACTAGGCATGGTGGTGTTAAAGCCGGAAAGGGAAAGGCAAGAGAGAGTCATAGTATTTGCCTCTAGGCCACTTGTTGCATCAGTGTTCCAGATGTCGTGGTGGTATTCTATAGAATGCCCAGGGAAATGGAGTGATGGCAGTTGGAAGGACTGTGGCAGAGCTGGCTGGCAGCCCCCTCCTGTTGCTTTGGACAACTTAATAAAGTTAATTTAAACCTACCCCATTTGGTGTCTGTTTCACTGGCGACGAGTGGCGAACCCGCCAGGAGGAGAGCACCCGCTTTAGGACCGGCAGCTGTCAGATTGTCCTGTGAGATTGTGGTTTATGGTGCAGAGCTGTGGAGTGCTTATCGTGTGCGTGGAACGATAAGTCTCAGAGGACTATCACTTATCCAGCGGTGGAAGTAGCGAAGAAGGATGCTCTGTGGAAAAAGATTGGTTTGGATATTTCTGGGCCGTACAGTATCCTACGGTCTTGCCTGTGTATGCTTTGGTCACTGTCGATTATTATTCAAGGTGGCTAAGGTAGAATTCGTGAAATGGGTAATAACCCAGGTGGTGATTACCTTTTTTGGAAAGACTGTGGGAAAGAGAAGGTGGTTATCGATGAATGGGTGGGCACCGTCTGGAAATTCCGACAACAAACAGGGACAGGACTCAAATTTACGGTTGGCACTGTGGGAAAGAGAAGGTGTTCCAAAAATCATTGTAACCGACAATGGTGTACAATTTGTATCTCATGGCATATTTGGGGATTGAGTGATTATGATGGCATGGGAACCCGGGGGGTGCCTGAGCAGAGGAAGAGGAGGCAGGAAAGAATGCGTTGCATGCCTAGTGATTTCAAGATGTCATCATGGGTCGTTAAAGGTTATGGCAATGTGTTGTTCCTTACGCTATTGTCAGTGTCAGTACTATTCCTTATGTTACACAGGTTGCAGGGTTATGTGCAACTTAGGATATGTTGTTATTTTGTATATATGTTCTGGTGCAATTTTCTATGTAATGCTTTTCCTCTTTTCTCTAGGCTGAATAGCTGCTATCAAGAATTGTATATTTTAGCCATGCAGAGTGTATTTCGTTTAGTATTCACTTTTGCTGTGTGTTGTGTATATTTTTCTTTTGGGTAAGCCATACGTTTTTCTTGTTCAATGTTATTGTAATTGTTCAATATAAGGAGAGAGGTGTTGCATCGGTGTTGCCGATGTCATGGTGGCATTCTATAGAATGCCGGTGGAAATGGATATCATAATAGTTAATTTATACCTACCCCATTTGGTCTCCGTTTCAGCACGGAAGGGCTGAAGCTAGCTATTACGAGATTGAAAAGGAAGCATCGGGCTGTAGAGGAGTAGATCACTCAAGGAAGTATTTCTGGGGTTCACGGTTTATTCTCCACACTGATCTTAGTGCAGTTGTTTAGCACAAAGAGAGCAGGCCACACCATGCTGCTCATTGCTAAGTAGCAGTATCGGTGACTGGAATTTAATTACAAGTTGGAGTTCGTGCCAGGTAGCAAAAACTTTACTGCTGATGTTTTGCCGCTCTTGCTCTTAGAGTGGCTGGAATAGGAGCACCAAAGTGATGAGGAAAGCGAGTAACTTTTCGCGGGTCCCTTTTCAGAGAAAGAAGGGTTAGAAGAAGTAGTGAAAGAGGCTTGTCTGTTTAATGTTCGAAAATACATACATGAAGGGTGGCCACAGAATAGAGAGTTTGAACTGGAGGAGGGAGCTTTCAAACGTGTAGTAAATGACTTGGTAATTGATGGAGGGATTATGATTATTGGTGTTACTAGACAACAATTTTTAGACCGTGTACATGAGCGGCATGGCATGGGAGAATAAATGTAATGAAAAGAAGGATGTGAAAGGACGTCTGATCTGTGAGCATTCTCTAAGGACTGTGTGCCAGGTGCTATTAGTGACAAATCGGTGGTCACAGTGCTTTTGTCAATTAAGCTGAAAAAAGTTCCCAGTAACCCTTGACATTTCTGGTCCCTCCGAGGTCAAAGTTTACGTTCCTGTGTACGCTAATGCAATGATGGATTTGCATTACACATTTTTCACTTTTGTTAATGTGTACATATTCCTACTGTTTTGGAAGAAAAAAATTCAAACCTGGTATGATGAAATAGCGTTATTATAATTATTTGGTTTCGGCACCATTTTCATTGATGCTGATGACATGGCATCGCTTGGTAATAAAAAAAATAAATGGAAATCAACATTTGAACAGAAAACATGAAGAGCTGCCAACCAGATTGCATCGTTCAGTTTTTTGGAATTACAAGGACCGTTTTACATGCCATGCAGGCATAGCCACCGTGGATTATGATTAAGGCTCCCTGTTTTGCGTTTTTACTGATTTTTACAGATAAATACAGACAGAAAACATTCATTTTCTTGTCTGTATTTATTTTTAAATGTGGATAAAAACGGAAATTGGGTTGCTTTTTTAGTAATTCTAAATACTGTCTGCCATGACTGCCAGGCCAATAGATGTGTGGATTGGTAGGTAAGAGGGTTAAAAAAGAAAGGGATTTTAGTAAAGGGGCTTTAACAGCAGTAGATATGCACACGGTTGATACTGAAATTTGAATATTTTCATATAAGTGCACTGATTTATCTTCTGCGGGTGTTCACAGCACTGAAACCACGCAGACATTCGAGCACGAGTGCATATTTATCGGTTAAATAAATGTGGAAATATACTAATTTCAGCTTAATTCTTCCTCAAAACCCAAAATAAATATGGATAAATACAGATAAAATTAGCAAAATATAAATATGGATAAATACAGACGGAAATCGCAAAAAAAATAAATACCATAAAACCGGGAGCCCTAATTATGATCCAGTGCTGTTCTACAGAGATGTTTACGTGTAGTAAGTAGCTCCCTACAGATATATAGAGCAGAGGATCATGTCTAATCTGGAATGTAAAGCATGTATTGATGACTAGTGTGCTTATTCAGTATCACGGATGAAGCGCTCTCCATGTGTTTTAAGAGTCTCCAGCTGCGTATTAATGACCTTCTGCATTCTTAATTTCCTTTGTGCCAGGCAGTCTTTTGCAGCTCATTTGTCGACCCCATTCCCTTTGCTTGCGCAGGTCTATGAAGAAGTAGACTTTTTGCTATTTATCACCCATAGCTTGGCAGGGAACGTGAGCATGAATTTTAAATCTAATGTGCGTAAGGCCTGTTTAACCGTGCAAAGCTTGTTCCGCTGCTGTGTAGTCCGGAAATAGGAAGATTTTGCTTTCTTACAGTTTGTAAGGGCCATTTTTCTGCACCAATTGTAGGAGGGCATTGCAGTCCATATAGGTAAGGACTCTGACCACATTAGGCCTTGGAGGCACTCCTGGGGTGGCAGACTTGATTGGACTGTTGTGCCCACTTCAAGCAGCCAGACGCCTAAACCAGTGGTTATTAATATTTTGACTTCTGTGGACCCTCCCACTTAATTGGTACTGAAACCAGGGGACCCCACCGAGTCATTTCTGGACGGAGAGGGCCCCAGCCGAAACATTTGATGATTTGAACCGCAAAACAATAGGCAGGAACCACTCATACTATATTATGTTTGATACACTTGCACTGGATACTAACTTAATTTTTAGCCTCCACTTTCAAATTACTTCACATTTACAGAACGATTTTATCTTTTTGTAAATGAAAATTTCTTCTTTGTTTAAATCCACTTAATAATCTGTTAATATTATTTAATCTAAGCAGTTGCAGACCCCCTGAGCAGACTTCACAGACCCCCAAGGGTCACCGGACCACAGGTTAAGAGCCAAAACAGTTCTGGTGTTCTATTCTTCAATGCAGAGAGAATTAATTGAGATTTTGACAAAAATTAAAATAAGTAATATTTTTGTGGAGCCTGGGGTTCTTGTACAATCAGACCAGTGGTCGAAGTGGGCGGGATCGGCAGGGCATGGTGTGCCCCTACTTCCTTAATTCAGTAGATTCTGTACCCCTACTTTTAAAAAAAAATTTTTTTAACATGCTTCCCATATCGGCAGAAATAGCCAAGGCCTACAGATCAGGCTCGGCATTCGTGGCCGTTCGGGGACGGGCGGGTGGGCAGTGAAGGAAAAGGACTGTTTTCTTTCTTGCCCAGAGAAGACAAGGACAGTGTCCACTTCTGCTCTGCCACTGGGAGATTGCCGCCCCCCTCCCCCCCAACTCGCTTTCTTCCTCTTATTCCCTCTCTGTCTAGCGCCTCCTCACTTACTGAAAACTGTGACTTCAAGAAACGGTGCTCGCCCTCTTTCCACCTTTCGTTTATTTGTTCCCATGTGAAATGGATCCAAAAAAGAAAAATACTGTTGCTGGAAATGTCTTTTCTTTACGTTTTTCAATTCCAAAGTGCAGCCTCTGGAATAAAAGGTTCAAAATATGAAAAACAAATTGCTAAATAAAGCAAAACAGAGTGGTCTCAAAGTGTCCATATTGATTTTATTCACACCCAAACACATCAGCGTCACTTTACAGAGTTTGCCAGTAAAGCACTACTTTTGTTTTCTTGTCTGTCTTTGAACCGCATCGTTTTCCCACCAATCCTGGAGGTACCTCAATGCCTTATTGATGGGTGGATTGGAAAGCAAAATGTTTACCGTGGCTCTGTGTTTACGGATGTGGCCTTTTTAAACCATACTGCTTATGTTTTGTAAGAATATAAGCAATGGACATTGAAATGGGTCCCTTCCGGGCCCTGTAATCATGTCCTTAACTTTTCAGGCAAAAGCACTCACTGATTTCTGAATATTTTTTTTTGGGCAGCATATTGCTCTTGTCTAGTGCGTAATTTGAATTGTGTGACATCCAGGTATTTATAGCGGGGCAAAATTGGGTTGTAGTTGAAGGCAGTGCAAGTTTCTCAGTGGGGCAGTATGGTGTTCAGTGGGGGAAAGGTTGTGGCACTATGGTCAGAGCTGCCGAATTTGAAAACATTTGCAAACTAGGATATTTTGCCATTCATGTTTGAACTGCTCGTTGAAAAAGGGAGGAGAAATGCTGATGACAAACTCCATGGCTCAGAGACAATTAGCTTGTGCTTCCTCTTTTAAGAGTATTTGGGACATTCTGTGATTGGAAACATATCCCACTTAGTGACTATTTTAATGTCAATAACCCCTATTAAACCTTAAATAATTATGTGTATCCATTGGTTGAATTAAATAACATAATAAGCTGTAATTGGTCAGTGGAATGCCAAACAAATACTAAATAATAGAATGTTTTGCGCATTTTGGCCACACCTGACTCCGCCCACTGATCCCATCCTCTGGTTACTCCCGCGCCCTCTGATTTTCCGCCCACAGTTCCCCTACTTTTTTTTCCCCCACTTCGGCCACTGAGTCAAACACAGTTTCAGGTACTCACCACTGTCAATTTATCAAGTCCAGTACACCTAAATAAATGTAGTAACAGAGTTGTCCACTCTCCCCTTTATTATTAGAATTTGGTCCACAGTATTATATAAAAGATCTTGTGAAATCTTCAGTGGTATCAAGCTACATTGAGCGCATCCTCCTGTTTTGGTTTCACTTGACCATAAACCTGAAATGATCATCTGCTTCTTCGCCTGAAGATTATAGTTTTGCAATGGTTGCTTTGGGAGTTTCAAGTTGTCTTCTCAGTGAGTATTAGGGCTACCACATAGCGGAACCATTACCAAAAACGAATTTCCATCTCAATGCATTACACCTACTTCTCTGCCTCGTTCATCATTAAAACTCTGTTACTAGCATTTGGATATTTCATTTCAGTGCTTGGATGAGTTCAGATACAAAAAATGATTTTCAACATAGTGTGCATGGTTTTTAGGTCTCGCCTGGCAGCGCTTGCGCTGTCTCTGCGAGACATGCTGTATTCAGGATATGGGCTTTAAAAGCTCCGCCCATTTTCAAGGACTGCCCCCGTTACATGTGTTGTTACTCAGAGCTTGTGAGCACTGTTTCTTTCTTTATGCTGGAGCACTCCAGACCAGTGCTTGTGGTTTACAGATGTCTGTTGTAAACAGGGCTGTAAATCTTCCTCTTATCTTGCCACATTTGCTGTGCATTCAAAGACAGAGGTCTGTTTTGGCTGCAGCTGCCTCCTCCTCCCTCCTGCTTTTGAAACTCGCAGCCTGGTGTCACGGTCCCTGCCTTCCAATGGCTGCTGCCGCCTCAGTCTCAGAGCTCAACAAGCATTTGCAATGCAATAGGTCTCGCATTTGCAAGAGTTTGAGCTATTGGCATTGTAAATGACAATGCCTTTTATTCATGTGTTTTGAAAACCTGCAAGTCGTCACGCACTTTGTACTTATAGTCGTTTACCAGAAGCAAGGCAGGCAGTAATTGCGCCTCTTTTACTGTTAGCCTTCCTTCTTGTAAGCGACTAGAATTACAAAGTGCGTGTTTACGCACAACTTGCAGGGTTTCAAAACCCATAAATAAAAGTATGTCATTTACAATGCCAATAGCTCAAACTCTCGCAAATGCGAGACCTATTGCATTGCAAATGCTTGTTTCCCTTAGCAGAGGCTCCCATCTGGAGCTCCCCTTATTCATATATTTTTTTTTTTTTTATAATCAACCCCTCCCCACCTTTTTTCTTCTTTTTTTTTCTCAAAGTATTTTCCCTTTCTTTATTTTTATTGGCCTGTGGTAAACCTAGAAAAGGGACCAAGCTACACCAGACTGAACAGCCTCAACCAGGGAGAAACCAGTGTTGGTTGCCTGTGTTCGGGTTCAGGGTGGATCTGGCTTCACAGTTCGGGCTGGACTGTTCCTACTGGAGTAGGGTTAAGACCGATTTCCACATGGCTGGGTCCAATCTGACGTGGCGTGGTGTGCAAAATAACGGCGGCCTAGGATGTGGCCAGAGTAATTACCAGTGGCTGAGATTAGTTCATGCAATCCACCCATCACATGAAAGGGAGTCAAATTCCTGCAAAAACGCAACCAGAGTCCTGAGCACCACCTTGTCCGAGAAAAAGGTGAGGTATAGCACTTTCACTGAAAGTGCCTGGAGTGCATTCATTATAATGAGCTGAAGTGATTGCAACGTGGACGATAGTCTTCAAAGTCAGGAGACGCAGCAAGCAAAAACGCTCCAGCGCGAAGGCTGTACATATGACAAACGTCAAGGTCAAGTTAAGGTGCCACTGTGGAATCACAAATGGCTTAGGAGGAAACATGTGTATCAAATCCTAAAAAAGACTCATCACAACAGGAGCTTTAAACAAAAACAGTTGGTCCGATCCGCAAAGAAAAGCAGATAGGGGCAACAATTAACCTATAATAGGCCCACTTCGAGACCTTGCTGGGCCAAATGTAATTTTTTTAATTTTTTTTAAAAACACCCTAAGAACACCTGGCAGCTTTGCTTGTAAAGGATCCGTTTTAGGAGCACTACACCAGGCCACAAATTTGTCCGAGCATAAATGGATTTTAAGAATGGGTGCCTGGCAGCAAGGATGAAATTAACCCCTCAGGTAACAAAGTTCTCGCTGCTCAATCTCAAAACATGTAGGTGTAAATTACACAGATTCAAGGAGAATCCTGCCCTGTTTCTGCAACAAAGATCCCCCCCGAAGTGGTAGCATGATTGGAAGATAGATACTCATGCCCAGAAGTTTCAGGTACTACACTCTCCTAGCCCAGTCCAGAGCCACTAGATGACTTTGACCCAGTCGCTCCTGAATTTTTTCCAGACCTCAGGGCAGGAGTGGGAAGGCGTAAGCTCAGAGCTACAATGCATCTCCTAACACTCTTGCGGAAACTTCAACATGCAAAACTTTCAACACTGCACGTTCTATAGTGGCCAGAAGAACTAGCCAGGGATCTCACACTATTGGAAGATGCTCCGTGCCACATTGGGATGATTAGGACACTAGTGATCTACCAGGTGCTGCCTGCTCAGCTCATCAATTCTGGCATTCGGGGACCCTGCCACGCGGTTCTCAATCAGGGTAATGCCCTGGCGCTTCAATGAACTGCAGAGGTGCAGAGACTCCGGGCACAGGACACCACTCCACCCTGCTGTTTGCAATATCACATGGAGGTGTTTTTGTTCATGAGGACTTGCGTAAGCCTCCCTTGATGGGCAGCAAGAAGGACTTCAGAGCCAGACAAATGGCTGAAACTCAAACAGATTGATGCAGAGCCAGTTTTCCATTAGAGACTAGAGTCCAACGATTGCCATCTCCCTAGATACCCTACCCAGCCCAGCAGGGATGCATCCGTCAAACTCAACTTCAGGTTTGGAAGGGAGTTGGTCCAGCTGCATTCAAACAGTCACCACTGCCGATTATAAGCCGCCCCCTTCGAGATCTGGACAACAGTATTAAGATAATAGTATCTGGATAACAGTACTTTGCATCCATTGTGTTTTTTTTTTTTTTTGTTTTTTTTTTTTTTGTATTGTTGACCTGGGCAGATATTTTCCTCACTTCAAATAATCCCAAGCTGGGCCTCCATTTTGGTTTGCGCTCTAGCTTTTTTTTTTTCTACATGCCTGCCTATTTAAGACTACATCCAATGCAGTGGACGCACAACCAGTACACATGCCAAAGGCAAGCCCACCTGCGCCTGGCCACACAGTGCCAGCCATGCTGCCCGTGTTCTTATCAATAAGGCTACAAGATTCAGTGAGGCAAAAGAGCCTAGACTTACCTACTCAAGGTAACTGCTTATTAAGGTTAGATCTGATAACTCAAGTCTCTATCCTTCCCATAATGGTATTAAACACTCATGAGATGCTAACTCTGCATAAACTCCTTCACATCCAAGTGTTAGTCTCCAGTCTACATATTCTTCAGACTTTGCCCAAGATGCAGGGTTATTAACACTTGCTCACATCAGCACGCTGTGGATTTAAACTTTGTCAACCATTGGTTTGGAGATGCTTTTTGTTGGAGACCTTGACTAGGCCGGATCCTAATTTTAACCTGGAGAAGCATGTCCCGTTTGTTATATTGTACATCTTGCACTCTTCATGCAAGAGGTTGGGGGCGGGGATGGCACTGGCATAATTTATAAAACATAATTTAAAAAATTACAGATACAGGACTTCTGCCAGACCGAAATCTTGGGTTTTACTTTAGGTGTTTTGACCTAGAGCTCTTTAGCCAGATTAGTATGCTACCACCCTCCTGGGAGGATACTGCAAAAGCCTTTGCTAGTTTTGCATCACCCTTAATTCTATGTCATGCAGCATTGCTCACGTTAGGTGACTAATATTTGGGAGAATTTTTTGAATACTTTGGTCACCTCGGATCAGGCGAACTACTTGGTGGCAATGGGTCTTCAACAATCGGTTAGTGGTCCGACACATGCACACAGACATACACTGGTTTTAATCTTCGCTCCAACAGATCTGATTAAGATGAAGGAGGTGTGAACTCTAGTCTAGTCCGACTACTCACTTAGGGGTCTATTACGATGGCGGGCGGACAGTGTCCGCCCGCCACCGCAAACGGGACCACCCGCAAGCGGTGCGGCGGTCCCGCAATGGCAATTAGGATGCCACCGCCACGGTGGCGGTGGCATCCCGCATATATTGCAATGCGGCGGGCGGTGCTGTAAGCAGCACCCGCCACAATGCAATATATGCATGTTGTGCATTGGCATGCACAACGTAACAGGCACCGCGCGGTGTTTGCCACCTTGTCCATGCCAATGTTGGGGGGGAACCATAGGTACCCCCACCCCCCTGGGGGCCCGCAACGGGCCCCCGATGCGAAAACTGCATGCCTTTCCATGGCGAACTCTCCGCCATGGATAGGCATTGAAAATGCCACATGCTAATATGGATGGCGGTGCCTGCAAGGCACCGCCACCATATTATGGGCCTTTTCCGCCCGGGAGGCAATCGGGACGATTGCCTACTGGCGGAAATGCGGCGGGAGGACTTTCTGTCCGCCGCGGTACCCCCCGCCATAGTAATATGGCGGGGGTAAATTGTGTTGTGATTGCGTGCGGATCGCCACCACCCGCCGCCGCTGGCCGGGCGGTGGCGATCCGCACGACATCCTAATAGACCCCTTATTACTTTGAGGGCAACTGATACCGCCCCTTCAGAAGCTTGAGTAAGAAAAAGGGACCTTGCAGGCCCTACACAGTCCTGATCTATATTATTTCTGGAGGCCTGGGGGAGGTTGGGATGTAGGTACTCCTATTGTCTTCCAAAAACACCCTTACTATGACTGGCACAGTAGTGGAGGAATACAATAACTACCACACGTGGATAACTAGTGCACTTGATGCAACTTTACCTTAAAAAAACAAAATAGGTCCCTGCATCAGCACCCTTCTGCCCCTAGGTATAACGATGAGTTGGGAGATGCTAAACAC
Source organism: Calotriton arnoldi (assembly GCA_963921515.1). Taxonomy (NCBI): domain Eukaryota; kingdom Metazoa; phylum Chordata; class Amphibia; order Caudata; family Salamandridae; genus Calotriton; species Calotriton arnoldi. The sequence goes on from CAWUFW010001370.1 coordinate 435,797, forward strand.
CAAGGTAAGACAATAGAAAGCGTGGCGCTTTCATTATTCGGTGGAATTGCTAAAACTGATTAGGAGCTGGTTTTAATGAGGTATAAAAAAAAAAAATTAAAAATTAAAACAGTCAAGGCAGAATACTTAGAAAAGATGGTCCTGGCAGCATTAGCTGGTAGGATTTCCTTTGCAATTACGCAGTCCGTCTAATCCCTCGCAAGTGTCACATCAGGTTGCGCCTACACAATCACTTTGTGATGATCTGGCAGCCTATTTTGAGAATAAGACTAAAGATTCTCACAATGTTTACTTCTCAATGAAATCTCTCATACAAATCAACAACTTCTTCGGCCTTTGATTTTGGCTCGGTCTCTCTGAATGTATGGTCGTCCCCGGTGCTGCTAGATGTAGGTCAGCTATCAGTAAGTGAGCTTCTCAACTATGCTAACTAGGTTACATCGGACTCCCCACTGGACTCCCTACCTCCCACAGTATGGAAGCCGCTATCTATCTCCCTCCATCTTTCTCAACCATATGTAATCACTCTGGAGACTGTCAAATTGCCCTCCCAGAGTGGAAAAAGGCTTTAGCGCTCCCCCCTCTTACAGAAGCCTTCTACTGATCCATCAGTGCTCAGAAATTATAGACCCATTTCCCTTTTGACCTTCCCTAGTAAAATTCTGGACATTTATGTGAATAAGTGACTTTTTGGAGGAGCATTCCTTCTTGGATAAAGCCCAGTTTGGGTTCCGTCCTTTCAGTGGACGGAAGGGGCCTTGGTTACGGCAATGGATGAAGTGCGCATGGCAGTGTATAAGAGTCATCAGGTAGTCTTAGTACTACCTAACCGGTCTACCACATTTGACACGGTCAACTATAACAGTCAACCATGACATTGTGATTGAAACACTGGCTGAGGTAAGTGTCGAGGAAAAAGCTTTGTAGTAGCTGGGATCATTCCTGGAAGGTAGGATGCAAGCAATCCATCTTCCCCTTCTCGCTCCTCCTTCAGAGCACTTCAGCAGGGAGCCCCTCAGGCCTCCTCACCAAGCCCAACATTATTTTATGTGTATCCAAGACCCTTGGCCAAGCTACTTAGATCTAGCATAAATTATGCAAGTGATATACAATTAAATCTTTCGCTGGATTGCACTTTACACTCCCCAGTGGCCTCTTACTTGCAGTGTGTGTGATATTTTCCATTGGTTGAGAGTTAACCCACTTAAATTTAACGGGTATAAGATCGACGTCATAAGCTGTTCCGCAGGGTCGTTTCTGCATCCTTTGACAGTTGAGCTTTTGGATGTCTGAGGATAACTCAAATCCAATTATTGCAACATCTTTTGGGAATTTGGGAGTCTATAAGGATAATGATTTATCACTATTCATGTGATTAGGCTTCCCCCACTTGCTTTGGCCTAATAAGGGCACTTTGTAAAATATTTCATAATATGCCAACCTGTTTCTGCCGTCTTGTGGTGCAAGGCATCATTTTGAGTAGACTGGACAATGGCAATGCCTTGTGTTTAGGTGCACCAGGGTACCTTGTTCAGTGCTTGTGTTGAATACAGGCTGTGGCAGCAAAACCTGTGCTTTCTTTGCCACATTACTCCTCTACTTCAGCAGCTCTGGACTCTTCATTGGCCCCCAGTAGCCAAGCGAATTCAGTTCAAAATCGGTGAGCATAGTACACAGAGCTTTCCATCACAATGAGCCTCACCCACTTCAACAAACTGCAAAGCTACATTCCGCCTAGATCTTCACGCTAACGCTAATCTTCTGAAGGTTCCTAAATTTAGGAAAGTCCTCACTGGCGGCAGTGAGTTTTCTGTGCAGGTGGCCAGTCTTTGGAACAGTTCCCTGGTCTCGCTGTGTTCCATCAGCAATCTCTATGCCTTCAGAAAAGCCTTGAAAACCTGGCTTTACAATCCATAGGTCTCTGAAAGGGTCTGGTTTTGGTCTCTGATAGCTAGTGCCAGGATGCCTTGATAGGTTACAGTTTGCTCTTGATAAGTATTTTAACATTACAACTGGCAGATTTCCTTAATGCTGTGCACATTGGTACTTTAGAACCCATTGCAGAGCCGCTATATGTCACCTGCCTAGCTGACCAGGATGATGCAGGTGACTATGAAAGTTCAGAGCTGCTCTTACAGAGAACCAGAATAGAGGCTGAAACATCAGGATCATAGCCCAACTGTCCTGGACTCATTGTGGCAGAGTGAAGGCCCTGAACTGCACTGGGGCCAGGATCGCTCTAATAAATGTAAGGCTCTGTAAATGAGTCAGGTGCGACTTTGGCGTAGTGATCGTGAACCCAAACTGTCGGGAGGTTTGCAGCTGTCTGGAGGTGGTTTGAGACTATGGAAAGCCCACCTTCAGTCAGTCTTCGAAGTAGGGGAAAACTCAAAGGTGAGCAGCGACCACAGCCATCACTTTCATGAACAGTGAAAGGGTGCTAGTGAGGCCAAAAGAGAACATGGCAAACTGAAAATGCTTCTAGCCTATCTGGAACCACAGGTAACCTCTGTGGGGTGGCAGGATGGGTACATGAAAATGTGCTGCAGGTCCAGGGGAGACATTATCTGGGACAGTCGCCCAGGTCCAGGGGAGCATTATCTGGGACAGAATGAGCATTTTGAATTTATCCTTCCACAGGAAGACATTCAGAAGTCAAAGGTTTCAAATATTCCTCTGTGCTCCCCATCCTTTTGCATAAGGAAATAGTGAAGAACACCCTCTCTGCTTTTAGTGTCCAGTATCCTCTCAATAGCACCCTTGCAGATTAACACTATAAACTCTTGCACCAGAATGGACGGGGTGCTTCTGAAATTCCCTCCGATTGGTTCAGTGCTGGAGCCAGTATTTGGAGAGGCAATAAGAAAAGACCGGGTATAGCCATGTCAAATGATTGGTAAGACCGAACTGTTGAACATGATGGATCGCCACCCTGGAAGAAAATGATCCTGCCATGGACACACACTACTAAGGGCAAACTGAAGTGGTTTTGTGGCTGTTGCAGCAGAGGAATAGGAGGACTGTTGCCCCTGTAGGCACGCGTCCTGCCTGTCAGACCTGCGTCCATAGTCTGGAAAAGACTGTGGCAACTACTGCACTGGTTGGGGAGGTTGTCTGCCTATAGGCCTGGCCTTTGGAATAGACCAACTTTTTGAATTTGTGTGAAAGCTGCTTGGCTAATAGACTAAAGAAGCGATGGGTCTGCTTTAGCACAGTCTGCTCTCCCACTGAAAAGGTGCGACTCAAAGGGTAGATCCATGAAGGCCTGTTCAATTTCACAAAATCATGGAGCGCATTTGCACGTCAGGGGACAGCACTGGTGCCACCTGCTCGCCCCAAGCAGTCAGTAGTGTCTAGACCAGTGCAATAACCTATTTGGAAGCATCTTTTCTATCATGAATTGTTTGAGCCAAAGCAGCCCCAAAACTGCCAGCAAGATCTCGCTGGTTACAACCCATCGGGCATGCATATATCAATTCAGTAAGTAAAAAGTATTAACAGACCACAATGCCAGATTGGCGGAGGAAACACACATTTGCCAAAAGCCTCAATCCTCTTGGATTCCATACCCGGAGTAATAGTGGAAAATTAATTGGGATTCAGTTTAGTGGTTGAGGCCTGAACCACAAGGATCTCTGGAGTAGGAGGTTTAGTAAGAAAATCAGGATCACCAGGAGCCAGTCAGACACCCTGCCACCTGCCTATTTACAGGTGGGTATGAACAGGGATTTGACTAAGTGGCCACCAAGGTATCAGAGAAGTTCTTGTTAAAAGGGAGCAAGAGCTAAGAAATAGCTGTCTCAGGCTGCTAAATGTGTCAGTACGTTTGTTTTGGTCTTGACTTAAAGCAGCTGTAAACAGAATCTTACTTGCCTCCAGACCTCTGCAAAGGAGGCACTTTCTTCCATTGGGGGACCAAGAGTCAAGTCAAGCCCTACCTCAGGAGAGGTGTAAAGCCCACAGGCCTCTTGCAAATCCCTCTCAAAAGCATTCTGTGTAGTGAGAAGGGAGAAAGACATCACCATCATCCACAATGTGGGGTGTCCCTTGGACTAAATGAGAGCCAAAAAGATAACAGCCTCTGCTAGCAGCTATGACTTGAAAGGGGCACTGGTCAGAGTTAGGTGGCAAGACAGACAGCTGATCTTTTGTATTTTTACATCAGTCAACATCGAGCCGAAGTCTTTCCAGCGTTCAACATATATATCAGACCCATATCCCCTTCCTGCACCAGTGGCTTCAGTACCAGCATGGATGTGGAAGTAGTCGGCAGGGCCTGAAGTGGGTCCTAATCTGTCAGAGTACCAAGGATGGATCTGCTGGCGGTAACATGATTTGAGGGACCGTGCAGATCCACATCACACACAAAAAAAAAAATGTAATTGGAAGCACACCAAAAATCTGCAACACGGCCTCCTTGAAGGCTTCAATTTGCTGCTGTGTTGCCAATGGCCCAGGACACACTAAGCACAGCAGGATCAGCTGAGTAATCATCTCTACAACTGGAGACCTGAAAAGGTGAACAACTTACTCTCTCTTTAGGGTCAGAGCGGGGGTTGGGTCAGGACCTGCTTCGCTTTTTAAGTTTGCATGTGAACTTAGATTTAGACTTACAGGAGGCCAGAATTAACCACTCATGAGAACAGCCTCATGAGTGGGACCAAAACCCCACAGAGTGGGTGTTGAAAAGAAGCTGACAGAAAACCAGGTAAGAGGAACGCTTCTTTATTTGACCATCCACTCTCCGCATCTAGTCACTTCACTGAACGTTCTACAGTGGACTCTCAGAAGATTCCATTAGGGGAAAGGGAAATAGGGGTTAACGGAAGGTACCAAGTATAATGCATAGTTTACAACACACCTCCCTCAGTTAATCAACATTTTTCAATTTTGTCACAACTCCACAGTTGCCCATTTTCCAAAAGAACCACGTTGAAGACTGGACACTTTACATGGTGGGTAAAATTTGCTTTGGTTGTGTTGGTCTTTGACATTACGTTTTACCTGTACTAAATCCCCTACTTCCCACTTGTGAGCTTTGACTCCATACTTAGTGTCATACCAGTTCTTGTATCGGTCCTGGTGACATTCGATTTTCTTCCCCACCTCCTCAGTGTCAACACTTACAGACTTCCCTCCCCCAGCCAAATAGGGTTAAGTTTCGTGCCAGGTTCTCTACCCCTGAGTGAAACAAAAGGGGATATTCCAGTGATAGGACTGGGAGTTGTGTAATACGCCCACAAACACTTACACAGAGATGATTCAACTTCAAGGCCGCTTGCCGTCGCTAACTGAAGATGTTCTTTTATGAGTCGGTTTGCTCTTTCAACTAACCCATTGGCCTTTGGGCAGTACAATGCGGTCTTCTCATGCTTGATGTTGGAGTTCTCAAGAAATTCTCTCATGATCTGAGAGGTGAATTGTACTCCGTTATCCGTGACGATGGATGCAGGTATGCCCTCCGTTTTAAATGTCTCATTAAGGAACTTGATAACGGACTTGGTGTTCGCACTGTGTACAAATCTGTGCGTTATCCAGTGAGACGTATAGTCCACCAACACCAGCATGAACCTTTTGTAGCTCCCTAAATAGTCCATGGGTCCTATAACATCCATGGCCAACTTGCGCCAAGGTTTCTTAGGAACAGACACGGGGGACAAGGGTGCTCTGCGCGTTGATTTTGACTTATCACTCCTGGCGCAGCTGACGCAATCCTTGACCTGTCTTTCAACCATGGCATCTATACCTGGGAACCAGTAGTTAGCCCTGACTCTGTTCTTCGTCAGGCTACGCCCTAGGTGTCCTTGTGGGCTAGTTCCACAATCCTTCCTCTCAAGTCCTTAGGAGGCACTAACTTATTTTTCCGGTGAATCTGGTCTCCTATGATGCTCAGTTCTGGTCGGACTTCCCAGAATTCCTTGATGTTGTCGTCAACCTCGAATCGCTTGTCGGGCCAGCCCCCCACTATGACTCCTTTGAGTTTACTGAGTTGGTCGTCTTGTTCCATAGCCTTTTCCCACTCGCCTTCAGTGAGAGCTGGTCCATTCACTGCCATGATGGGGCTATCCAACATTTCTTCCTGACAAGCAATTTCTAGAGGTGACCTGGACAGAAAATCTGCGACCTTGTTTTCGTTCCCTGGCATGTAATCAACTTTAAAGCAATAACTTTCCAGTCCCAGAATCCACTTGCCTATTCTGGGAGTACTGTTTTCCATTCCTTTCACCGTGAACACAAAAATGAGCGGCTTGTGATCGGTTCTTATGGTAAATTTTAACCCCCACAGGAAAAATTTTAAATGCCTGACCGCCCAGAAACACGCTAACGCTTCTTTTTCTATGACTGAGTAATTTCTTTCAGCCCCTGAAAGGCAACGAGAAGCGAAGGCTATGATCTTCTCTTCCCCACCTTCTTTCTGGATTAACACTGCTCCCAGACCTTTGTTTGAGGCGTCGGTGACTAGAACAGTTTTCTTCCTGGGGTCAAAGGTACTCAATGCAGGTGATCTCAGAATTTCCTCTTTCAACTCATCCACAATTTTCTTATGACTGTCTTCCCAGACAAATTCTAGGTTTCTTTTGAGAAGATTGCGCAAAGGATCACACTTCGTGGCAAAATTTCTGACATACTTGGACATATATTCCAGCAATCCTAGTAGTGACCTGAGTTCTTCTTTGTTCTTCGGCTGTGGGGCATCATGTACTGCACTTAGAAGATTAAGCTTGGGACGAAACCCCTTTTCAGATATAGAGTGTCCCAAGTAATCCACGGATGTAACACGGATCTTACATTTGTACTGTCAACCCTGCATCCATAAGTTTGGTGAACACCAATCTTAAGGTGCGGTCATGCGCCTCCAGCGTGTCTCCGTATACCAGGATATCATCTTGGAAACACAGGCTGTGTTCCACATCCCCCAGAATATGGTGCATAATCTTCTGGAACACGGCAGCCGCCGATGCCAGTCCGAAAGGTAACCTCTTAAACATGTATGTGCCCTGTGGAGTTATGAACGCAGTTAAAGGCCTAGAGTCTGGGTGGAGATCAACTTGATGGTACGCCATCGATAGGTCGATGACACTGAAAAATCTTGCTTGACCCATGGTGCTGAGCATGTGATTTATGTTCGGTAACAGGTACCTTTCCACCCAAATATTCTCATTCAAACTGCGTAAGTCCACACAGAGCCGAATACCTTCACCACTGGCCTTGGAGGCAATAACAATGGGGGCCAACCACTCGGATGTGTTGATGGGTTGAATTATGTCTAACTCACACAGTCTTCTGATTTCTTTCTCCAAAGGTTCTCTCATGAGGTGTGGAACGGGTCGCAGCTTGTGCACCACAGGTTTTGCGTTCGTTCTAATCTTGATCTTGTGCTGGAAGTCATGCAGGAGCCCAAGTTTGTTCTCAAAAAGCTTAGGAAATTCTTCGCATATGTCACCACCTCTAGGATCTACATTAGTCAAGAGAACTTGTTCCAAGTTGTTGGGGTCCAGAATAATTCCTAACTCCTTCTGGTGTTGCCAACCTGAGAGATTAGAGCCAGACTCGACAATATAGACCTTCCCTTTGGTGCACCTCCCTTTGAATTCGATGTGCATCTCTTTCATGCCAACAAGAGGTATTGGTTCCTTGGTATAACCAGTGGGTGAAATGTCGGGTTTCATGATGAAAGAATCTCCCTTATTGTCCATCCCCTTAAAAATCATTTCGGTTAAGTAGGGTGAAAGGAGAACAGGAGTCAGCGAACATGGAGATAGTGGTATTGTTGAGTATGACATCGCATTTAGGATATACTATGTTAACACCACCAGAACCATCCTTGACCTGGAATACATATTTCTTCTCTTCAGAGATTTCACATTTAATCTCTTTAACTTGAGAACTATCTCTGTTGACCCCTATTTTAGGTGGTTCACCCTCCCTGCACACCGTCGCAAAGTGACCCCTCCTATTGCATTTTTTACATGTGCAATTCCTAGCAGGGCATTGAGCGTTGTTGGCTAGGTGATTGTTGCTCCCACATCTGAAACATCTGAACTTTCTATCAAAATTAGGACCATTACATTGTGCACTCTCACCACTTTTTACTTTACACACATCATTATTTACTTCCCATTCCTGGACATTAGCTACTAATTCGGGAGATGCTTTCATCTCTTTAATGCATTTTGCTGTGTGTGTGTAGTAATGTGTCTTTAATAGAATTGTAGAGTTTAGAGTGTTATGTAGACTCTGTATTCTGTATGAGGTAAAAGAGAATGTTATAGGTCAGACGCGGTGTAGCAGTGGACGTGCTCACACCTCAACACCTGTGCTGTCCGATGTTGTTATTAAACTTTAAGAAACTACTCTTATTCGTACTGGTCTATCATTACATATTTGGCGACGAGTTACGGCAACCTCGAGGGACTCACGCTGATCCTCTTCTGCTTCAAAACGTTTGCAGTGGATCACAGTCAGCTACGGTGTTTGAAATCTACGGCAGTTGGATTTCATTGAGACGATTACCGGACGAGTTTGGAAACCCCTGTTCCTCACGGGTAAGCAGACGGAATTGAGACATACAGATTTTTTGGGGGGAATTTTTCTGTATTCATCTTCAGTCTGCGAGCACTCTACAGTTAACCGCCTGCACGTGTGTTGTTTACCTTCAAGTTCAACGTTGCTTAAGCTCGAGCGGCATTCTGCATTCCCCATTCTCTGTTCAAGTTCTGTTCATCGTGTCGTCAGGGTATGTTGTACGTGGTTTACCGTGTCGACGTCACCACGCTGGTCATGACCCTAACGTGACGCCATCTTGGAAATCAGATCTTTGAGTCGATTTCAGTGTTTACAAAAAACGGAACTTCACCGAAGAGAGAGCACTCATTTTATATTTACCACGAGTGTACCGGTAGTCTCATTTACAAAAAAAAGAATAACCAGACAGTAAGTACATTACGTATTTTTATTTATTCTTCCTTGTACAATACATTTCGTTAGAAGAGTATCACTACATAATGACCACTCCAACAGCATCTTCTCAAGGAGAGACAACCCCACGGGGTGATTCTGCATTTCATCTAAATACTCCAAAAGAATTTTTGTTATCTCCTGGAGAACCTATTATTCAGTGGAACGAGTGGAAAGTTTATTTTTTTAACTATATTGCTAATCTTGAAGATTGTAGTGGAGCTTATTCTCCTGAAAGGAAGAAAAGGATTTTAATGTACTGTCTGGGTCCCGAAGGTCTTCGTGTATTTGGGCAATTACAACAAAAAGATAGACCTGGTGACAGACATATTTAAAGCTGCCTTATTGGATCTAGATGAACACTTTTCACCCACTGTGTGTGTTGGAGTTATGCGCCACGCGTTTTTTCAACGGAAACCAGAAAAACATGAATCCATTGAGGATTATGTATCAGCCTTAAGAAAGCTTTCTATATCGTGTAGATTTGGTAATCTTCATGATGAACTTATAAGAGATCAAATTGTAATGTATGCAAAAAATAAGGCTATCCAAGATAGATTGTGGGTGGAGGGTGAATCCAACTTGAAAGATATTATTACTATTGTCAAAAAAGCGGAGTTATCAGAGCGTTGTGCTAAAGTTACGTTGGCATCTGATAAAAAAGAATGTAGCGACTCAGTTAACAAAATTTCAGAAAGTCAGGGTAAATACTCTCAAACATACAAAAAAAGTTTGATAAAAATGACGTTAAGAAATGTGATAGTTCTATAAAAAAACAAGCAGTATAATTATTCGTGCTATCGTTGTGGTAGCAGTTCACACTCTGCTCAGTATTACAAATGCCCAGCACGATCTGCGAAATGCTTAGAGTGGGTTAATTGGACATTTTGCCAAAGCATGCAGACGTAAGATGTATAAGAAAAAGAGTAAAGTTGCTTGTGTGAGAGGGAGTGATCGAGGAATCTTCCTCGGATGATGGTGATGATATCAAAGTTAAATGTGACACTAAGAAGAAAGTTGTCCTGAAAATTTCTGGTGAGGGTGACAGTAAACCTTTATGTTGGGTTTCTTTTGGTGGTGTATCATTGCAGGTGGCGGCAGATTCTGGCTCACCTTACACTATCATTGCCGAAAATGTGTGGTTACACCATTTTTGTTCCACCATTGGAAATCATTTAGATACACCTGACATCAATCCTGAAAGCTATACTGGTGAGAAAATAGATATTGGTTTTAGACAGCTTATTTTCAGGTTCAAAGGCAGGACTGCTTTGTGTAAACTGTACGTAGCCAAAGATGGACCATCCGTCCTTGGATGGAAAGATCAACGCAAACTGAACATTATTTTAGATCCTAATAGTCCAGAACAGGTATTAGTAGCATGTGAATCTGAGGATACAAAGAAATGGGTGTTGGAAGAATTTCCTAATGTATTCAATGGAAAAGTTGGAAAATTGAAAGGATTTTCTCATTCCATCAGGTTAAAACAGAATGCTATCCCCAAGATTCATAAAACACGAAATATTCCATTTATTGTGAGGGATGAAGTGAAACAAGAACTGGATAAATTATTAGATACACACATTATTGAACCAATAGAATCATCTGAATGGATATCTCCGTTGGTCGTCGCGAGACGTGCCAACTGCAAAGTCCGCTTGTGTGTTGATTTAAGAGGATTGAATAACAACATTATTGTTGATCAATTCCCATTACCTCGCATTGATGAAATGTTATCTTTAACCAGGGATGCAAAGTGGTTTTCCACGTTAGACTTGTCCTCTGCTTACCATCAAATTATGCTAGATGCTGATTGTAAACACTTGACTGCTTTTTGTACACCGTTTGGATGCTTCCAGTTCCGCCGAATGCCCTTTGGATTGGCATCGGTGGCGGCTGTGTTTCAAAGACTCATGACACAGTTATTTGGAGACATCCAAGACGTTGTATTTTTTCAAGATGACATATTAATCATGGGAAAGTCAAAAAAACACCATGATGACATCTTAAGGAAAGTTTTGCAAGTGCTTGATAAAAAAGGCTTACCTGGTGAAATTAACAAATGCAAGTTTGCGGAATCTAATGTAACTTACCTTGGACATGTAATTTGTCGTGATGGCATTAAACCTAAAGATAAACTTATTGAAGCAATAGTCAAAGCTCCTCCACCACAAAACAAAGATGAACTTCGTTCATTTTTAGGTTTAGCGGAATATTATTCTAAATTTGTGGAGAAGTTTTCGGACAAGACTCATGAAATGCGTTCCTTAATTAAAAACAAAAGCAAGTTTGATTGGTCAGACAAATGTCAATCTTCTTTTTAGATATTAAATCAGCTATCGTTAAAGCTCCCACATTAAAAGGATTTAATCCTTCTGCTACTACCTTTATAACTACCGATGCTAGTGGGAAAGGTTTAGGGGCGGTCCTCACTCAAAACAATGAAAATGGGAACGAAGATGTTATAGCTTTTGCTTCAAGGTCATTATCTCCCACCGAAGAGAGGTATTCGGTTATAGAAAGGGAGACTTTAGCGTGTGTGTGGGCTCTCGAGCACTTCAGAAAATTTATTTGGGGAAGAGAATTTACAGTGAGAACGGATCATAAACCTTTGACTAAAGTGTTAACCACTGACGGATTATCAAGAGCTTCCGCTAGGATAGCCAGACTTTCCATGCGATTGCAAGATTTTATCTACAAGGTACAATATGTTCCTGGTAGAATGAATGTCACTGCTGATTTTTTAAGCAGAATGTCCTTACCTCTTACAGAGATTGACACCAGTCCCTGGAATGACGTGTGCGTGGCTGGAATTTTTGTTAGTGAAAATTGTCAAGGTATACAAGAAGAGGAATGGATGAACGCACAATCTAATGACACCATTTTAGATAAAGTAATACACAGTGTTGAAAATGGTTGGGAAAGATGTATCAAATCTGACCTTATTGGTGAACTTAAAGCATTTTGGGAAGTAAGAAATGAGTTAGGTATTGAGGGAGTGTTTTTAGTTAGAGGAGGAAAAATTATTCCACCATCAGTATTAAGAAATAAGATAATTTCACTATGTCATGAAGGCCATCCTGGTATTGCACGAACTAAACGCAATATTAAATCCTTGTATTGGTGGCCTAAAATTGACATTGAAACAGAACGTTTTGTTAGATCTTGTGTGGCATGTGTGTCAGCAGACAAGTCTCAGAAAACCTTAAATCCTCCATTAAGTTCTCTAGTTTGTCCCGATTTACCGTGGGAAGATGTAGCTCTAGATATAATGGGGCCAGTGTTATGGGCTGATGGTTCTCAAAAATACATTGTTTTAATGGATTTATTTTCGAAATGGCTTGAAGTTGAAGTCGTTACAAAAATTGACACTCGCTCTGTTATCAAATACCTTGAGAATATTTTTCTGAGAGAAGGCTTCCCTAAATCCTTACTTACTGATAATGGTGTTCAGTTTAAATCCTTAGAAATGAAAAACTTCATGGAATATGCCGGTATTAATCAAAAATTCACAGCACTTTATCATCCAAGAGGAAATGCTGTTGTGGAAAGGATAAACAGAGTTATTAAAGGTGCTCTGCAGTTAGCTATGCAAAACAAGAAGGATTTAGAGATAGAATTAATGAAAATGGTGTGGAGCTACAGAGTTACCATTCATGACTCAATTGGTAATAGTCCTTTCGGTATCATGAGAGGTAGAGTTCCACATTCCAAAGTTAATCCAGGTTGGATGAACAAAGGAAACAAAATTGAATGGGATGTTAGTGACGTAAAGGAATGCATGGCAAAGTCTCAACAGAAGAACAAAGTGTACTTTGACAGAAAGTATGGTGTCAGGAATGTTAATATTCGTATAGGACAATGGGTAAGAGTGAAATCCAGTAGGAAAATTGTAAAAGGAAAAAACAAATTTAGCGAACCAAAGAAAACTGTCAAGGTGCATAGAAATACAGTGCAGCTAGAAGATGGATCTATTTATCATATGAGCAAATTAGCTGTTAAAAAAGGTAGTGCTTGTAAAGAAACTCAAGGCTCTAAGGTTGATTCCGAGGGGGACAGATATTGGTGGATTACCGTTAATCATACTAACAATGGAAATGTACCTCCCATCACTGACATTAGGTATGATCATAGCTCAGACCTGTGCAATGGTAATGAAGTAGCCAGTTATCCTGTAAATCAAAGTTCTTCTACTAGCTCTGACAGAGTTAGCAGCTTTGGCAGAAACATTGTTAAACCCAGGAAACTTGAAGACTATGTTTGCGTTACCTATATTTGATTTATGTATTTGTGTGTTTTTTTTTTATTTTTTATTTGGTATTATTAGGGGAAGATAGGGGTATGTTTGCAATAAAGAAGAGGGATGTGTAGTAATGTGTCTTTAATAGAATTGTAGAGTTTAGAGTGTTATGTAGACTCTGTATTCTGTATGAGGTAAAAGAGAATGTTATAGGTCAGACGCGGTGTAGCAGTGGACGTGCTCACACCTCAACACCTGTGCTGTCCGAGGTTGTTGTTATTAAACTTCAAGAAACTACTCTTATTCGTACTGGTCTATCATTACATAGCTCTATGGACTGAGCAATGGCCACCGCTTCTCTAAGATTAGGGTTCTTTGCAAGCAACTTCTCTTGAATGCGTGAATTATTGGTACATCGCACCAATTGATCTCTTATAAGGGAATCAGTCAAATTACCAAATTTGCATAGCTGACTGAGTCCCCTAAGAGCTGCTATGTAATTTGATACAGATTCTAGTTTGCTCTGGGACCTTGTAAAAAAACTTATGCCTCTCAAGTACAACGTTTATTTTGTCCCCAAAATGAATCTCCAACTTTAACATAGTGTTTGCAAAAACATCAATACCCTCTGCTTGTTCTCCCCCCATCACTTCTGGTTCCGGTAACGTCTCATAGACCTTGCGACCATGCACCCCCATGTTATGCAAAAGAATGTGCTGTTTGCGTAGAGCGGTAAACCTCTCACCCCCTTTGGCAATAAGGTAAGTCTCGAATAGTTTAACCCATTCCTTCCAACAAATTTCTGGTTCCCCAATTTCATTTAGGAAGGAGGGTGGTCGACTCATACCTGCAGCAGCCATCATAGTGAGACAGATATACGCAAATAGGGGAGTGCGTAAGGAGAACCAGAGAAAAGCAGAGCGAAAGGAGGTACAGAGGAGGTCAACGCAGATGAAGATAGAAAAAGGAAGATGCAAAGCACTAGGAGAGGCAAAAGAAGAAAGAGTAAACACTATTGGACATGGATAAAGGAGGAGATACAATGGACCAGGAGAGGCAAATCTAGCATATAGCAAACATTATGAGACAAAATGCATAACCTTAGCAAAATGGAGGAAGCACAAAAAGATTGATAATCTGGATATAAGTAATAGGCAGACACACCATGCGCAAAACAGGCAGCCAAAAGGATATGACAGGAAGTGAAATCAGTCACGATATGAATTTGTAACACTACAATATAAGAATAAAGTCTTGCCAGGTTGTCATACCGATGTAACGCCGTTTAAGAGTGCCGCGCAAAGTCCAGGCGTTGCAACGTTATCCTTGCTGACGTGCGGGAAGCCAGAGGAATCAGGCGGTGAAGAGTCATTAAAGACAGGACTGAGAGGAGAAGATGGTGAACTGCGCAGGTGTCAGGAATAGTGTCTCGTCAGACACAGAGGTCTGTCGTCCGTGGTAATCTCGTACTGGAGAATAGCGTATCAGAGGAATAAACACCCTCCCACTGACAACCTTGTCTAACTGCGCAGTCTCGAAGAGTAGCGTCTGCACCCTTGCGCGGAGGGCGCCACACCTCCGACGACAGGCAAGGAAATCCAAGGAGAAGTGCAAAGTCCTCAGTGTGTGGAAGATGACCGCTCTCCAACCCGGAGAGCAGAACAGGGAGCAGAACAGGGAGCAGAACAGGGTTGCCCAAAGGAGAGCACAGACCTCTCCAATGCGGAAGAAGTGGCACAGCCTCCGCTCGAACGGTGACGACGGGCCTAGGAGTTGCTCAACAGTGAGGCGAGCCGACGGAATAGAGCCTAGGAACCGCCACTTCGGGTTCCAAAACGAAGACACCCGTGGGATTCAGCTGGACAGGACGCCCCCAACCACCACACAGTACCTGACAACTGGGGATGGCAATACACATCCGACCGCCACACGGGACGGACGCCTTCTACCCTTCAAATGAGGAAAAGTCCTTCCTTGATCTTCGTAGAAGACACTGGGCGTCGCAGGTATCCTCATGTACCAAGTGTCCCAAGGCACAGCTGCCCAGTCGAAGACCCTCTGAAGGTATGGAGGGAGAGAGTATAACAAGGGGAGATGGTCAAAGCTGCCCCCTGCGCAGCAACTCGTCGCCAGTGTTGAAAAGAAGCTGACAGAAAACCAGGTAAGAGGAACGCTTCTTTATTTGACCATCCACTCTCCGCATCTAGTCACTTCACTGAACGTTCTACAGTGGACTCTCAGAAGATTCCATTAGGGGAAAGGGAAATAGGGGTTAACAGAAGGCACCAAGTATAATGTATAGTTTACAACAGTGGGACATACGCTAAGGCCACAACTTCTTGTGTTTGGAGACTTACAGTTTCGAACACAGTCATTGGTTGCCTTTGGATGTATGAAGGCATATTGATTGCACACCAGAGACCCAATTTGTGCTGATCTGTGATAGACATCTGGTTTCTGCAGTCTAGGCATGGTTTGAAACCTGTAGTCTTCGCTGGGGACTTTACCTAGCACACTGGAATTAGTTTTCAGAAGTTGTCACAAGGCCGACAAAATTGGGAGCAGAGCTACGGATCTACGTCGGAAGAAGGTGTGGGAAGAAAGGAATGGATGACAGCATGCAGGGATGGTGTTTATATGGGATTGTCACTTCTGGGCTGTTCGAAGACAAAACAAAGCCACGCAGCGCCATCTAGCAGTGCACAGGAACACTGCTAAGAAATAATTCTGAATCCAGCCTGGAGAGAATTCCAAGGTGATGAATCTGAAGGTAGACGAATCCATCAGAAGCACACTTTCCTTTAAAGAAGCTCCAATTTGCAACTTTCAATCACAAAGGCACCTAACACTGTCCTACTTCCTCTTCAAACCCATGCATACTCAAATAGATGGTAACTATGCACTACAAACGCGTTTGTCAAACTCCTTCCCTATTTTTGAGACATTCCAATCACACTCCCTGTTTGGGGTGCAGAATATCCATATTACCCAAAAATGACACTTCTAACCACACATTGTAACCTGCCCCCACCTGCCCCGAAGATGCAGGTTAAGCCATTCTGAGATGGGTATCCATCTTGAAGGTGGGAGGAATTTTAGGTCCCAGTGCAGCATCGTGTTCAGTCACGAAACTAATCACATGTGAGTGACTGAGCATCAACCCAGGTCAAGTACTTTCTCAGCACAAGATACTTTGCAGCAAACAATATAGTACACAGGCGGGAAGAAAAACATTTCAATCCCAAAATGCCCACTGACTGAAAGCATCCCAGTCAAAACAGTAGGTGGCTGTATGACATTACAACGAATGCCTTTACCATGCATGCCTTTAACACGAAATGTAAGTATATATCAGGTAAGTGAAATGCATACATACATATATATATACACATATATATACATATATATACACATACATATATATATATATATACACATATATACACACATACACATATACACATACCACACACACACACACACACACACACATACCACACACACAT